>OX465281.1:204357863-204669706 GCA_949987705.1 Thereva unica | reverse complement strand
CGCAGTCTATTGTGGAGTGCGCAATGGAGTTGTGTCCACCTATCCGTAAACGGACGCAGAGACGGATCTCGGACAGCTGTCTGGACCTCGTCGATCAGCGGAAACGACTGAAACACGTCGACTTCGAGCAATACCGACGATTGAACAAAGAAGCTCGACAGAAAATGAAATCGGAACGAGAAGCGTACTTGAATAACGTTGCGGCCGATATGGAACAACCGATATCGAGGCACGAGTACTGGAGGCTGTAGCAGACAATCCGGCGGCAAGGCGTCAAAACAACATCAATAATCGACAACATAAAAATCGGATGGAACTTTCGTGACTTCTCCCCATGAGCGCCTGCAGCAGTGGAGAGAATTCTTCCACCCCATGAGCGCCTGCAGCAGTGCTGGAGAGAATTCTTCGTACAATTGCAATCTTGCACAAGGTCCAGCACCAGAACCGCCGACGAATCAGTTTCTCGATACCGAACCGACAATTATGGAAGTGAAGACGGCAATAAAATGGCTGAAAAATGGAAAAGTGTCGGGAATAGACTAAGTAACCGCCGAGATGATAAAGCCGGAGGTGATGTTTTTTCACAACGACTTCGTGTCCTCATAACACACATATGGCATTTGGATCGTGTCCCGTCGGCGTAGAAGAAATCGATCGTTGTCCCAATTTAGAAAAAAGGCTACAGTCGGGAATGCAAGAATTATCCCGGTATTAGCCTCCTTTCGATCGTCGGCAATGTATTTACGAAAATCATACAATCGAGGCTACAGAAAAATAAAGGTCAAACGAGCCGGAAAGAACAAGTTGGATTTAGACCACGTCGAGGATGTATTGATCAAATATTCGCGCTCCGTCAGCTAATGGAATAAATATATTCATCTTCTACCCTAACCAACACAGTTCTTAGGAGAAAAATCTAACACTATCTGAAAGTCAATTAACTGGAGCTTATTCGATCTTACCAAGGCACTTATTAGGTTGTGTGTTTCCGCAGTACCAACGTTATTTCTGTCGATTTCGGTGCCAGCAAAGTTATACTCAAGGGAATGAGTGTATTCTTTCCTTACTTTATCAAATCTAAAAAACCTACGCCGAATAGATGGATTAATGGGAAATGTAAAAACGCAATCAAATTTTTAAAAAAAGACCTTCAGAGTGGACAGACGCTCCCGAAATTAGTCAGTTCGTCCTGAGGGTCCTCACGACAATTAAATGATCAATTGATGACTGTTGAAAGCTAAGCTTCTCCATACTATAGTAAAAACTTCCGGTAACTTCCATTGAGAATAATTTTACCTCTTCCGCACCCATTTATTTATTTACAAGAGCGTGATAATAATACTATCTGACCTGTGGGAAAACCTACACTAGCTTTCTTTTGTCCCAATGAGCAATGTCAATCTAACAGCTTATCTATCTTTTAACAACCTTGGCATAGCTTGAACTCAAGATCTGCCACGGAATGACCACAAAGTTCCCAACAACACCAAGCGAACGTCTCAATACCTTGAATTTCCTAAATTGAGCAAGCTCCTCTTTCAACCAGCCGTCTACAAGAGCTTCTTCTAGTCCAGTCTCTAGTACAACTAACTTTTTTGGACTGTTGCGTCTTAAATCTCAGGAGCCACCCTTTGTACTATCAAGTCATATCGTACAAATCAGAGTGCAATGCCCAGTTGTAAGCTTGGTTTAAAGAAACGAATAGAGGGGACGATATGTTAATAACAGTCTGGAGGACGGTCCTGATGGAGGCGGTGGACTTTGCGTTTGATATCCTGGATGTTATAAGGATTAACACTAAAGAGAAGAAATTTACATGAAGCGCACGAAGTTAACAAATATTTGCTTCCGGGCTTCGATTTCTCAAAGTCAAACCGCGTAATCAAACTCATCGATGGGGGCATCTTTTGCGCTTCTATAGTTTCATTGAGCCATCGTAACAATGTAACAGCATTGATAAAAATGTAAGACTAGAGACTATTTTACTGAAATTAATGACTTTGTGTATGTCCAACCCACTGATGTTTTCGTTTTCAGATCTTACTGTGCTGTTGTGGCCATCTCTGAAGCAATAATGTCTTATATTTAGGAAGGGTCCAAAGAACTGCAACAGGAGGGGCAACATGAGTCTTGAGAGCATGCTCACGGACGCTCTCCATGTGCTTTTACACATGCCACCTCTCTACTTTGGCGCCAAACAACTGGGTCTGCCTTGTACCCTTAAACCGAAAAAATCCGAGACTTGCACTTCAAACCGAAAGGCATGGTTGCCACAACGATAGATTATTGTCCTCTCAATTGACCTTCAGGAACGACTTCGCAGTCTATTACTTCTAAAGAAGACAGTTAAAAAACGGAGACGTCCTGAAGAATTAATATATTCTACTACGGCTCTAACACATCAGAGGGCTTCACAGGGTCTATCTAGGGCTCACTATTCAGGCACTTTCTAGCGTACAATAGCATTTCTCAGGAGGAGGAAGTGACTGGCGATCCTGAAGGCCTGCCATACAATGTATCTCGAATCTAGTTAGGTGTGTATCGTTGAGCTTTTCATATATAGCCAATAAGAACTCTATATTGATTCAGTGGTGTTATCCTCTAAAGTAGAGGAACCATTTTTTTATTGTGGTAAGATGAAGCTTAGCATTCACCCTTTGTACTACTAGTCCGTCATGGCGTTCAAGTGATGGTGTTTGATCTAAAGGATAGATGAGAAAGGATAGGTTAGGAGTCTGGAGGGTGCATGAGTAGATGTCGATGAACCTTGTGTTTGAACTCTGGGATGTTATATGAGCTCGGAAACACGTACTGTGGAAGGAAGTTCCACAATCGAGTTTATTTATAAACGAACTACTAACCGCTAGTGTACATGAAGAGGAGGACTGCAGGGAGAAGGGCTGAGCCGAGTTGGCTATTCTTGGGTTCTCTTGGGGGAAAAAATTGCCGTGTAGGCAAAAGGATTTTGATTTCAGTGTAATAGCGGTAAAACTTGTTGAGCGCTGCTACACTCCAACGGCGGCTTAAAGATTCAATGGAAGAGCAAAGATGACTTTGATGGGGCGGTTTTGCGTCTAGCCTAAGTGGTTTTTCAGGACGCCCGCCTTGATATAGGACTTGTATTCAAGGCTGGACCGAATGTAGGACTTGTAGATTGTGGCCAAAGCAGCTGGATGAAGGAGAAACTTGCATCTCTTAAGGAAGCCGAGGCATTGATACGCTTGTTTGGCATGCATACCTGATCTACATTGGCTAACGAAGGTCATGTCTGGGCTCCTGAGTTTTCGAATTGTAGATGGTACTGAAGGGAGTCTCTCGTCGAATGGACAAACATTTCTTCACCCTACAGGACTTTGTTAGTAGTCTTACTTGTTTGCAAATACTCTAGTAAATTGCGTTTTCCAATAGAAGCAAATTCTTGCTGATTTTTTCTTTTAATTTACATTACTTAACCTGAAATTAATTATGAAATCACAATATTCCATCGAAGGGGAAATTCGCCATTACTCTAGGGATTCCATCGTGTGGTTGGTTACACCATTTAAGTGCTGAGTAAGCAGCTTGAATGGAAGTATATATCTTCAGAATTCAGTATTTGCATTGTTTGAATGAGTAATGAACAAAACTTAGTAGTTTCCATTCTCCTAATTGAAACGACATCCGATTCACAATTAAAGATTCAACAAGGCTTCAATTATTCGGGCACTTTAATGGAGCTGCCAAAGCTGTCGAAATGCTCGTTTCCCCGTGAATCCTGGCGATAAGGCTATGTTAGGGAGAGATCACGTGCAGGCGACGGGTGGAAGGATACACCCTCTCAATGGATTGCTAGCTCCAATTTCGCCATTGAAGTGTGCTTCTGACTATTAAAGTTGACAATGGGAAAACTTTTCGCCATGATGAGTTCTAAAAATGCCAATGTATTAGTCGACTTTGACACAGCACTAGACCTGGGCTGACAACAAAACAGGGGAGGATAGAGTTTCATTAACAGGAAACGAGATCCTTTGATTGAATTATTTTTTAAGTTTGTTATGTTTAACTAAGAAGTTTGTGCAAACGTTCCCGATATTTGAGTTAATGTTGTGGGAGGCGATGCCGGAGAGAGATGCGATGTTCACAGATTCGCTAAACAATAATGACAGCACGAACAGGAAGACAAAGTTCAAAGAGAAAGTTTCCACGGAAGACGGATCGGGAAAGCAAGAGTGTATTCGCTGCTGTCTTATATAAATACGGTACTGGCAGCTTCAATTTGTAGACAATATATTACTTTCCTTTATTTTCTACCTAATTATGAGAAAATACTCAGCGCACAGCTGAAAATTACACGAATTCTGAATAAGAACGCATAATTGTCGAAATGTACGTATTTATTTTAGGGCGAAGTTTCGTATTGCCTTTTGTGAGAAATGCGCGTCTTTCCAAAGGGATCTTAAAGGGAAATATTTTATGCAAAAAATAATTAAAAATATTCAGAAGATAAACAAAAAACGCGTACAGAAGACGTTTTATTAAAGATGTTATTTTTAGATCTGTCGAGCCAGTTACCTTGTGATATTAATTTTAATTTAAGTCGTCACAAATAATAAGCAAATTTCATTGTCAAATAATTACAGACAGACACAAGACAAAATGAGTAAAAATATAAATAAATAAAATTCAAGTTTTATATTTATGAAAGAAATTTGAATATTTATGACAGTATTTTTGATATGATACAGGTAAGCCTAGGAGACACTCTTTGTACTAATAATCTGCATTGTCGTGAGGGAAATGAGGGACATTTCCCCCCCAAGAGCTCTATGATTTATGGATTACTTTAGTTCTGAAAAAATTATCAATTGAACTAAGAAATTTACTTCTATATATAATCCTAAAAACTACACTATTTCTTTTCGACGATTTTCAATTTTTAAATTTTAGCTGTTTGAAATGTTAACTCATCAAAATAGGTTTGTATCTGAAATTGTTGAATTTTTATAATCGCGGCTTAATAGAAGCTACATCTAGGTACAATAACTCTGTAAGCTACTTGGTTGACACATTCCTTAAGGCCCCCATACACGGTCAAATTGGTTGTACATCCAGAATTTCATCAAACCCATAAGCGCAACGAGTTTTGGTCGGCCGACCGGCCCACAATCAATAGTTTTGGTTGTACATCCGCCCTTCGATGTACATCCAATTTGATCGTGTATGGGGGCCTTTACGGTTAGAGTTGAGCAGGACTTGGAAAGCAGTACATTTGTCCCTTACACGACGGTAAATCGTACCGAGGCACAGTGGGGAAAAGCCCGAAATCCTGGCCAAAAGTCGAATTATGAATTTTTGATTTGAAGCCTATGGTTGGTAGGGATCGTTTAGGGACTAACCTTTCTACACAAAACCGTTAGGCCGAGCCCCCTGCTACTTGTGGTTGTCGAAATATTTCAGTCTCAAGTTGACCTCCGACGACAGATTTTCGACGACGCGCGCGTGAACGGATCGCAGTGAATAGTTTACATTTGTATAACTTGAAAGTTTTCATCGAAAAAGAAAGTCGAAAAAATGGATGCGGTTCCTGGAGGTATGTAGAATATTACGAATATTTTACTTTTCCAAAAAAAAACGTTGCTCTGTTTGTTTATTACATATAATTATACATCGAAAAAGTGACTACTCGTTTGAAATAAAGCTGATGATATGTATACCAAAAGTACCAAATCCCGCGTTCATTCTGCGATGAGCTTGAAGTATAAACTATTATGAACTCATTGTGCAAAGATCAGCTCCTAATTTTGCCTAGCCTTGATGTGAGGTATTTTTTTCACATAGCGCGTTTTCTTGTTGTTTAGCCTTTTGGGGAGCTCCCTGGCCCCCTTAGAGGCAAGGTGGGATTTTTCTGGTATTTTTTCCTAATAGTAGGGACTGTTACGCAAATTTTAAGGGGTCATAGAGCCCCCTACGATTTTTTTTGAGGCCGTGGGAGGCAAAAGTAAGGTAAATTTTAGTGCATTTTTAGTGCATTTTATGATGCACCTATAAATCGATGTGAACTATATGTGATGCGCCATTTTTTTACAATAATTTGGATTTCGGATTCGTAATCAGCGACCTTGAAAATCCGCACATACCAATTTTTGTCAAGGTCTGACACCTTTTTAACATCCATGTCCGCCATATTGGATCGGCCATTTTGTTTACAATAATTTGGCTTTCGGATTCGTAATCAGCGACCTTCAAAACCCCTGTATGCCAATTTGTATTCCCATCAGAGGTCATTTGAGGTTTTGGCCACGATTTCGGTCTTTTCCCCCACTGTGCGAGGCTTCAATTAAAATTCGCTACTACTCGTGGTTTGAGTGTATACACCGACACCATCACCCGGCCAAACCCACGAATCTCAAGGGATACATTCATTTTTACCCGTTAAGTCAATTTGTTGCATTGATGAAGCAATTCTCGTATAAATTGATACCGAAAGGGTTAAACAGATCCCCTCATGTTACAGTCAGACCAAAAATTTACGTTTACACAGTTTTCTTTATTACCAGTCAAAATAGACATTGAACTGCAGCATAAATCGAGAATAGCTTAAAATTAGAACAGCCCTTAAAACCATCTTTATAAATGAAATGTCGAATTTCTCTGGTGGAAGCAAAAAATCAAAAGGCCAAAAACTCAGTTTGCAAATATGCATCTTTCATAAAATAGTTTTCACAAATTTTGTAGGTTATGAGATTAATCCCGTACGAATTGCCATTCATGAGATATCGCCGTTTTGAAGATCAAAAATACTTATATGTCCTTAGAGGTAGTCCTAAATAAGGCATCCCGCCAGCTAACCGGTTAATAATCGGGTGCCAAAGTTCCGCTTAGATCTGGACTTCCCCTTGTAAACCTCCTAGATTGGGACTGCTTGCGTCACAACCTTTGGTTAGCGGGATTACTTGTTGTAGGAGGCATAACCAGGCCCACCACATCAGCCTGTGTGGCCTGGGGCTAAAATATGTTTGGGGGCCCTATTAAAATTCCAAAAAATCTATGAATAACAAAATTTGTGGTAACAATAATTTCATTCGGAACATTGAACCGATCGGTTCTTTATTCGTGGATGAACCTAAAGTTACTTAATGTAGGCTAGAATGGAACACGTCTTATGTAGACAGGTAGTTGGGCCTTATCCTGGGCTCAGCACTCATATTTCTTTTGGCAGAATCAATCCAGGGAAAATCGAAGCGATACTAAGAGGAGAGGATCAAATTTTGAGTGCTGTTAATAATCCCCGATTGGAGGCAGGCGTAGACCACCATATTGGCCGTGTTGATACTTATTTGGGGGACCGCTCGGTAAAACTGCTTTGACACTCGCGTTTACAATGGCGAAAAGGCAATTACAAAAGGTGAACAAAAATTAAAAATGAAGATAAGATCATATATTAGTCACGTTAAAATCATTCCATGATTTTACAACTAGAACGAGAGCTGGCAGAAAATGTAGACTATGATGATGTCATGGATAACTTTGCGGAAGTGAAAGAAAGAAAAATAGTGTTTACTATATAAGTGTGATGAGTAGAAGAATCCATACCTATACACAAACATAACATATATTTTAGGGTACTGCGTGTTTGTGTTTTAAGCTCTCGATTACTGTTGCTTGACAATTAGAAAGCAGAGATATGGCGGTTTTGACTTTTTGGGTTTCAAGCTAGTTTCGGGGCCCCTAGACGATTAGAACCTACGCTAGGATGTGGGCTTTTCACTATTTGAGTTTCACTCTATTCTCGAGGACCCCTCTGGCCTGGGGCCCAGAGCAAATCGTCCCAGTTGCCCCCCTTTGTGGCGGGCCTGGGAATATCACTACGCTATCTCAAGCTAACCCTGACGGTTGTGGCTCAGCCGGCTGTTAAAAAATAAAACATACAACATCCAAGAGTTCTATCTGTTTCTGCCTTCTCCAGGCTACCCTTAACATACATAATATATTTATATCTTTAAGCTAAGCTTGCTATCAGACATTGTACCATGACATGAACGGCTATGTGACATATGACTTGTAGGACTATGTGGCTTATATTTTCAAGGGTGATTCCTCTCTACTATCTACTATGATACAGGGTATTTACGGAAAAAAGAAACTTGGGTGACTTCATTTAGAAGATACAGTAGCTTCTAAGAACGAGCAAAATTCCAATATTCTTCATTTTTGTAGCGTTTTGCGATTTATAATGTTTTTCTTGAGTTATTTTATTTTTTGGGAGTCCAGTTTTTTACTATAATTTTTACTGTACACCGAATACTATTTCAGATTGCATCATCTCCACATTTTAAGTTAAACGGCCTATGATGTTTCTGGCGTATGGGGCCATCCTGTTTTGTAGGATAACGTAGAATAGTACACGGTACTCAACAACGTTATACCGCGATAATTAGTGCAGGTTGTGATATCTTCTTTTTTATGTACCCGGCAGAAGATGCCTTTTCTCCATTCTTCTGGCATCGCTTCCTGCGCCCATATTTGCTCAATTAATTCATGAATCGCTTGGTGTAATGTAGGCCCTCCATATTTAACCAGCTCCGCTGGGATGCGGTCTGCACCCGAGGCCTTGTTGTTTTTGAGCCTGGTTATGGCTCTGCTAACTTCTTCTAAGCTTGATGGCGACATCATAGCATTATCTTCAGATATTGGTGGAGCCCCCGAATGATCAGTTAGCTCACCATTTAGCAATTCATGAAAGTGCTCTTCCCATCGCTCCAAGATGCCTTTAAGATCGATGATCAGATTCCCTTGTTTGTCCTTGCTGTATGTGTAACGCTGTGTGAATTGCGTCATACTGCGGACTCTTCGGTAAAACTCTCGGGCCTGGTGCGGCCGTCGCTCTCTGTACTGCTCTAGTTCACAGACGAGAGTTTTTTCCCAGACTTCCTTTTTTCATCTGTGAATACCCTTTTCTTCTGTTCTGAGCTCTTCAATTTCTCCTCACGTGCCCGTGTTCCCTAAGATTGCTGCATTGCTCGGTACGCAGCATTCTTACACTCAGTTGCCAGTTTGCATTCATTATCGAACCAGTCGTTCCGATCTCTACGACTTCTGCCTAAGATGGAATCAGCAGTACCGCTGTCAATATTTTTAAGGCGGGTCCAGCTCTCTTCGACGACTAGTGAAGAGCAAACGCAAGAGCAAGACAAGACTAATCTAGTCTTGTTCTTGTCTTTTTCTTCTTCAGTCTGTCTTGTTCTTGTTATTGCATAACTAAGTCTTGTTCTTGCTAAATGTGCAACAACAATACAAGACTGCAAGAACAAGACCATTTTTTCTCATCACTATTGACGGCCCTCATCTCATCTCCAGGACTTAGGGGGAGTTCTAATGCATGACCGTAGCTGTTCTAGCCATTTCATTGCGTAGTGCAGCTGTAATGATGCGAGTGGCTCCATCAGGAGAAACCCAGGTGAGTTTATGGATATCTTTACGCGCAAATCTACTCGCAACGACCAAGTTCTTACTTGCTGCCATCTCTACAACTCGCTGTACAAAGTATAAGGGCACAAAAAACCAATAGTAGCAAAACATAACGATAGACACATACACTATAGAAGCAGTAGATCAGTTTGTATACCTAGGCATGAATGTAACAAAAGGCAGTGATACATTGGCCTAAATCAGAGGACGAACAGCACAGGCTAATAAATGCTACTTTGGTCTACGCAAGCACCTGTCCTACAGAAATACATCTAGGAAAACAAAATTGTAGCTTTATAGAACACTAATAAGGCCTGTTTTACTATATGGTTCGTAAGTGTGGACATTGAAAAACCCAGCGAAATATTTGAAAGGAGAATCCTCGGTTCGATTTACAAAAGAGTACAGGTTGATGTCATTTGGAGGGAAAAATTCAAGTTAGAGTTGTAAATACAGTAAAATTGCGGACATTATTAAAGTGATCAAAATAAATAGATTACGATATCGAACGAAGTGCGGAACGTAACCGTCAGGAAAACGGAGACTAGGTTGCGCTAAGAAAAGATGTATAGATGACGTTCAGGAAGACTTAAGACTGATAGGAATAATAAAGTGGAAAAGATGGATCAGAGATAAGAATCATGCAGGTGAACGCTGGAGAAAGCCAAAGCCAACTCCTGATGATAAAGGCCGAACCATAATGAGTTTCGTACATTCGTTTCATTTTAAAATATGTATTTCGTCCAATAATTAATACCTAATTATTATAATTTGTAGTTGTGGTAGTCCATATTTTGCACAAGTAAAAATTGGAATATTGTTATAGGAAAAAATTAATAGCTTATTTCGTGGAAGAAAATTGCCATGTAGTATCTTACTAATATGGTCGCCAGCCAACAGTTACACAGGGGGATTAACACGCTGTTTTGTGCTCCGTGCCGGAACTGTGCTACACTGCTGGAAGCTCTACTACGCCCTCCACGTGGGGCGACTGGAAACAGACTCCTGGCGTGGTCATGTCTCTACCAGGAGTGCTGGCTAATGGTATTCGGACGGAGAGAAGAACACTCTTTAAAAAATCACCCCAATCTAAGGTGAAACAGGATATGCCGAGAGACTCGTGGCCAAGAGGGTGCTTGGTCTCTAATATCCGAACTCTGGATACCTGGCCTCCTCCAGTTTCAATTAGCCTTCCCATAGTACACGGGCTCGCTATGGGTGACCTACTTTCCCGAATACTCGTGGGACCATACATGGAATCTAAGAAAAACAAAAAGTATGAGCTCGATGCAGCTCCGACAGCATCATCCTCGTCAATTGTGACGATGGCCTCATCTCAAGTGTCTTTAGGGACACAAGAGATAGCAATTGCCTCAACTAGCGGAGCCATTGGGCACGCTAGCTGTGAATCAATTGCTTTAACGAGCGGAGCCATTGGGCACGCAAGTATAAAACCAACAACCCCAACCGGTGGAGCCATTGGGCACACTGGTTCTACAGACGGATCGTCAGTCGCTGAAGATGAGTCTTTAGACGCAGAATCCGTCTGCAGCGCAGACTCGGTCAGTGTGTGTTCGGTCATTTCCGGAGCTACCACCCATTGGCCGAGACTTGGAAAAGATGGAGCTTGACAAACCCAGGTTTGTCAAACTCTCCAACCGCCAGAGGAAATGCTTCCAAGAAGCACTGGCAAAAGGCCTCTCCAGGGATATGGCCCTGGAAAAAGCTTTAACAAAGCCCTCCAAAAAAACTGAGCTGAAGAGAGTTCGCTCAGAGGAGGAAACTCCGGAACGTCCGGAACAGAAGAGGACCAAGACGGCCAAAGGGCCCACTCGCCCCACCTTTAGCCAGGTGGTAAGCAGTGTCAAGCTTGGCCTCATCTCGACAGACATGGTCAACTGCCCTCTGACACCTGAGCAAATGGCACAGTTGCAGGAGGCGATCATTGACGTCGTAATCGAAAAAGCGGGCGGTGAAGTCAAGCCGTCTTTCGAGTCTGCTCAAACCCTGGCACAGCAGAATGGTTGAGGAGTAACGTCTCCTTCATTAAGAGCAAGAGTGCTCTTGATATTACTCTGGTGGAAGAGTGTAATTTCCCTCAAACTCACGTCATTCGTGGCTATTTCCCCCAGAGTGGTGCCTTAAGCAACGAGAAAGTGCTTGGTACTATCGCTGCACAAAAATCGGTTCCCGCTGACAAGTGGAAAGCGGTCCAGAGGCGGATAAATGATAACACCCTTCACTTGGTCATGGTAGTGGATACCGCTTCCATGACTAAGTTAATTACATAGTCTTAAGGGGAAAATCGCCTATCGCTTTTCCCATACCAGGCTAATTCTTAAGGATAAAGATCCTTCAAAGAAGCAGCCACAAGGGCAGGGTTCGTCCTGTAACACTCAGACCACAGGGTCTGAAATGGCACCTCCCAATGCTTCTGTTGTCACCGAGGACTGCAGTAATGTCGTGGCCACAGCGCCATCTGAAGGCGAAGCTGCTCTCGCAACAACTCCAGGTCCATCTGGCGTTGTTCCAAATCCGACCCCCGCATCTGCAGCATGCGCCAGGGAGCCTGTAGCAGAGCAAACTGCTGGGCGGAAAAAGAACGCACCGGCCGAACCTGGAGTCGGAGCACGGGGCAAATCAGCACCCCCCAAGGGCAAAGACGGTAGGACAAAGGGTCCTAGACAGGCCAAGAAGACCGGGCTTGTCAAACGCTCCTTGGAGAAAAAATGAGCGCCATAAGGGCACTCCAAGCAAACTTGCACCATGCGAAAGGGGCATCCTCCACCCTGTGCAAGATTTACGCGGAGAGGCATCTTACCCTTGCTCTCATTCAGGAGCCTTGGGTAAGCGATGGTAAAGTCAGAGGACTTACCACTGGCTCAAGTAAACTAGTATATGATCGGAGATTGCCAACTTTATTTCCAGAGATCTAGTGGCGATCTCGGTTGCGGTTCCCACCGCCAACGGATTCCAAGAAATCGTTCTTGCGTCCGCTTACTTTCCGGGGGATGTAGCAGTAGTGCCACCCCAGGAGGTTCAAGATCTCTTTGAGTTCTGTCGCAAGATGAACCGGCAATTCGTCATCGGCTGTGATGCAAATGCTCACCACTCCATCTGGGGGAGTACCGATGAAACCAAAGGGGTGAGTGTCTTCTAGAATTTCTTGTTATGAATAACATAGATATTGCAAATAGAGGATGCAAACCCACTTTTATCACTGCTAGTAGAAAGGAGGTGTTGGACCTCACCTTCACGAGCAGGCTTTTATCCGACAGGATTGAAAACTGGCGTGTTCTGGACGAGGCCTCACTGTCGGATCATCTGCACATTAGATTTGACATTGTGGGCCTTCCACATGTCCGCTCCTCTTCTTTGGTTCCTAAGAAAACTAACTGGTCTAAGTTTCAGGGGCTTGTGGTCTCGAGATCAGATCAGCTTGCGGCTTCTATCAGCTCAGTGTATGAACTGGAGAATGCGGCCACGCAGCTTACTGATGTGTTGATCTCTTGCTACCATGACAGCAACACGGTCTCTTCCTTTCAGTCATCGCGAAAGGTGCCTTGGTGGAATGACAGGTTAGCTGCAATGCGTAGAGACGTTAGGAGATTGTTCAATAGAGCAAAACATACCGGGTATTGGGATGAATATAGGTTAACCCTAACAGCCTACAACAAGGAGTTGAGACGTTCCAAAAGGATTTCCTGGCGGAAACACTGTGAGAGCATTCAAACTATACCAGAGGCGACTAGACTCCAAAAACTACTTTTTAAAGACTCCTTCAACGGAGTGGGCCTTCTCAAAAAGGAGGATGGCTCCCTACACTCCCCTCCCCTACACCTCTAACCATGAGGAAACCTTAAGGTACCTGCTCAGAGAGCACTTTAGTGTCAATCCTCCAGACCGCTTATCCTTTGGATCCTGCGTATAGTCATAGGACCATCCCAGACCTCTATTCCCGCAGTCTTTCAGGGAATATCTTCGACCGTGACAAGGTTAAATGGGCAGTGGCCTCTTTTCAACCCTATAAGTTCCCCGGAGGAGACGGAATTTTTCCGGCACTTCTTCAGAAGGGCCTTGATCTGATCCTTAACAACCTGGTCTGCCTCTTTAGAGCCAGATCTGATCTGATCAATTGGGGATACATTCCAACCATCTGGAGGAAAGTCGTGGTGGTTTTTATCCCGAAACAGGGCAACAGACCCCTCGAGCTGCCTAAATCGTACAGAGCTATCAGCTTAACCTCTTTTCTTTTGAAAACAATGGAAAGGCTGCTAGACCTTCATATTAGGTGCAAACTGGAGCTCTCCCTCTCTCTACATAGCTCCCAGTTCGCTTACTCAAAAGGTAAATCAACAGAGGTTGCTTTACACCACCTGGTCAGTAAAATCGAAAAAGCCTTCCTCGCTAAAGAAACTGCCCTATGCGCGTTCCTTGACATCGAAGGTGCTTTCGATAACACTGGCTATGATTCTATCTCTAGAGCACTGGCTCTCAGAAATCTGGATCCTCACACGATTGAGTGGATAAATGCCATGCTTGCAGATCGTGACATTTCTTCTACCCTAGGTGTCTCCACCATAAGTGTTAAGGCTATTAAGGGGTGCCCTCAAGGTGGAGTCTTATCCCCGTTACTCTAGTCACTAGTTGTGGATGAACTTTTAATCAAACTATCTGAATCTGGTTTTGATGTCATCGGTTATGCAGATGATCTTGCCATCATTGGCTCTGGGAAATTTGATTTGACCATTACAGAGGTCATGAGAACGGCACTGCGAGAAGTTCAAAGATGGTGTACCAAGGAGGGTCTGTCAATCGACCCAAATAAGGCTGTCCTGGTACCTTTTTCCAAACGCTACAAAGTGGACCTAGGTCCTATCTGTATCCAGGATACCACAGTTGAGTACTCAGACTCAGTCAAATATTTGGGAGTAAATTTAGACAAGAGGCTGAACTGGAACGCTCAACTTGACTACGTCATCAACAAAGCCACAGGGGCCATATGGGCCTGCAAAAGGCTTCTGGGTAGGACATGGGGTCTTACACCACAAATGATGTACTGGATGTATAATACGATCGTTAAACCTGTTGTCACTTATGCTGCTATAGTTTGGTGGCCCAAGACTAAACAGGTTACGTCGATCCTCAAGTGCAGCAAGCTGCAACGGCTTGCTTGCCTCTCCATTACCGGAGCTATGCGGACCTGCCCCACAGCTGCAATGGAAGCAATCATTGGATTGACCCCTTTGCATCTCTTCATATGGAAATCCGCCGCCATAAGTGCCTTGAGACTTCAGATCTCATCCAACTGGCCCCATACGGTCAAAGGACACATGGATATCCTTAAAAATATCCCAAGCATTTCCATCTGCCGCGTATTCGACCATATGGTTAGTCAACTGCGGTTCCAAAGGAAATTCAGAGCCAGATAGAAAGACCTGCATGTAACATCAGCACAAACTGCCGTATTGCCACAGTCCACAGAATTATAATATGGGACGAATGCATCATGGCCGAATCTCTCGAAGCAATTGTTAGGGCGAATTGCGCGATTTCTGAGGATAAACCAACCGATGGGAGGCGCGCTGACACTACTGGCAGGGGATTTTCGCTCAACTTTGCCTGTTTTATCTCGATCAACGCCTGCAAAGAACTTAATGCATGGTTGAAAGTATCATATCTATGGAACAGTTTGGAAAAAAATCACCCTCCAACGAATATGCGCGTCCATTTGCTACAAGGTGCCTCGCCCCAAAACATTTTCAAAACACATTTTTGGACATTAGAAATGACGAAATTCCAATCCATAGCAGAACATTTTATTATTTTATTTTTCGGAATCAAAAATGAATTGAGCGGGTGATGTAGTTTAACGGAGTGTTACTTTTACTTTCAAATGTACTTTCGCGGTAAAATTTGAAACTCTCACTACCCATAGAAAAAGTGTTTTCTAAATTCGCAATTGTTTTGGCGCACGCCATACTATTGGCTTATGGGTGCAGCGAAGCGTACGGGGTACCAGCTAGTAATTTATGAAACAAGTCGGAGTCGAAACATTTTTTGGTTGATTTTCTGGCTTCGATTCCAGTAACTAGAAAGTACCTTCCGCCGTGCTAATGTAGTAAAATCAGATTCTTTTGTGGCCTGCACCAAAAATTTTCAAAACAAAGGTAAAATAATAAAGCAATTTGTGTTGGTATTCCGGAACACGTTAGTAATTGGATTTTAAAAAGGGAAAATGTAACAATAGCTTACACAAAGTCCTACTCCAACAGGATATGCGATACGATCCGTTACAATTATCGAAGTACTCCATATTTTCTGATCTTGAAGCTCTTCATTATGTAAATTTTTATGAAAGTGCTGAATCATAGCTGCACCACTGCTCTTCTCTGCAACACGCTAAAATCTGCACATTCGATGCATGATTCTGTTTACAATAAAACCTAATTTGAAACTGAATATTTTTCCATTATGTGAAGGCGCACTGACTGAACTACGCTCCACCAGGATAATGAATATTAAAATTAATAACCACTCTTGGTTTTGCGATGCACTTTCCCATTTCCGACCGAGTCCTGAACGGGCGCCCGGTACATGACTACAAGACGAGGCAAGAGATGGAAAGAAAGTTGAAATGCACTTCACTTGAAATACTTTTCTATTACAGCTCCTGCTGCTATAAGAGGAAAAAAGTGCCGAGAATTGAAAGCTTGGGGCTGCATAAAAAAGCAGAGACGAGAAAAACGGAAATGAGCGCAAGAGTATATAAAATTAAAATGGCGTATAGCACACTTACGTTGCAGTCTTGTACCGTAATTTTTATGGTGGAAACTTTTCTACTTGACCAACTTTTGCTCAAGTTTTCTTCAAACTTTAATTACCCGCGAAATGCATTAAAGCCCGTTCAAGGTGTATGCACAAAGTGCACTCTCCATTTGCCTGGTTTATGTGTGAAATAGTTTACACTTGATAAGGAAAATCCTTGAGGGGATTTTCGAGTTTTGATTTAAGAGACGTGAAAGGTGAGATTAACTAGGTTTACGCCCAAAGTCAACTTGGTCATTAGTATGTATTTGGAAGGCCACAAATGAAAAGGGCCTTGGGCATGGGCGAACTATGAAAGTCACGGGTACTTTCAGAGTTACAAAGAGGAAACATGATTTTAAAAGTCAATGTAATTTATATTTTTATATTTTCCTATATATATTTTTATATTAGTCATGAATTCTAAATTGGAGTGTGCTGGGAAAAATAATTCGTGCCGTACAATTTTTAACACACACCCACCACAGTTTTCTACCAAGTTTGCAGTCCACACCATTATTTCTACCATTTTAGATTTTCTTTTCAAGTTCTGGAATAATTTACGGTTTACGACAGTCTGTTGCTCAAGATTCAATAGTTTTTATGAGTGAGAATCAACCCAGTGGGAAAAAGGAGTGCTCCAGAGCCATCTTGGAGCGCTCCAAAAGGAGCAGAGAGTGCTCCCGTTGCCATACCCGTTCTATATTCTTTTTAACATTGCATGTCATTGCGAGGGAGCATACGTTTTTATGCTCCCAAAAAGGCGTTGTTGGAGCATTATAAAAAAGCTTTTTAAAAAAGAAATATTTATGGGCGCCTGTGGTTATGTGATCCGGTATCGAAAAGCTTTTATTTTTTTTTATCTTTTGCAATTGCCTTTTTCTTTCCAAGCCCGAGAGTGGCTTTACCAAAGCAGTCCCCCAACTAAATTCTAACCACTTCTAAAAGCTGCTTGTCCTCCGTATCGAATGAGAGCCGGGCTATTGAGTATGCTAACGTCGCATTTTATGGACATGAAGATAATTGCCCGTTTTCTTTTTTTATATAAAATTTATGAAAACTCCAAGAAAGCTCCCTTGAGAGTGCTCCAAGTACACTCCCTTGTGCATCGCTCCCAATTTTTCCCACTGGGAACTTTACAACACCTTTATACATATCCTATACATACCATGATAGAATATTTATTAGTAAGCTTATATCGACAGATCAATATAAAAGATTTTCTAAGAGAAGTTTAGAGGAATGCTGTATGAAAAGGAGACGATGAACCTTATGCTTAAATTCTTAGATATTGCAGAAGTTCGGATATGCTGATTACAGAAGGGTGTTCCATACTTAAGTTGCTATCTTAATGAAAAGTAAAGGACATGTACAAATACTTAGTGATGAGGGGGTTGTTGAATTCCTTGGACCAACTTTTTATAAAACCCAGGACTGAACTCCGCAGGAAATATAGTTGATGTGGGTGGAAAAATCCATCTTACTTTCAAACCTGACCACCAGATCAATCACAGGGGGTTAGAAACGTGGTCTCCTGCTATCCAGTTCTTTTTCTTTGACGATCCCAACGGAACGTCCCCCCAACATATATACTGCTGTCGATACCGCTGGGTCTCGAACTCTATGCACGATTCGTTTCCATTCTTGTCTGTTTTTGGCGACGTCTTGAGTTTCGGTAACTGATAAACGATAATTCTTTAGGTCACTCTCTATATTCTTTAGCCAAGTTTTCTTCTGTGCCGATCGCTGGATTCTCCAGCCTGCGGGACAGTCTCACTAGAGAAGTTTACGTGGCAAGCGGTTATCATCCATTCGGCAAAAATGTCCAAACCATCGAAGTCGACACTTTTGCATTTCTTCTTCGATCAGTGATCGCATCTTTGTCTAACTGTTTCCATAAAGAAGAATCGGAAGGATCAACGTTCGGTAAAGGCATACATTTGTTTTGATTGAAATATTAGTTCGTTTCCAAATGCACCACTTGAAGGAGGCGAATGTTACTGTTGCCTGCCTGATGCGACTGTGAACGTCCGACGCCGATGCCACTTTCATTTCCTCGACTAATAGTATTTGCCAAATGACGTCTTCAGTAGAAAGTGGCGACTGCAATGTCCAACCTGTGTCTTCTTACCAAAGTAATATAAAACTACACATTTTTCAGATAGCGCTATAATTTACTTTGATTTACGAGTTCTTTGCTTTTATAAAATATAGTTTTACATTTTTATACTTAATGTTAATAAAAAAAAAACTTACTTTAAAATTTAACATAATTAACCACTTCCCTAACGATCCTCCCATCTCCAACTAGCTTCATAAAAAAACAAATAAGAAGAGCCTTAAAATTATCATAATAAAGTTATATAAGGGTTCTTTCGTGACCCCTTAATACACATTTTAATATGCACGTTACAGGGGAAAAAAGGAAAATGAAGTGAAGGTAAAATTTCTTTTAAGGTCATTAGTATAAAATTGCACGCACATAGTTGATATTCTGGGAATTTTTGAAGTCACGTACCAAATGGTTGAGTACGTGAACAATTTATTCAATCTATATTGTAAATGTGGATAGAAACCCGATCCAGTGTGGAAAAGTGTAAATATATCTTTGAAAGGTTGCCAAAAAATTTTAATATGAATGAAATTGTGTCAAAAATGGAGAAATGTTATTCACTAAATTCCGATGAAATGAGTCCTTGTCGACCTTATTTATTGCCTATGTGTGCTCCTTTGCATAATTTCGTAAAGTACATCGATTTCTGTAATGTTTGCATTTCGTTTTTTTTTTTTTTTTTTGGTAAGGGTGTCGTATTGCAGGTTGATTCTATTTATTTTTTGTCGGTGATGTAAGAGATAAATGTTATTTTGGGGGAACACTAAGTCAGGCACGTCAACCTGAGGATCTTAAGTCGATTCAATATGTTGGGTACGCTTTAGAATTGTCACATTAAGAAAATGTATGGTTGTGCTTTGTTGAAGCTTAAACAATTTCTCAAAGTCAATATATTTTTCCCTGTACTTGAAATTCGCTGCTATCAATGTAGTCAGAAATTAAAATTACTATCTCCGCTCTGTAATTGCTATTGTGCACTGCTATGAGTCATGTCCAGTTACATAAGGCTATTGGTATTAGCAAGAGCAGTGTAACAAATAGCTGTATGAAGGCGAAGTCTATCTATTTCTATATGATTTTAGATGAGCAAACTTTATTAAATATATTTCTATGAGTAGCCCTAATAAGAAGGCATTAGCGAGCTTAACCGGCTAATAATTGACGTCCAAAGCTCCGTTTAGATCATGTCTTCAACTAGCGGACGGCGTACCTCCTTTATTTACCTGGTAGTCTGGTACTGCATAGTCTTTCTTGGCAGGTTTTAAGAAGCATATCCCTCCGAGGAGACGGCCTCCCGAAAATACCGACGGTTGTCTCTCCCGCTCAGCCGACTGCTATTGAAGATATCGACTTTACGAAATCGAATCCCAAATGTGCAAATGTCTTCTCTTTGAAGAACACCTATAACATCCAGGGACTCAAAAGCAATGTCCATATCGTTTCTTTTGTCCAGTACCCTTCAGACTTCTATTGACCTATCATGTTCCTTCCTTTGAGCCAAGCTTACTAGGTACTAGGCATTAGTTACACCATGACTAATAAGACATGATGGACTGGTAGTACAAACGGTGACTCCTAAGCTTGGACTTTCACATAAAAAACTGGAGTCTGTGTACTTCTGCACGCGCATCAATAGTTATACTTCTGAAAGGCCTTATCAGCAATGCTTCGCGGGGCTGGATCAGATTTTATCTACTATTATAAAGCTAGCTAATATTCCTGAGCCTAAAATTCCTCTTTTCGACTTCTTCCTGCCTAAGCTCCTGATGGGGTATATTTAGGGTATACTTTCTTCGATACTTGAAATTTTAGGTAAAACGCATCCAAAAAAGTAGTAATAGGGATAAACTGGGAGCTGGAGGGATGCTAAATGGGAGTTTAAAGACGCATCAGGAGTAACTTTATCGGCAAGTATATTATGAAAGTCTAACCTCAGGTGTTACTCTTTTAATTAACGTCGTTCATGTCATGGTGCAAGGTCTAATACGTAGATTAGAAGAATAGAAAAATGATAGGATAGGTTAAAGGAAATCTAAGGGTGCAGGAGGAGGTGGCCGTGAACATCGAGTTTAAAATCTGGATGTTGCGTGAGTTCAGAGGCAACCGTCGTAGTTAGCAGAAGATATTCTCGTTGGAGTCCTACGCCTCCTGAAAATGGTGCATCCCGCTAACCAGCTGAAGAGACTGTGACGTTCGCAGTGCCAGACTACCAGGCGGAACAAGAAGGCGTGTCATCCACTTGTTAAAGACACAATCTTAGTGGAACTTTGATACCTTGATTACCCATCTAAGCCGACAAGATGCCTTATTAGAACCGGCTAATGCCCGGCTTCACCTACCTCCATTCAATAATGTTCAGTTCAATCCACCCGGCTTCACCGGTTGAAGTGTTCATGTTCAGTTCGTGCTTGAAATCGTTGTTGCTCACTGGAATGACATTCCATTATTCCATTTGATTACTCTCTTTTGAGCGAGCTTTTACTTTAAACTTCAGTTCTAGTCTAGTTGGGTGAACTGAGGTTTGTTTTATCCTCAGTTTAATATGTGGAAATTGTATACGAACTTAGTTTGTTTTAAAGTTCAGTTCACCAATTTGCTCGAACTTGCGCAGTTCGGCCGGTGAAGCCGGGGTATAATGATAATTGATCAAAGCAGTAATGCTGATTCTATTATTAAAATATTGATATTTTATAGCATAGCATTGCATTATTTTTTTTTTGATTAGGGTGATTATTTCCGTTTACACAGCGCTGTTCAAACATTAAATTTGAGGAACTTCAGATTTAGTGGAATATCTACTATTTACTTTTGGCGAAGAGGAAAATATTTTAGTGGTTTTCTGGCGGTTTTAAAAATCGAATTTAGTGGTCTCATGAAGAGAGAGTACGAGAGCGAAAGAGTGAAGAGAGCAACGCTGGTCTGTGTTCAGTCTTATATTTTCACCCGGGAGGTCATTGATAAAAACTATGAAGGGAGCTGGCCATAGAATTGAGCCCTGGGGAACACTTGCGTAGATGGTCTGGCTGCTGGATTCGACGACATTGAGGTTGAATTCAACTACTCAATTAGTAAACTTGCGCCTATATGCATAACTTCAACGCAAGCCAGGTAGCAGAGTCGAGTCGAGTCGAGTTCAGTCGATCCTAATTCAACTTGATTCGCGTCTAGATGTAGTTGGAGTTGAGATCAACTACTAACAGAATCTTGAATGACCCCATTTAGAAGATAATGTACTGGCATGAGAAAAAAGTCCTATATACCTTGGTTTTTTAAGCATTTTGCGATTTACCATCTTTTTTGTGACCCGAGTAAAAATAAAATATGGCCTTACAGCTTTTAAGAGGTATATGATAGCCGTAGAGCTTTTAACCATTTTTAACGGAAGCATACGACTGCCAAACTAGTCCAAAAGAACTAAATGGTCGAGTACTGAGCTGTACACACGGGCATACGAAGGTAAATTTGAGCCAAAATAAGAATCTGCACCAATGTATTGTTGAGTGTGGTTTGTGGGAACTTGATGATTTTCGTTATGTGCAATCAGCCTTTCGGTTTTCATACTTAAAGGCTAGCGATGCATAAGAGAAACAGGCTCGCCAGCCGTCGATTTGTGAAGGCACTGCACACTTGATTTATGATGTTGATTTATATTTTAGTGGGAAATTTTGTTATTTTAAGCGGTTCAAGAAAAAAAAAAAACTAATCGAAAAAAAATAAAACCTTTAATTGCAGTGCGTTGATAAAATTGTTGTAATATTCGAATAAGGTCGCGGCGAGTAGATCTTTTCGATCTAAAGCCGTATTGCTATTAAAAGTCTGTTTTATAAAAGTTTTACAAGAGAACTGAAAAATATTAGATTAACAAAAACAAAACAAAAACGCGATACAAATTGGTTTTATATTATAGTGGAGATCACACTTGTTTTCAGATCTCGCGAAGTGTACAGCCGTTTCTCAGAGCTTGACGTCAATAGATCCATTGAACTTGTACATATTATCTAAATATATAAAAATCTCGTGTCACAGTGTGTGTGAGCGAACTCTTCCGAAACGGGTTGACCAATTTTTATGAAATTTTTTGTGTGTATTTGGTAAGTCTGAGAATAGGTTGTAGGCTAGTTTTAAAACCCTCAATCAAAAGCTGAAAAACTAAAAAAATTGTAATTTTGGAATTTTAACTTAACTTTAGTTCAATAGCTTCATGGCCTATCTATTGTTTGACAGCTACGTAAATGTAAAAATGTCATTAAATTGAATCATTCCATTAAATGACAATTTCAAATTTACGGAGCTGTCAAACAATAGGTAGGTCATGACGCTATTGAAACAAAACTGAAATACAATAAGCAATATAGTATACTCAATATACCGTTAGATCCATGGCAGCCGTCTGAAGAGGGCGGATTACCAATTTCTCCACAACCTCCTCGACAACTGTATCAAATGAAAGAGTATGATAACTAGAATACCATAAACAATATAGTATACTCAATATACCGTTAGATCTATGGCGGCGGTCTCTAGAGGGGATTACCATTTTCTTCGCAACCCCCTCGTCATGGGTATCAAATGAAAGCATATGATAAGTAGAATACCATAAGCAATGCAGTATACCAAATATACCGTTAGATCCATTGCGGCCGTCTCAACACTCATGTACCCGCAATTTGAGGCAGTACATCTGTGTAAAATTCATATCTCGAAAAATACAAAGTCAATGGATGATTTTTATTTGCTACTATTTGCTTATGGGTGCAGCGAGGCGTACCGGGTCCCAGCTAGTGTACTTATATAGTCCTTCTTCTTCTTCTTCTTCTTCTTTGATCCGTTAGCTGGCGGTCTAAGCGGGACTTCCCCGGAACGGATACGCTACTGTGGGTGCCGCTTTAAAAAATGCGGTTTCTTGCCTAGTTTCTGCGGTCAATTCGGCAGGTCGACCTCCCTCCTCCTTTCATACCCGGGACTTGGGGCCAGACGGCGGCGGAGTTTATATAGTCCTTAAGACGTGTAATTCACCTTTGGCTAAACCCGGGTAAATTCTTCGTGTTATCTATCGTGCCTTTCTGTAGTTTTCCCAAACTCTCCAAAAAAAGCTCATGGACAGCTTATTCCGAGAGCAGGTGTTTACAACAACCCCTCTAACCACCAAGGCAACCACTTCTCTTATCTCCGACATAGTACCGTCAACAATCAAAAAAAGCGCTGCTATAATTTTCGGTATAGATTTATTTTATTTTGAACATCCATCCAATGCAATGTACCACTCACATAATTCGCCTTCAGATGTTTAATACAGTGACAGGTGAATGTCCCGATGATGGACGTGTTTCGTTGATGACTAAAAGGCTTAATGGTATACCTAAAACCATTAGTATAACAAATATTGCTTAAAATGATCCAATTATGCCAGATTAAAGGAGTTTGTATCACAAACAATCTCTTCAAAAGCATTAAATCATTTATCATTTTATGAACTTGTCACTTTTTCCTCCTGATAAATATGTGATATAAAAAAGTGGGCTTAAAGAAATTTATTAAATTAAAACGATAAATAAATTTCCATCTCTCTACTCCAATGCCTCGTTGAAATCTGAGCAGAAAATGGGAAAAAAAGCGAAAACGATTCCAGCTTTGCCTGAAATGAAAAATAGCTGTTTTCAAAAGGAAAACTTTCAAGGAAATCTTTTTTATTTTGTATTTTGGTCGGGCTTATGTTTGTATATCTCAGCAGAATTTTCATCATTCTACCGAAAAAAAAACAGTTGAAAACTTAGGATACATCATCTGTATGGAAAAAAGGCCCAAAACGGCTGACCGGAAATGCGGGGCGGGGGGCTAACTCCCACAACTACTCACAGGATGCCAGGAGCTGGGGAATCATGCATTTATTATGTTGATATATTGTTCTGCTCCTTATCATGAATCATTAAAAAGTTTTCCGGTCTGATTATGAAAACAAAAACATTTTCTTAGCATAATTTTTTTTTTGTTTCAAGTTTTCTTCACCCACCCTCATTTTGCTGTCTTTCTACCTTTCGGAAACACATTTACTCAGTTCTTTTTTTTTATAATAAAACAATACCCAAACCCCGTTCAGAGTTTTAAGGATAATTCATATCCTTAGAATAAAATTTTTTTTTAAACAATGGCGCTACCCACTTTTTTCCTTTTTTTTCCTTGAACTTTCCGCCAAGAGCAAATTCCTTTCTGCGAGAAGAAAGTAGCAACACAAAAAAATATACATTTTATCCCGTCTTTAAGGATGTTACGTGAGAGTGGGCTAAGTTGTGATCATCTCTCTTTTGTACAGGATACAAAAGTATTGTTGTAAGGCTTTTTGTTATCTGGCCTATTTACCTATGTGTGCGTTATATACATTAAATTTATTCACTTTCCAGTTGGCTGAGACAAATCAACTGTAAGGAATGCTAAGCACGGATCTGGTTATTGTTTTTGAAAGTAAATTAAACCCATCCAGGACCGATCCGATCCGAAACGCAGTTATAATGTAATCCCCTGGAATTTATGCCTTCGATGTGAATTATTGCATGAAATAAACGAAATTGAATTAAAATCAGGCTGAATTATTGGATTTGGTTGGGGATTCTTTCATAAACTGAAGACACGATATTTTAGATCGGCCTTCGTGGGGGGTAATTCGTCGACTAGAAATAAGTATACGGTCGATATTATGGGGTATTTTTAGTATAGAAAGTATTTGTATCCCACGGAATCCACATATGTGGGTTGTCGTGTCTATTTCATTAATTTTCTAGTGAAAGCAAAGTAACAAAGTAGCAAAGTCTAGTGAAAGTAATGTATTGATCTCCTGTCTCATTTTGATTAAAATATGTTTAGGTTTTATATTATGTAATCGAACTAAGCTCAGGGATTACCCTTTGTACTTCCAGACATAGTGCAAATTCAAAAAGATCGAAGGAAGGAAAAGAGAAAAGGTTAGGTTAATAGTAGTCTGGAGGAACTGAATGAGACGACGGCGAAACTTAACATTTGAAGTCTATGATGTTGTACGAATCCTATTTACGGAAGATTATCTCACAGTCTAGTAGTTTCATTAATAAATAAATTCCTCGAGGGTACTGTGAGCGAAGGGCATGTACGGACCAATAAAGAAAGAATGCTAGTCCAAAATTTTCAGTGGTGGACTAACAAGAAAGGGAAGTGTAGCCGACCAAGAGATATGTGGGTAGATGTTGTGCTAGAACACGGGTGGCTAACCCAAATTGTATCGCGGGCCACTTTAAAAATGGATTTTGATCCGGCGGGCCGGAGTGATTCAAATTTAATTGAATATAATTTAGGGGGAGTTCGAAAGATGTGCTGCGAAAATAAATAAAGAATAATGACCAATTAACGTGCGGAAACGCGGAATCATTAAATTATTATTTTAGAGGAATAGCGAAAACTGCACAAACCGGTTTAGCAGAAGTTACAATCGCAGAAGCCTATACTCTCGATAGTAACTTAAGGTTCGAGTGAGTTTACAAGCTATTAGCAGACGAATTTTGAGGCCGTCTAGTCAGCTACAGCGATAGTGACGATGACACTTTAAACTTTCCTCTCGCTCAGTAGCCAACTAGCTAGCGCGAACTAATTCCGTCATTTTGTAGTAAATGAAACAAAATAATAAGAAACTCGCAGCTAGTTCACCGCACACGCCAGAGAGTAGCGAGTAAAATAGCCAATCTTTCAACTTTCCTGGCAGATTTTCTACAATTTCCTAGTTTACTAGTCAACATGATGACACTGCGCTAGTTTATTAGCAGCTAGTGAATTCGCCGGCTAATTGCTTGTAAAATCGCTCAATGTAATCGAACCTTTAGAGAACAGCACAAAACGGAGTTCCAGTAGGGTGAAGTGTGGCCAAAAAGGCGTACATAAACACATCGTTAAACGCTACTTCAATTTTATGGAAAGGCCATGCTTTAGAACAGGTAGTAGTAAGGCTTTAAGCAAATTCAAAAGCACAACCCTTTTCAACAAGCCTCAATGATAACGAAGTTTAGACAGGAGACTGTAAGGCCATTCATACACGAAGGACCATGGTTTTGAAGTAAAAGCTTTTTTTGAGCAAGGGAGGCGTGCGGAGATGAAATAAGTGGAGAGTTTCGTGCCTCGGTGGAGACTTTTGTGCTCCTGTTTTTGACTTGCGAACACGGACATCGCGCACTTACACAAATAAGAAATTAATACGTTGCCATGGAGTCAAAGTGTTAAAACATGTTCCACTGCGGCTGCAGCTGAAATCACCAACACACTATTTTCATCCATTATGTTATCTTATTATTAATTATAAGTAATGAACTGACTTAAATAAACACCCGACCAGAGTCAAAATATTTGACATTTCACTAATCCAAAAATCATTGTATATCAACACAAAAGCTGCTTCCCTTGCTATTGCTCCGTGTATTTGAACCATGATCCCTCGTGTATGAATGGCCTACGATTTATTAACAATGAAACTAAGGTGATCGTAGCAGGTTATGCTTCTATTCAGTACCACCCCAAAATTTCTTGCAATTTGAACGCAAACAAGAGGAACCGCGTCTAAAGGGGCCCATACAAGATCGAACAATTTGTGCAACGCAGCCCGGGGGGGGCAAACGGCTAACAAAGACCTCGGAAAGTGGTGGTACCCGATTTGCCACCTCTGCCAAAACCCGAGAAAAGTCACTGCAGACAAACACCTAGCAGACCTGTTAGCAAGTCCTAATCCCACCTCCCCGCGGTGCCCCCTGGGGTACTTCTTCGGAAGGAGCTAACGGGAGACGGGCGAATGGCGAACTCTCTGCGCCACAAAACAGAGTTTTAAGTCGGTTGGGCTGAGGGTTAGCAACCCGCTCCCATAAAAAACACCATTGCTACGAATCGGCAAACAATGCCTCGGAACCGGATGGACAACACGACGACGACCTTTGCTTTTCGAACAAGGACACGAATCGGATCATGGAATGTGAGAACACTGCTGGCTGAGGGACGGCTGGATGAAGTCCTCAACGAGATGAATCGATATAAAATCAAGATCATGGGACTTAGCGAGACCAGATGGCCCGATGCGGGGGAACATATCTGCCCAAATGGTGAGTCCTTTTTATATTCTGGGAGAAACGAAACTGAAAGCCGTAGGAGTGGCGTTGGTGTAATACTCACCAAAGAAGCCAGGTCCAGCCTCATTAGCTGGTCACCAGTTTCTGAAAGGATTATTACCGTGCGCCTGCGTACCAGACTAAGAAGTACTACGGTAGTCCAATGCTATGCTCCAACAGAGGACGCTGAAGATGACATCAAAGACGAGTTCTATTTGCGGCTGAATGAGGTTTTTCGCTCTATTCCAAGGGGAGACTTCATTGTATTAATGGGTGACTTAAACGCACAGATCGGCCGTGACAACACCGGCCTTGAACAAACAATTGGAAATCAAGGTCTAAGCCAAGTTACCAATAACAATGGCGAGCTTTTCGTTGACTTCTGTAGCTCCCACCAACTTATGGTAGGTGGAACTTACTTTTGTCACAAGAAGATACACAAAGAGACCTGGGTATCGCCCGATGGTAGGACGAGAAATCAGATAGATCATGTGGCCGTCAGCCGCAGATGGAGAACTATCCTTGAGGATGTCAGGAGTTTCAGGGGAGCAGACACTGGAAGCGACCACCATTTGGTTGTAGCAACTATTCGCCTTAAAATCGCCGCAATCAGAAATGTACAACGCGATGCTATAAACCGTAGACGATTCAACGTAGATCTTCTGCGGGAGAGCGTTAAAAAGCGGGAATTTGCTGGAAATCTACAACTAATACTAAACCAGCACAACGTTTCTGACGACACAAATATTGAAGAGCTGTGGAGTAGAACAAAGGGCGCAATATTGACGGCTGCGGAAACAAGCATCGGTTATGTCCAAAGAAACCAGCAACACTGGATCTCGGACACAACCTGGCAAAAAATAGAACGCAGGAGAGCCCTCAAAAATAAAGTAAACTCTACAAGTGACCCTGAAATACGTTATCAACTGGAACGGGAATACTCCCAATTACACCGGGAGGTTAAGAGAAGTGTCCGGCGTGATAAAAGGCAGCAGATAAATGAGCTCGCAGAAAAAGCGGAAAACGCGGCAAACACAGGCAACAGTAAGGTGCTGTACCAAATCACTAAACAGCTCTCGGGAAAGCACTCTACTAAAAAGCATGCCGTTAAGAGTGCGGATGGAAGGCTGCTGTGCAGCGACGAGGAGCAGCTCCAAAGATGGAGAGATTACTTCTTCGCCGCCCTGAATGGTTCATTTACACAGGAACCTCAGGAAACCAGCAACAATGCACAGCCAATTCGAATCACCACCCGGGCCCCATCCAAGACGGAAATAGTAACCGCAATTCATGCGATGGCCAATGGTAAAGCAGCTGGGAAAGATGGCATCCCGCCAGAATTGTTGAAAGCCGACTCAAGCCTCATAGCAGATGCGCTTCAGCCAATCCTACAAATAGCATGGAACACCTGTACCTTTCCGGAGGATTGGACGGAAGGTATCATAGTCAAAATACCAAAAAAGGGGGACCTAACAATATGCGACAACTGGAGAGGCATCTGTTTACTATCTACTGTGGGCAAAATTTTGTCCCATATATTACTATCTAGGATAAGTGAGGCAGTAGACCGAACGCTTAGGAGGCAGCAGGCCGGATTCAGGAAGGGCCGCTCATGTATTGATCATATCAACACCTTACGAATAATAGTGGAGCAGTCTACTGAATTCCGATCCCCCCTTTACCTTGCTTTCGTAGATTATGAGAAAGCGTTCGACTCGGTCAATAGGAGCTTTATATGGCAGGCACTACGGCGACGTGGACTGCCTGATAAAATAATAGAATTGATAAAAGCCCTATATAACAATTCCAAATGCAGAGTTCTCCATAATGGAAAATTATCCGACAGCTTCGAGGTGAGCTCAGGAGTACGACAAGGATGCCTACTCTCGCCTTTACTATTTCTTATAGTAATAAATGACATCCTTGTCGGCGCTCTAGATAGTAGAACAGGCGGCATACAATGGGGTTTGTTAGACCGCCTTAAGGATCTCGACTACGCCGATGATATCTGTTTGCTGGCCCACAGACACCAGGACCTCAAAAACATGTTAAACAATTTAGCAACAGAAAGTAGTCCAGCAGGCTTAAGGCTAAATCCGACTAAAACTAAAGAAATGCGGATAAATGCAAACACCAACGAACGAACAGCGCTGAATAACCGTGACGTGGAACTGGTAAATAAATTCTGCTACCTCGGTAGCATTATTACCGAAAATGGCGGGGCAGAAGAAGACGTCAGTTCCAGAATTAATAAAGCACGAGGCGCTTATGCATGCCTGTCCCACATATGGAGATCAACGGTGATTTCCACTAACACCAAATTGCGGCTGTTCAACTCCAACGTTAAGGCAGTTCTTTTGTATGGTTGCGAAACATGGAAAGTCACCCAATTCATCACAGGGCGCCTACAAGTCTTCATCAACAGATGCCTTCGTCGTATCCTAAAAATCCGCTGGCAAGATAGAATTTCAAACGAAGAACTATGGCGCCGTGCCGGCCAAGAAAGGATAGACGATCAAATCAGGCGAAGGAAATGGAATTGGGTTGGCCACACCTTGCGACGCGAAAACGAAAATCTAGCCAAACAGGCCCTTGACTGGAATCCGCAAGGTTCCCGTCGAGTAGGAAGACCTAGAACAACGTGGAGGAGAACCCTACTAGAAGAAGCCGCAACAACTGGGAGATCCTGGTCGGAGCTAAGAGCTGTCGCGCAAAACAGAGTCCGCTGGAGGGCAACTGTTTCCGCCCTATGTCCCATGAGGGATTAAAGGAGTATAAAGAAGAAGAAGAAGCCCGTTGTGCAAACATTTTCCGTTTAGAAAAATTTTGTGCAACGAGCAGCGCTGCGCAAGTTGTTTCCTTGTGTATGGAGATGTTGTTGCATTCTAAAGCCATTGAAAGCAAGATTAATTTGGACTCCTTGCCCTCCTCTATCTCACTCAGTTTTCCGCTTGTAGTGGGCACACAACTACCAAAACGTGAGCACTCACTCAACCATCATTTCATTACGCTAAAATTCGGCGTGTGTCTTCTTGTAGTTCTCTAGAGCCTTTTCGTGGGGCAGTGTCACTTGGCTCTTATTCTGCACCATACGCCGAGTCGCGCGTTTAGCTAGCCGGTGGAGGCTAAACAATCGAGTAAAAATTTTTGTACAGGATTTATTCATATCTTAAGGCCCCAATTTACACAGGTCGCCGGCAGACAGTGGTCTGAAACTTTTCGCCTTGCGGCCAAGTATCACCATACACTCACGGGCGCCAACTGTATTAGGCTTGCAGTTCAAGAAAGCTGGCAAAAATCGCATTAAGGCCTGGTCACACCGAGCGCGGTGCGGCGCGGCGCGATGTGGAGCGGTATACCGCAGGACGGCGAGATGGGGCGGCTGATTCACATTAGCCGCGGCGCGGAATGGTTTAAAATGTAATTTTTCCATGTCTACACGCGGTGCTTTTTCCAGAAAAACTAAAAAAATCGTCGGCGGCGGCGGCAAAAATTGGTTTTGAGTAATCATAAATTTCCCCGCCCGGCGAAATATAAAATTGCCGCACCGCGCCGCTTCTGGTGTGAATCACAGACTTATTTTTCCCAAAAACATCGCTGAACGGAATTCGCGCCGCGCCGCGCCGCGCTCGGTGTGACCAGGCCTTTAATCTTTAGTTCGTGCCTGAAGATCGGAACTTCTATTCACTATCGAGCCGTGAGTTTACGGCAAGAATTCACGCCGTTTGCCTGGGAACAGAAAGCAAGGTGCGAGCTAGTCGGTTTCCAATCATCAGTGGCGTAGCGTGGGGGGTGCCGAGGGGGCCATTGCCCCGGGCGGCGTAGATGTTGGGGGCGGCAGCCAAACTGGATCGAGCTAGAGATGCTGCTGGTAATATCAGGCCCTAACCATTGCCACATCCAGCACGATGTCCTGGCTGATGGTGTCTATAGGCCAAACCTAAATGGGAAGGGATGTGAAGTCATGTGAAGTTAGGTACCATTCCATATAAATGTATGAGAGCAAGGACGGCGCTTTCATAAGTGAAAATGGTGCACTTGCACCGGGCGCAATTTCAGAAATTAAGATTTAAAAAAAATTGAAAAAGTGATCCAATTGTCATATATTACACGAAATGCACCTTCTGTGCGTTTTACCCTTGCCTTCTGCAAGGTGTGGCCAATGCAATTTCATTTAGTTCGCCTGATTTTGTCGTCTTTCCTTTCTTGGCTGGCACGGTGCCATAGGTCATGATTTGTAATTCAAATAAGTCGTACTATTATAGATCACTACTTCGGCGAGAAACACCTAGATCGCCTCTGTTCTGAAGTTTTTGAAAGCGGCTTCTATGTCCAGTAAGGCTGTTAAGTGGACTGCTTTGTTATGCAAGACTCTACCGTAGAAACCAATATATGCAGTGCAGTGACCACCTATTATCCTTCGAAATATAAAGGATTGGAGAACGACTTCGTTATGGAGATTCCAGTTTGTAGCATTATTAGCGCTGGAAATAGTTAAGGAAGTGCAGCTTACAATGAAATCATCGGAGAGCATTAATCAGCATTAGCGGGAGAGTTTTGTGAATTTAAAGCGTAAGTAAACTCAGCACAAAAGCAAGATCGCGAAGCAAATCCTGATTGAACAAAGGCAGTGGCGCGCTTTCATAGGTGCAACTGGTATATTTGTACTGGGCGCAATTGGACAGGGCGCAATTTCAAAAAAGTGAAAGAATAATTCCGTGCCTTCATTTAAAATGAGTGTTTGTGTCTTCTTTCATTTTCCTTTACTGCCATCAAAAAATGAACAAAAATGAAGGGGGCGCAATATGTATATGGGCGCAATATGTATATGCACCGGGCGCCAAAAAGCTAAACGCCGGCTTATTATGAGAGTGACCAATATGGATGGTAGTAAGTGGATGTTACATCTACTTCAGTGGAAGTTACGTCTACTTTACTTCTGCGTTACTTTTCATTTAAGTTTGGTCTTATTTCTGGACTATACGCCTGTGATGGAAGACAACCCCTTTTCTATTAGTAAATTATTTGGCGTAATTCTTTCGATTATTTGCAGGGCATAATTTCTCTAGTTGTCCATATTAGAGTTGAGAATGAAACGTCTTATTAATTGGAAATACAGAATGCAGACAAACAAATCTATTGAAATTTGGACAGCACAATGACGGTCGAGTCAGCTAACTGAAAATATAAATGAGCATATTGTATGAGACTCTCAATGCGCATGGAAACAGCGATTTTAAGATTCCCTTCTTTTATGACGCGGGCTGTAAATGCTGAAGTTTGAGAAGGGCTCCAACAGCTGCCACATTTGTCCTTAAAATCCCCTTTAATAGTATTGGGCTACGATGATGGGAAATAAAACCTCCAGATATTGGACAGAGAATTGTTTAAGCTTAAGCTCGTTCGTCTACGAGGCTTTCTATCTAAAGACAGACTGAAATAAATTACAGAGAGAAATTACTGATTCAAGCTCTCTGGGTTTGTTAAAGTTTATAATTCAGCCCAACCTTGAAGCACGGATATAGCCTGCGCCAAAACAATTGGAAATCTCAAAATCGATTTTTTTGAAGCGCAGTGAAAGCCTCAAATCTTCTCCACGAAAGTAGCTTCGAAAAGAAAAGTGCACCTCGTCATTCCGTTCGTTTAAAACCCCAAATCACCCGCTCATTTATATTTTCAATCAAAAATTCAATCCGTCTCACTACGACTCTTGTCCTGGTCAGATGCTATGGTGGAGTGTTGTTCCCGGTAAACGAGTTTCAAAAGGGAAATTAAAATGCATATGCGCTTGAGTTTTATCCATACACGGAATGTTAATGTATGTGGGGGTTGTCATTGATTCGCCTGCGCGTAAAATTCCCATTTATTTTGGCGCGCACTATACCGAACATTCATTAGTTACATATGATTCATTGCGTTTACATGATGCCTGGAATTCTTGGATTGAAAATTACTTGAAATTCAAGTTGGGTTTTGATTCATTGATTAAAAGAATCAATTCGAAAGTAGGGGGCAGCAAATTTATGGTTCGCCCCGGGTGGCACAAATCCACGCTACGCCACTGCCAATCATCATCCACAATCGCGTTCGTGCTTGTTTGCGGGTGTTCACGGCGACGGTCTGGAGCCTTGAAGTTTTCGTTGAGACGACGAACATTTTTGCACTTGAATTAATAACCTGCTAAGCTAATCTGTCATTTTCGCCTGTGTGTCTGTAGAGAATCATGACTTCACCTGCATGCCACGGCCTGTCAGATGGATACCTGAAGTACCATCCCTCAGTTAGACTGAGTCAAGCTTAGTCGTGCCGGCCGACTTGGGACTGTACTCCCGAAGACGAATCGAAAACGAAACCGATTTGTTAAAATGCTAAATAGATATCGTCTCGTTTTCGTCTAAACAAACGATGACATATGTATTTGTAATCGTCTTCGTTCAAACGTTATTGCTTGTTGTGTGCCAGTGGTTTTGAGGTTAAAATGTATGTTGGGAGTATTAATTATTTTGATAACTATAATTTATTTTGCGTAATAGGTCAAAAATAACAAACGCAAGGCAGTACGTGATTATGGTTTCCAGGAGTAGGAAATATTAGTATTTAGTTATTTCGTTTCGTTTCTTTATCGTTTCGACATCGGAACTACAGCCCCTGGTGTGACAGGTCACTGCCTACCGGCGGCCTGTAAGTGAATTGGGGTCTTTAGTGGAGAAACAGGTTTTACTTAATTTAACCCAATTTTCTCGCAATTTTATACTGTTTCTTAAAAAAAAAATAATTACGTGATATTTGCCGAGACCCCCCTCTCCCCCCGTCAGATTTGGTGAGATTCGGCTCGACCATTCCCCTCCCTCCCCCCTAAACGCCTCACGTAATTAATGGACGACCCCCTAGCTTGATATTGACCAAAGAAGTGTGCTTGCTTGTAAATATGATTATTTTGTCTGCTACGGATGCGGCCTTTATTTTGAATTATTACAAGAAAGGCAATTGCTTGGATTTTTATCCATCAACACGGTCACTCGATGCATCCCGAAAACTAATTCCCTATGACAGGCTGTAAAGTTTTATCATTGCTCCAAGCTGGCTCTCCTTTTCTTTTTCACACCTTGGAACCTTCTAGTACAAAATATATTGTTAAATCTTGTTGAATCTCGCGGGCCGCACAATTTCCCTGTAAGGACCGCATGCGCATTTAAGTTGGACTTCCGAGCGGACTAATATTGTGGGGAAAATACTATTGGAGAGTATAAATTTCTGCGGACAGTCGCTTTGATAATAGTGATACAACATTTTGAGACTTCATAACTGTCTTATATCTCAAACATTCTTATATCGCCCAAACTTGGCCACCATAGTGAGAGTTACGGGAGCTGGTAGAACATTCCGAACTCCACAAAATTTGGTAGTAGGCACATGAAATGTAAGTTATTGACTGGCCGTAATGAGACCATTTTCGTTCTTTGTGCAACGGAACATGGAACACACTAAAAATTCCCAAGGTTAATGTTAATATCTGAAACATATAAATAAAAACATGTAAAAAAAATTTATAAATTGAAAGTTATTATTTTTTTTTAACTTAAAAAGGACTTTTGGACAGTTAACTTAAATTTCAAAAACAAAAAGTAAAATTTTTAAAACCGGAACGAAATATATTAGTAATTAAGTTCAATTTGTGAAATTTTCAAAAACAAGAGCGAAGGTAGTTGCTGGTACCAACAGTTTCAGGTAGTTCATACATCAATGAATCACATGTACTTCACGATATTGCATTTCCTGCCAGTGCTTCACATTTGACTTCAATTGTTTGTCCATTTAGTCAATTTTAATTTGAAACTACGTTAGAAACTACTGAAACTGAAATTTTTTTTATTGTTACCCCAAATTTACGAATGAGGATGTGAGTTTCAGCTGTTTTTTCTCATCTGGTATTAAATTTTTTTCTTTCCTTCAAATAAATAATTCCAACGTTTCTGCTCTAGATATATTAAACAAAAAAGTGTTAATTGAAAAGAAACTACAGAAACAGGAAAAAAAAATCTCAAAAAGAATAATTCCCAGTAATAAAAAAAAAATGATTACGTAACCCACTTTTAGGACGAGATTTTTTTTGTTACATAAAAAATGTCCTTAAAGTTCACTCTTTGTAAAAAAGTATGTCACCTTGGAAATATTTAACACACCTTATAAAGGCCATCTGTATACATCTTTAACGGACATTAAGAAAACATTAGCACTGCTTATCTCATAATCAATTTTTCTTTGTTGCGAATTAGCAGTAAGCGCAATCTATAAATAAGAAAATTAATCCAGCTTGACCCCATGGCAACTTCTATCCTTGCTACTCTTTTATATGAATAAATTTTTTATGAACAGGCACGAGTCACGAAAATCTCCTCAAAGGGCACATAACCCGGAGTCCTTCAGGAATCCTCAAATAAATGGCTTCCAGGCTTACGCTGCTCAAAGCCTACATCCACTCTGCTACTCCTTCAGGTATTATTCACCTTGTGCCAGGTAAAAGGTTTTTTTTTTTTGTTTTTTTTCCCCTTTCATCACATGAACATACATATATATATTTGTATATATGTACATACATATATAAAAATATTTTTTTTTTGTGATCAGTGACCTGCACTGGACTGAGAGTAGATTTAAATTAAAACATTTTTTGGTTCTTATTTCCTGCACAGGAATATTAACGACCCTATACTACCTGCTGCACGATGCCCTTAGATTTTAATGAAACCAAGACGAGGAAATACAATTTGATGAAACAACGCCGAAAAAGTGAAAATTTCGAAAAAGCATTTTCATTCACATCCTCGTATGGTAAAGGAAACGTGTGAAAGTGGAAGGCTGAAGGACTCTTGTTACAGCCTCGTGGATTAAAGGGTGCCTGGCGTAGAATAATATTTAATGTCCGTACACCAAGTTAACTCACACGAAACGTATACTCGTATAGTTACAGACTGTATTTTTTTCCAACTGGGTCTTCGTATCCTTTTTTTTTCTGTAAAATATAATTTTGTATACGCGAAAATTTTAATGACTTCATTTGCACCGGAATACTGGCTATAAAACGGACAGTTCAAGGATTCAAAGGGACTCGGGCTGGTGGGCGAGGAAAATATATTTTCATACATATACACCAAACTCCCATGGGAGAATTTTAATGACCATACGACATGGAGAGTTTTAATTTGTTCCTCCTGCGTAAGGACATTTAACCCTCTGGATAAAATTGGTTCGGAATGCATGAATTAACTAAACAGGCAAAATACCACCACCGTGTATAAATTGGGCTTATCGTTAGTTATATGCCAGCTTTTATAGCTCTCCTGTCGTAAAGCATTTCTCTGGAAACACATATCATATTAAATCCCTAATTTTCTGATATGAATGGAGAGAGCCTTCGTAAATGGCAGTGGCTCATCATAGTTTGCTCATGAGTGGCATAGATGTTGAATTATTCAGTTTACTTGATGAACCTTGTCGCCTTCGTATATAGTACACACCTGGATTACCTGCAGGATATTTACTTAGTAGATACGCAAGGGTAGAATCTAGGAGTTGATTTGAATTAATGTTAACTGCTGCAAGTGTTTACATATTCTAAGCCGGCTCCGCTGGGGATTTCGCTTCATACATATTTCTTGATGTAGATTTTTTATAAGTGTCATTCAGATGATGGGAATTTTATAGCATGAAATTATGATGCAAGTCGGGCCTTTTGAAGTCTCTTTTTGTAGTTGTCTTGCTAGATCAATACCATGTTTTCGGAGTTTTTCTAGCGTGTCCCAGATAAACACAGGATATTTCCTTGTATTTTCGAAGGAATAAGCGAAACGTAGAGTACTGCCGTCAGGAATGCTGGGAAGTTCGTTGAAAAACATTGATTGTGAGTCATTTTTAAAGATAATAAACAAAACAGGTTACAGAATGAACCCCTAAAGAACCCCACCAGAGGGAGGTTGCGTTTCGGGTTTAACGCGAAACTGTTATTTTGCAGAGCTCAATCAACACCAATGAGTTGGAGTTGAGTTAACGGAGCTGATGTCTTTATTCCACTGAGATATCCAGATCCAGAACAACCAGACTTGACTCAGAAAATCGATGCAAACTTTGGCTGAGATGTTTTGTAAGGCAACCTAGAGGATTCCCAGCGGATCTTTGTGGTCTAAGACTGTACTGTTTGTCATTAAAGATATGGTTATACCCACTTCCAAGAGTCTGGACTAACTCCGAAGAAGTATGATAGAGAAAAAAGCTTGCGCAGAGTTTTATCCAAAGCCGGTGCATTTTAAGACGATAGAGTGTAAATTTTCGGGTCCAGTGGATTCGTTGTATATTCTTGGGAAAGAGGTGGGATAGAAATATCGTTCAAAGAAGAATTGGAGGTAAAAAGAGATGCCAGTAAGTCTGTTTTGGATTTGCTCTGTGTTACCTTCCCCTTGAAGATATATGAAGCCGTCTTTTGGATGTAATAAGATTCCAGTGTTTACTGCCAGCAGGTGCATTAAAGAGTTCAGTTCTCAATGTCTTGTCAAATAATAATTTGACTTTGCTGATGGTGGATTTGCAGGAGTTTCTTAGTTTTGTGTACTATAAACGACGCTGTTCACTCGTAGGACTCCTGTACGATCTGAAAGCAGACTCTCTTCTTTTGGATACTGGTGATGCGGAAAGCGGCGGATTGTAACAAATTTATATTGGAAATAAACACCAGAAAGTTAAATATAAAAATGGAGCTTCGCAAAAGACTACTAGTACGTTACCATGAAGACTGAGTACTGTTCTCTTCCGGAAACACAAGTCCCAGTCAGCGGAATAGAAACAATTAATACCCCTCAGCCAATTGGCCATCCAGTAATGCCCGACAGTACTTTTAGCTGGTTTGGTTGAAATGGGAAATTTGTATTGTCCGAATTACGGTGAATAGACTTCGACGGATTATCGCATTGGATGAGAACTAAGGTGTCCGATATAAATTAGACAACATATATAAACTGCATTATATGATTCCACCGACATAATTGGAGAATTGGGGGAACTTGTAGAATCCGACATCGTGGCATCACATCATCAGTTGCATTGTTCGATATAGTCTAGTATAACTGACTTTTTCAAAAGATAACGGTGAATTTCTGAAAACTATCTCTGGGTCAGTATGTTAGACTATTATAGAGAATTCTTTACGTCGGATAACTCTATTAAATATTCTTCATATAGAGTTCCAGCAGGACAAATTATAGCATACACTGTTAAGGAGACGATAGAGATTTTTGAAAATTTTTCAAGGTAGTTCAAATAACGATAATAGTGGTAAATCACCAGATTTTTCTAGAGAATTTGGTTTTTTCTAAACGTTAGCAAACGAACATTTCCTTCGTACTTCGTTCGCAACCTATCCGGAACATGTTGAAACGCCGCTGATAAACTGGGAAGCAAATAACTTCATTTGTAAATTCGAACGATTTCAGGAACTATCTGCGAAACTAATCAGTACTAGTCAAACTTGTCAGACTTGACTGAAAACGCCAAATGTTTGGTGGTGTTTTGAAACTATTGAAAATTCCTGGATGAGCCTTAGTTTCCAGAAATTGTATGACGTGGAAAATAATTCCCGTCAAACAATTGCTGATCTAAGATTTGAAAAATTCGTGATGTTTGTAAAAGACAACGTAATTGAACGGTTCGTAATGGTTTTTCAAGAGTGTTTGGATTTCGACAAGTGATGTTTTGTGGGAAAGCTATCACTTTGTTGAATCTAGAAAGGGTAACTTTATTTTAAACGGTTTTCATTTCAAAGAGTTTATTAGATATTAGAAAAACTAATCAATTTATGGTGCTTGTGACCCTTAGCCGAGGTCTTTTCATTTAAACAAAAAATGGCTCGACCGAATGTTATGGAATTTCTTTTAGAGCTTTCTTTAATTTTCTTCGAACGGAACCTTAGAAAAGCCGATATCGTTTTTGGTTCGCGCGATATCGTGCTGGTAGAAAAATCACGAACGTGTTTAAAACAAAAAACGGCTCGACCGAATTTTATGAAAATCTCTTCAGATCATATGGCCGTTAATACGCTTTGAAAGACACCTCAACGAAATCGATATCATTTTTTGTTCTTGCGATATCGTGCAGAAAATATACCACATACGTACGCACTAGGGTGACCGTAAGAAATCGATGTCGGAATTTTATCAACGGGAACCCCACAAAATGATCAGCCTTTGCAGATTTTTAGATAGCCAAAATTTTAGCACGATTGGAGCACGTTAAACCGTGCCGCTACTCGCTCAAAGTTGGCAAAATCACCATTTTTTTCTGAACGGCGGAGTTTCAGAGTCATACATATCTCCAGAACAGTCCATTCTACACCCACGCGTAGTGTCTTAAATTAAAGGTAATTTTGTTCTGCATAATTTATGTTTATACATATTTATCGTTACTTGTCGTCAAAAGGAGCTATAACAGCCTTTGTCGCCAAAAACGTGATCTGGTACCTCTAGGAACAAACTTCGAGTATTATGAAAACTACGCCGTAGGTTACATAATTTTTCTCGGGATTCACATTGTTTCAGTTGCAAAAAAACTTTGACTATAAAGAGCTATTACAGTTATGGTGTTTGTTGGAGCACTCGACGGTAATGAATTTGGATTTGGAACACCAGGTGCCATTCATCACGCTAGGTGGATGGCTAAGGCCATTTACTGTCTGAAAATATTTCTTTTCCGCGGTCAATTCAAGATGAGTAACGAGGAACAGATTTCTTTGGGTGCTATTTGTATTTTTCTCGTCAAAGTATACTGCAAAGCTTGGTTCAATGCCCCCAGAGCTCATCTGGCTCCCAAACAAGACCTTGATCTTTTGCAAAGTTTTTTTTGACTACCAAGAGACTGACAAAGATAACTCTGAGAAAGCTCTAGCAAAATTTTCTAATCGTTTATGGTATTTGAATGCCGAATTGGTAGCTCTTGCGTTCTTTGATCCAATGAAGAAAAATCAAAAATGGCAAACAAACTGCATGAGAGCTCCGAGATTGAGTCACAACATTCTAGAGTTATGAATCCAAAGCTTCAAAAACAACAATTGAAACAACTAGTTGAAGCAGGATTGTCCAATTTAATTACTAAGGAGACAACGAATTTCTTTGAGCGTTTTCATATCAACACAGATTTTCTCAAAGATCCTCCCAGTGCCCGGCCGGAAAATGCTCATTCCATAGAAGGATACAGGATCGTCCAATCATTGAAGGTTGTAAATGATATGGCCGAACGAGCAGTCAAATTAATAACTGATTTCAATAATCTTCTGACCAAAGATGAGGATCAAAAGCAATATGTCCTTCCACTAGTCAGCACCTCACCGACAGCTGTATCCTGATGTCTCCAAATCCACTTTAAGCAAAGCTCTAGAATAGATCATTATATGTAATATTTAACTTCTTAGAGAACCTATTTTTTACTTTCCTCAATAAATTATGTACTTACTTAAATATAAGAGTTTTCTTTAAATAAACATTAAAGACTAAAATAAAGATTAGTCATCATCACTTATCAAAAATAATATTCGAAGTTTGTTCCTAGAGGTACACGTTTTTGGTGACAAAGGCTGTTACAGCTCCTTTTGGCGACAAGTAACGGTAAATATATATGAATACAAACTATGTAGAACAGTATTTCCTTTAATTTAAGACATTACCCGTGGGTGTGGAATGGACTGTTCTGGAGATATGACTCTGAAACTCCGCCGTTCAGCAAAAAAATGGAGATTTTGCCAACTTTGAGCGAGTAGCGGCACGGTTTAACGTGCTCCAATCGTGCTAAAATTTTGGCTATCTAAAAATCTGCAAAGGCTGATCATTTTGTGGGGTTCCCGTTGGCAAAATTCGCTAAAAAAAATTCTCCCTTATCACTACGGTCACCCTAGTACGCACACACACATACTTCTCAAATGTTTACTTAAAATGCTATTGCTATTGGAAAGATGAAAATACGCTGAAAATTTTGATTTCGATTTTCGAACCGATTACAATAACTTCCCTATAAACTGGGAAGTTAATAAATTAAAGGAAGACTTCACGGGAAACTTTTTCTTATAAAAGTGATCACTAAATCAAGTAAAAAGTACGTTGCCGAAACCCATTGTCCGAATAGGGCCATATTTAAGGATATCCATATTTAATGCTTTCCTGCGAATGCAATATATGTGGTCGAATTTGAAGCCTAAGAAATCTCAGTTTTGCCCTGGGGAAATTAAAGAAAAATTTCAATTTGTTTTTTAAAGCAAGATACACATACATACATATATGAAGGCGATGAGAACGAGAGATATTACTGTTGTCATAATTAACTTCCCTTATGTACAGCCCATGGAATATATGGTGTTTCTGGTGATTAAGTCTCTTTTTATTCAAGTTCTAGTTTTATCATGCCAGGTATAAACAGGTAAGCAAGCGTTGTTAATATACCCTCATCTGTTATTTAATTAATTTTTTATCAAATGAAAGGTTATTTCATTCCCTATTCAAGAGTTTTAGGTTGACTCAGCAAAAGATTGTTACAACCAGGGTTGCCTAGATTTTAGAGTTCTTGTGAAAGAAGATTTTTCCGATTGTGTGAGCGTTGCTCCATTGATGAAATGCTAAATTCAAATCAGATCGTATCGTTTTGTACGTTCTTCAAGCGACTTGTTTCATTTTTATTGGGCTCATACTATCTATCTATTAAACTATCTATTCGACCGCGGCTTTATAGATTTGATAGAAAGAGGAATAGATAAACGTCTTTCTGCCCGTATATCTTTGGTTACACAGAAATGGACAGACTTGAGGCCACAACAGCGTAAACACAAATCTCAGTCAGCGACTTCTATGATTTTTTGTAAATAGTGCGAATATCCATATGACAGGCTACTTCAAATGTAGGAAGTGGTAACAAACATTTCAGTGTAGTTAACTTTTTGTTTTGCTGATGCTAGTGGGCATATTCAGAGGCGGCACTTTCATAGGTGCTAATGGTGCACAAATTTAGAAATTAAGGTTTCAAAATTAAGACTTGAAAAAAAAAAATTGAAAAACTGTTCCCACAGGCGCAAAAAGGTACACAAATTTACCCAATTTCTGTCCATGTACTTTCTCATGCAAGAAAAAGCGGAAAAATTTACCTCTCATCTGGCAGGTTCTTACCCAAGATTGTAGTTCGAGATTTTCATTAAATTTTACTCAAAAAACTTTTACTCAAGATTATACTTGAAAAGGAAAGGAACAGATCTTCTACTTCAAGAATCAGAAGCAAAAATTCAGGAAATAAATCTCACAAGTGACTTTTTGAAAATTCTGTAAAAGGGGCCATATCCACTCACTCAGGAAAAAATTGTTCCAATACCTCTGTATTGTGCATTGCTGTGTGCTATTAAATTTTGCACCAAGATTAGATAAAAGAGGTAAATGAACGAAATGAGGAGAACAAAATCCCTTGTGACGAAAATCCCTCTTTAAGAGATCTTTTTGGTTTATTCCTCGAGGCCGCTAGTACATTAGGATGCAATGGCAGGGTATCCAGCAACGAAGCTATCTGGAATATGGTCGTTTGAATTATGCGTATTAGACCTAGCGACGGACTGGCCATATATCCAGAGGCGTGTCCATAGCGTTCACACATCCGTGACTTATTTGGTTACGACACCCACTCAGCTGATCACTTCTCTCTATATTAATTTTTTTCAGGTTGTGCTGCGGTGGAAAATTTTGCTACGGAAAGTTTTATTGAGGAAATTGAAAGCAGACCGGCCGTTTGGGACAGTTCCTCAGAAGAGTGTTCAGATAGGAACAATAACAAAGCTAATTATTTCTAGACTATTTCTTCGATTTCCATTTTAAAACTGACATATGGCATCAAGTTGATTCAAAACTCCAGTGAAAGAATTCAGAGGTAAAAAAAATCTGGGAAATGAAAATTATTTTTGCCATCCAGCGAGTGTTTGTGTCTTTTTGCATTGTCCTTCACTGCGAACAAAAATGGACAGCTTATGGGGCGCAATGTGGCATAGTGCACCGGGCGCAAAAAAACCAAGCGCCGGCTCTGGGCATATTTGATGAATTCTTCTTAAACTATTTACTGAAAATATGTTAATCGTCAAATTTCTCTTTTGATACGATTTGCTAACCAACTCAATTTAAATTTTTAATTTTTAATGATAATGATGACCTCGAATCCAAAATAGGAATGATACATTTTTTGTTTTTTATGAAGATAAAGATATGTATATATAAAAACTCATCTCAGAAAATATTTAATAAATTCTCAAAAGAAAAAAATAGATTATCAACACTATTTCTTTTATTTTCAGATAAGAATTAAATCATCATAGCTACTTGCTCTAGAACCAGTCCAAAAATAAAGCAAAACAAGATATCAAATTCGCCACAGTGAACACAGTGAATTCGGTTAAAAATGAACTCTAATTCGAGCAGACATTTCCGTGGACTGTTACAAATTCCGGCAGGTAACAGTAGCAAAAACGAAAAGTGCTAATCGATGTCCTGAAATGTTACCGGTCAAATAAATGAATTCAGTTGGACACAAGTGGAAAATGACTGCAGAGTGAATAACAGGCCATGGCTAGACTCCCCCGTCTACAAGAGAAAGAAGTTTACCTGCGGCTAATCAAGTGTTGAGAAGTGTACAAAAGCAAAATACACAAAAATAGATTTTTTAGAGTATTCAGCACACAAAACTTCATAACACGCTGGGGTGAAGTAAGAAACGGCAAAGCCAAGCACAACATTAATCATAAGCTACACACTAGCAAGCTGCCTTCTGCCAAGCAGGGGAAGTTGATGTAGCAAGCAAGCAGCCAGACTGGTGAAAAGGAGTAAAGTGTTTCATATATCCTTGGGTAGAATGCTGAACATGTTTGAGATTCGTGTAATCCTCCTATGCCTTCCATCCATCCTGCTAGCAACGACATTAGAACCAGGTAAGTTATCGTGCGCCCTATCCATTTTGAGTATTCAAGGTATTTTCTATGCATTAAAATTTTTTTCCTCACCAACAACACTGTGCTGGGTGTATCCTTAGTTTATCTAAGTTTTTTTTTGTTCCCTGGGCCAGTCTCTAGGGGGAGATATTTTCTTCGTGTACATGTGTCCAAAGTGGATAACAGCCCCAGGAAGCCACGTCACACGGAGCGTCCTAAGGAATAGAGCGTTCACCAACAAAACCAAGCCCATCATGTCATTTCATATTTACGAACGTTGGGAGATTGAAATTTGCTTTTCTTGATATCCTCAGCATGTGCTTGACACAGTTTGAGTTGATTTCTCCCCAAGTGCACTAGAGGGAGCTCCTCTGGCACCCGTTCGTCCTCCCACGAGATAACATCACGGCACGCTACATGCATATAGATAATGGACTTAGCCCTATCCCTCTGGATGTTGCGATATGGAGCAGGTTCTTTTGGTCCTGTTAGTACTGCTAGAGCTTTGCCCCTTATGTCGCAAAACAACCAGGTATTTATCTTATTTGCAAAAGGAAGGATACCAGGAGATCCACCTACGCCAGATAAACTCCTCTTGATTTGTAGAGCAGTCTGCAGTGGCTTACGGTGTTTTAAAACGTGCTCAGATGGGTGGTACCCCTTTTATGGAACGCTCTGCAATATGGAATATTTAAAGACGTACGATAACAGGTTAAGCTGAAAAAATACTAGACTTGGCGGAAAACCTGCAGCTTTTGATAAATTATTAATAAAGTTCGGCTTCTTCGTACTACTTTTAAACGTTCTTAGTCTTGAGTAGTTTGTGAAAAATGAATATTTTTTTTAGTGCCGTTGCCAGTTCGTTGGTTGATGCAGGAAACGGTTGGCCTTTTTGAGTGAAAATGTATAATAAAAAATGCTTTCAAAGGCAAAGTGGCATTTACGTTGAATTGTTTGCTTACTTTGTCGTTCGTAAGTAGTCTTTCAAAATGTTGCGTAATAAGTGTATGCCTTGATTTTGTGCCATTTATGTATGTTAATATAGAAATAAATAAATAGGATTTTGTCATTTAGTTTATAACATGACTCTACTCTATATATATTTACAATTCTGTCCGTAAATATTTTCTTTGATTCGCCCTGAAAAATGAACTCTATAAGTTGAAAAATCGCCATGATAAAAAAAAGAGTAACAATACTCACAATAGGATAATAATAAGAACTATATCTCATTGGTATGATTGACTGTCAACGTTGATTCATCTTTTTCTTAATATTTAGTGCTACCTATAGCCCAGTGGATAGCGGTAGCGTTAAAAATAGTGTTTTACCTCCGAATTCTTTCGGACAGCACCAATTTTTATGAAATTTGGGAATTAAGCTTATCTTACCCTCCCCTTCAAAAGTAATATGTTCCTGATGTGTGCTTTTTGTTTTAGGGGGTGAAAACTACCCCTTTTGATCAAAAATTGAAAAATCATATATTTAAGCAATATTTCGATTAAATCATGTTTAAATATGTAAAATAAACTTTCATACACTGGAATGTAATTTATGATTAAATTCAATGTTTCACCTCTCCAAATCCCCCCGACGAAATTTACAACAAAATTAATTTTTAACAGTTTAAAATTATTTAATTGTGCATTTATCATAAATTAAAACCCCCTCTTTGTTTAAACTATTATTTCCAATTCCACAACTCAATTAAATTTCAAAAACTTTTGAATGGGGCATTTATATTGAATTAAATTTCCAGTAAATGTTTAAAGTTAGGGCTCCAGAGTAAAAAAAATTTCAGGCATTTAAGGTGATTTTTAAGTTCCCCAAATGTATTTTCTTGGCGGAAGAGGCATAGTTTATTATCGGCAGGGTGGGGGTGAATTATGCCTCCAGGCTAAAATTGCTTTAAATTTATTTTGAGGTATTCAGAACGATTTTCGAGTGCTCCAATAGTAATTTTTCTTATGACAACTTTAGACGCGTGAGGGGGATTGGGGATCCAAACCAAAAGTAAGAGCCATCCAATTTCACATATGTATACATATGCCTAATCTCAAAGCCTTCTATATTTACAAGCCATGCACAAAGAAATCTCACACTCACAATGAAAGCATAATAGGACTTCAATTTAGCTGTCAAACTGTGTGGAATGCGGTTATGTTGGTTTATTGGGAATCAATTAATCTTCTTTAACTAATTAAAAACAAAAATTATGGACATTAATTGTAACATTTATTTACTACATATTACAAAGTTGCGTTAATAATGTAAATAATAAGTGTAATTGCATCCCTGACACTCTTCCTTAATGGATATTATTTCAAATATCATGCCGTGTTTATCACATCAAGCAAAAGCCGTACCTGGAGGTAGGAAACTACCGCTAAAAATAAATTTATATAAATATTTGTCTATTCGTTTCAACTTATCTTCATTTGCTTATATTCCTATAAAACTGGAACTGGCTGCAACAAAAACTGGCTGATCCGTCATGTGACACCATGGCCCCAAAGAACAATTTCATGTAACAAAGCCCAATTTTGCTTAATTACAAAAATTGCGCCAAACTGATATTATGCACCTGTTATTTTTATAAAAAAACCTGTTATTTTTAACAAAAAATCACGCCGCTTTCATTAATAAAAGACTTTCCGCGGCGCGAATCACTTGTTTTCCTCGGGATTTTGACATTTTGTTCCTCCATAACCAACAAAAAACCCGCAAATCCTATTTTTAACATGTATATTTAAATTATTAACTTATGACACATATTTTGTTTTACTTTTTGCACTGTTTCACGCTTTTGATTTTGATGAAATAATTTTTATTTTTAACAAAACCACACTCCGCGGCACGAAAACTTCTTTCCCTTTGATTTTAATGGGATTTTGACATTTCACGAATTTTGGTTGGGACTTCATACAACTACATACACACACCTACAGCATGGCTTGTAAATGTAAGGCTTTGCCTAATCTCCAATGGCAAAACCAACCACGAACCAACCAACCAAAGTGCTGCATCCTATTCCTTCTCATTGTAAATTGAATTATCCGTCTCGCTCGTGTTTTGGTCGACATGGGTAACTTTCCGTATGTGTTAGTGAAACCATTTGAGTTGCCACATCAAATTCAGCGGGCAATTTAGTACAAAAAAATGTCAAATATCAAGGCATAAATGACGTTAATTGTGTTTGCAATATCCCGCCAAAAAATTTGTCAACAGAAAAGTCTAATCTAGTAATATTCAGTCTGTTCATTAGTCAGTCCTAGAACGATTTAAAACATTCTAGGATAGAAAAGTACACGTTTTGGCGTTCATTAGTTATAAAACTTGTTATTTTTTGTCCGAAATAGTTCTAGTTTGGTGTTCATTAAGTTGTTCTAAATAGTCCGAAGCTTTACTTTTTTGTTCTCGATTTTTTTAAGGACTGTTTTGGACAAGATATTTTTGTTGTTGTTTTTTTCTAGTTTTGACAAATGTGTATATGAAATTTTGACAACGGAAATTGTCAGAACAAAAAAGTACAAGAAAGCGTTCATTAGATTTTCTATTCAAAGTTGTTCTAAAAGATTTGACGTTTAATTGCTTGTTGTCCAATTCTCTTCTATTCTGTTCTGATCTGTCCAGTTCTGAAAACTAATGAACAAAGCTAATAATAACAAAACAGACATTTCTGACAATTCACATCTACAGTGATAGAAATGTGTGTGAACACATTTTGTCAGCTAATTCAGCCTACTGGTACGTGGTTGGTTCGTGGTTGGTTTTCTCATTGGAGATTCCCAGCGGGAAATGTAATGGCTAGGTAAGCGAGGTGGTAATGAGATGGACCCATTACCTTTGTGATGAAATAATAGCTTACTTTTACATAGGGATGTCCTAGGGCGGTAAGTCCTTACAGTAGGCATTACAGACGAGGACTTATTTCAGAGGTGAAGTGTATTAGGTGAATACATAGATTACCATGTAAGGCATGTAGAATAAATTTCTGGTTACCCTTTTTAGCATTAAAAACATTGTTATCCGAAATTACCATTGCATTTCTGCTACATTTGGTGAGAATTTTACTAGCAGAATATCTTTTTGACAGCATTTGGTCACGATCCACTCCGAACGAATTTTAAAGACGGAATAAACTCAAGAAGAGAGGCTTCGACAAGCCAAAGACAAAGGAATAATAAAAGCACGTCACATTTCCAACGAAAGTATTTCACAAGTCATTACCTAGTCGCTTACCTAGCCATTACAATGTAAAGACCTCCATTTTCCTAAATTTACAGTTGAATCTTTCGATTACCATGTAGGCGGTTACACAAATCATTGAAGAATTCTTGGGTTACCTGGGTAACCCCTCTCTAGTTTTCCCGCTGGGTTAGGCAATATGGTTTATATGTATATACATCTGTTTATACATGTGTTCTGTGTATGAGGATTCTCTTACCCAACGGGAAATGTAATGGCTAGGTAAGCGAGGTGGTAATGAGATGGACCCATTACCTTTGTGATGAAATAATAGCTTACTTTTACATAGGGTTGTCCTAGGGCGGTAAGTACTTACAGTAGGCATTACAAACGAGGACTTATTTCAGAGGTGAAGTGTATTAGGTGAATACTTAGATTACCATGTAAGGCATGCAGAATAAATTTCTGGCTACACTTTTTAGCATTAAAAACATTACTATCCGAAATTACCACTGCATTTCTGCTACATTTGGTGAGAATTTTACTAGCAAGATATCTTTTTGACAGCACTTGGTCACGACCCACTCCGAACGAAATTTGAGGACAGACTAAACTCAAGAAGAGAGGATTAGACAAGACAAAGACAAAGAATAATAAAAGCACATCACATTTCTAACGAAAGTATTTCACAAATCATTACCTAGTCGCTTACCTAGATATTACTATGTAAAGACCTTCATTTTCCTAAAATTTGCAGTAGAATTTTTCGATTACCATGTAGGTGGTTACACAAATCATTGAAGAATTCTTGGGTTACCTGAGTAACCCCTCGCTAGTTCTCCCGCTTAGTAGGTATATATACATACATACATGCGATCATATCTGTTTAGATGTGTTTCTAAATGCTGTAAAATTGTAGAGATTTTAATAAAATTTACCTGATTCGATAATTCCATTGAAAAATGCTATTGATTTTTTAACGATAACTTCCTCAATTTTTAAGATATCTAATAGCTATAAAATTCAAATCTAAGTGACTACAAGATCTGCAAAGTTGAACTGTATTAAACTCTTACTTTTTGAGATTTTAAAGATTAAATTGCTCTCGAAAGGTGGTCCTCACTCCCACATGCGAACTTTCAACAAATATATATCAATTGCTTTTCATCGCAAAGAATCGAAACAAAAGCCAAAATTTTCCTCAATAAAAGCCCTTCATTTGCGTCTCTTATCAATTTTTTAGTATCTCACTTAGTTTTTTTAGTTATTGCTAAATTTATTTTTAACGTAAATCTAACTTTTTTTCAAATATAGGTATTCTAAACCATTCACACTTTTAGAACATATTCTTAATATCTAAATAAAGTTAATTGTACATGGGTTTCGTTTGGTTTCAATTCTTGCCGTGAATCCATAGGTACATTATTTTCATTACAACCATATTATTTTCATCATAAATCCGTAAGTTTCGTTTCTAATGCATTTTACCAAAACTCATTTTAAAGGTCTTTTGAAGTACTTTAAATAAGGTCTAATAAGTATTTCTCCAAAAATTCTTCGTTTTGTCTTTATTTGACGTCGAATGGTGCGAGCTCAGTTTTGGCGAGCAAACGGTCATTTTCTACGACTCATAGCTTGAATTGTGTTTCATCTCCAGAAATAAATAAAACACAAATAGATTTTTTGTTCTAAAAGCTTAATTTTTTCCACAACATTTTTTTTTAAACATTAGGTTTTAAAGTTATTCGTGAAAAACCGCTCAAAAACGGCGAAAACGGAATGCTATAGCAAATCGCTTTGACGACTCGATAACTACTTTGGTGGGCCGGAACAAAATTGTAATAAAATATAAACGAACAAGTGCTTTCAATGGATATTATACATACATATTATACAGTATATTAAATATTTTTTTAAATATTGATGATGGAAATCCTAAAGCTAAAACTAGTTGGGATGTGGGGTTGACCTCTTCGGTCCACACGATCAACTTCGCAGTATGATGAACGTAGACAGAATAAACTGTCTTCTTACAAAATAGTAATACGTTTAGCATTAGTGGGAAATTGACTAGTATCAGAACTGGTGACAAAGTAATCTTGAGAGAACCTAATTCAAATAACTATAATAGTGGTTAATCCAAAAGATTTTTCTAGAGAATTTGTTTTTCCCGAACGTTAGCAAACGGGTGTTCGAATTCGTATCGAGCGTGTTGAAGCGCCGCTGATAAACTGGGAAGAGAATGACTTCATTTGGAAACTCCAAAGCTTTCCGGAGATAGTACTGTTAGACTTTACCAAAAAGAACAAATTTTTCGGTAACTACTGGAAATTCCGTAATGAACTGCAATTTCCTGAAAATGTATTACGGGTAGAAACAATTCCCCGTCAAAAAGTGCTGATCCTAGGTTTGAAAAATTCTTTGGTAACGAAATACAAACAATTTTTAAGGGTTGCCGGATTTTGACAAGTGATGTTTTGTTGGAAGGCTATCGCTGTGCAGAATTAAAAAATGATCACCTCGTTTAAAACGGGTGTCATTCCATCGAGCTTATTAGATATTAGCAAAACTTATCAATTTAAGGTATTTCTGACACTTATCCGAAGTTTCTCCATTTAAACAACAAAAAACCCGACCGAATGCTCTGAAATTTTTCCCGGGTCATTTTTTCGATAATATTCTTTTTTCGGCGACGCAAAGTAGTCGATATAGTTTTTGGTTCGCACGATATCGTGCAGGTACAAAAATCACTTATGTCGTTTTTTGTAGTAGCGGCTATATTAGATTTTAAATTTCGTCACACAGGTAACTGTATTCTACTTGTCGTACTCTTTCATTTGATACCCATATCGAGAGGGTTGTAAAGAAAATGGTAATCCGCCCTCTTGAGATGGCCGCCATGGACCTAACGATATATTGAGTATACTATATTGCTTAGTGTTCTACTTATCATACCCTTTCATTTGATACCCATGTCGAAGAGGTTCTAAAGAATATCGTAACTCGCCCTCTTGAGGTGGCTGCCATGGATCTAACGACATAGAATATTGTATTCTACTTATGATACCTTTTCATTTGATACCCATGTCGAGGGGTTGTGAAGAAAACGGAATCCGAGCTATTAAGATGGCCGCCATAAACCTAACGATAGATTGATTATACTATATTGCTTATTGCATTCTACTTATCATACCCTTTCATTTGATACCCATGTCAAAAGGGGTTCTGAAGAAAATAGTAACCCGTCATTTTGAGGTGACCGCCATGTATCTAACGACATAGCCTATTCCATTCTACTTATAACGCCCTTTCATTTGATACCCATGTCGAGGGAGTTATGCAGAAAACGGTAATCCCCCCTTTTGAGCTGGCCACCATGGACCTAATGATATATTGAGTATACTATATTGCTTATTGTATTCTACTTATCGTACCCTTTCATTTGAAACATATGTCGAAAGGGTTGTGAATAATATTTTATTCCGCCCTCCTGAGGCGGCCGCCATGGATCTAACGGTATATTGAGTACACCATATTGCATTGTCATCGGAGCTAAAGCTGGGTTGTTTTGAGACGGCCGCCATGGATCTAACTGTATATTGGGTATACCATATAGCATTGTCATCAGAGCTGAAGTTGTGAGCAAAATTTCAGGGTGATCGGATAATCGGAAGTATTCAAAAAATCGGCTGCAAAATTTGTACCGGACAAACAGAAAGCGAGCTAATAAAAACGTTTTAAAATTTCATAAAAATCGGTCAACCCGTTTCGGAGTTCGATAGCAAACACTTTGACACGAGATTCTTATATATTTAGATTATGGGTACTTTTAACACGGCTAAAGAATTGTTCATAATTTTATAGATATCTTTTTCAACCGGTTAACAATAGAATGTTATTTACTAGACCTTGAAGCTTTTACTGCTTTTTACTTACCACAATAAGAAAACCTAAAGCTTATTATAATTTCAGGTGTGATTCCTCTTCAAGAAATAATCAAATACACCCTAACTTACTACCACAAGACAAAAAAGTAGTATTATATTGTCCTTGTCCCAGTAAATGAGTTCTAAACTTTGATTTAGACATAGCAGCACTCATTTTTCTCACCCTCCAACCTGTAGCTGAAGCCCCGAGCAATATAAAACCTGTTTGCGACCTCTTCCTGAAAAATATTTCATCCGAAATTCCCATTACAACATTCTTTCCCCTTAAGACTAAGACAAAGTAGAAAGGAAATTAAAAATTGCGGAATATTTAAATTTGCCGACTCATTTACTTTAGCCTTAAGATATTTTTTATGCCTTAGGTCTGCAATTAATTTCGGCAGCGTTGGCCAAGAATTTCTAATAAATCCCCACTCTTTGCTTAGGTAATCTCAAAATTACAGCACGGTCATCTCTCATCATTTTTACCTGCGAACGAAAAATATAGATGGGTGGGAGGGAGGCAGTGTGCAAAGAAGGGAAAAAAACTGAAGGAAAAGGAAGAGAAAAACAAAAAAATGTACGCACTCTTACTTCAGTTTCATCAAAAGAATTTTCTTGAATATCTCGTGGATAATTTTTTCACGTTTTCATTTTTATTATCCCCCAGGGAGCAGGTATTCATCAAGGATTAATAATCAGAAGTGAACAGTGAAGCAGCCGGTTCGTCCACCTGTATTTTGAAGATGTGCAAAGCAGGTTCTGACCTCGATGCTGTTTCTTGAATTTTTAAGTAACGAAATTTTTTTTATAAAAAAAATATTGTAACCTATTCGGCGTTAAGTTTTAATGGAGTTTTTCTATGCTCCTGCGACATTTCTGCCGTATTGAAAGGTGTTAACATTGTCATGCACGACGCAAATGGAATTTTCATGCATTTTTATTAAAAAAAAAAAAATTAGTGTATAAGTTCCGCTGTAAGTTTTTCCCTTCTGGAGCAACGTGACTACCTACAATGTACAGTATTTTATGTGCAAGGATATAAAAACTTCCCAGCTATGTTCATGCGGTGCCGCATTAACATTTACGTCTTTCACCACTCCATGGGGTCCATAAAACCCTTGTCTAGCAGCAGTAAGCCGGTGTGGGATGAGCAGAACACGCATTTAGACCAATGTTGCGTGTTATCTAAATTTGAGTTAAATTTGGCATGAAACCAATTTCCAGGATATTTCAAGTCCTTTCCGGTAGTTTTCCACAATTCCTTAACTTTTTAATTTATTACCACTTGACCTGCCACACAAACGAAATTTATGTCCTACATTTATTTTGGTGATACCTTTGTATATTTTCCCATTAATTTGTATCAGTTTTTAAGCAATCTTTTCTATTCTATGCGAGATTGCCCATGTCCCAGTGTTGTCTACTACACTGAATGGAGTGTGTGGGTGAGAGCTGAATAGGGGGTGGAAACCGGAGAGAGATGCCTTATCAACATAACCAAAATCTTTATGGAAATTTCATTATTGTTGTTAAAGTGCCGGGCGATAAGGTACGAGTCGTTTTCTGAAATGATCGAGACTTTCAAGAAAATTATAAGAAAATGGTCTCCACAATGCTTTCGCAATAAAATGATGTCGTAAAAATTTTCCATTTGTGAAAGGGAGAAGAAGGGATTTTGATTCTCTTATGAATGGCTTTAAGCTATTATTATGGAGAGAAGATTGAAGGAGATTTTATTCGCTGGCAGGATGATAAGAGGATAAGTTTTTAACGAAATTGTATTGCATACAACATTTTAGTTCGTTCGCGTTTTTAATGCGATTAAATTGCAATGATTTAGTACTATTATATGAGAAAGTTTGTAACACAAATTGCAGGACTCTTGTAATTATTTGAAACCCTTTGCGGATAAATGAAATGATTCTCCAGTTGGCCATGGTAAGTTGATAAGTCAGCGCAAGTTGATTAGCCTGAAGGGGAAAATCGCCTAACTAGGCTAATCCTGAAGGTACAGTCATAGAATCATTCCACACCAGAGCTACTCTGTGATAATCTTCAGCCGGGAGGAGTCTAGAAAGGGCGACTACCTGGGAGGAGATGGTATTTTCGCAGTCCTCCCTCAAAAGTGCCTCAGTCTGATTCCCGTCAACCTTTCCTTTACAGCGAACTTTAATTGGGGATACGTTTAAACCATCTGTGAAATCCGTGGCTGTTTTCATTCCTAAACATGGCCAGAACGCCTTTGAGCTGCCTAAATCGTATAAACCTATCAGCTTAACCTCTTTTCTTTTGAGAACGATGAAAAGACTGCTGGACCTTCATATCAAGTGCAAGCTGGAGCTTTACCTTCCTCTAAATAGCTCTCAGTTCGCTTTTTCAAAGTGTAAATCAACAGAAGTTCGAGAAAGGAAACAGCAAAATCGGAAAAGACCTTCTCGCCTTTTTTGCGTTCCTTGACACCGAAGCTACTTTTGATATTACTGGCTATGATTCTATTTCTAGAGCCCTGACTTTCATAAACCTGGATTCCCACACAATTGAGTGGATAAATACCATGCCTATAGGTCGTATAACCTGGCTGTTTCCACTATTAGTGTCGAGGCTATCAAGGATGCCCTGAAGGTGAAGTTCTGTCCACATAACTCTGATCACTGGTTTTCAATTAACTTTTAACCAAACTACATGAATTTAGTTTCGATGTCAGCGGTTATTTAGAGGATCTTGTCATTATTGCCTCATGAAAGTTTGATTTAACCATGATAGAGTGTACCACGGAAGGCTTATCAATCAACCCAAATAAGGCCATCCTTCTCCCTTTCTAAACGTTCCGAATTGGACGTACATCTTATTTGTGTCCATGGGTCCCCCAGGGGTCAATTTTATCACCGGCCCTATTTCTCATATTTATAAATGACCTTCTTTCAATCCCCTCCAACCCACTTCTCAGCTTCGCTGATGACGGTACTCTACGTTACTCGTACAGTTTCGATACAAGACAGACCCAAACCAGATCCTGTCCAAGCGAACTAATGTCCAAGTCGATTAATAACGACATTAAACTGATTCTAGAGTGGGGAAAGACGAATCGTGTTGAATTCAACTCCGACAAAACCAAGTACTTTCTTATCTCCAAAAAGAAATTCAACACCTCTCCACCTTTGACAGTGGATGAAGTTCAACTAATGGCCGACCCATCCCTACACATCTTAGGCGTGACATTAGCCAAAGACTTGCGATGGAATGACCACATATTCCAAATCGCCAAACAAGCATCTCAGTGCTTGGGATTTCTTAAGAGGTGCAAGTTCCTCCTCCAGCCATCGGCCCGTGCTGTTATTTATAAATCCTACATTCGGCCTATTCTCGAATATAACTCCCTCGTTTGGGGCGGCGCCCCAATAACCACCTTGGCATGATTAGACAAGGTGCAAAAAAGGGCACTCAAGTTAATTGATGACGACACCGCCTGCTCCACCATCGACCCCTTGATCCACCGTAGGAATGTAGCAGCACTGACAAATTTTTATCGCTACTATCATAGTGACTGTTCCTCCAAGTTAAACGCTTTCCTGCCTCCACGGCAATATTATACCCGGAACACCAGATTAGCCCACTCGTCTCATTCCCTTCACCTGCAACTACCCCTTTCACACACTCAACAAGATATGAATTCGTTTGTTAATAGAGGTTCCGCCAAAAGAGTTGATGCCGGAGCGCGCAGCTGGGGAAATTAAAGCTGCACACAAATAAAAATTGCGCACATATTGATAAGAAAGGCGCTTATGTATTTTCAAATTTCCTCTTCGAAATTTGTTGCGACTAGGCTAAGGGACGGGAACGGCATGCGGGGATTCTACTGCACATGGAAAACGCGACTTTCTCGGCATCAACTCTTTGAAGCAAATTACACGGCATAACATTTCTTCCATCAACACTTCCAATAAACCGGTTTTATAGGCAAGGGGTCGCGGGGAAGTTTGTTACTTGTGCATCCCAAAAAATTCTCGACTGCACAGAGCAACACACTAACACAATCATAATTTCATTCTCGGGGCCTACGAAAATGAAAGCTTAACTGACAGTTTGTACACAGCTACATAGACAATAGAATTGTTACACGAAAAAATGCAGAACAGTCAGTTTATCGTGTAATTCGTATAAGGGCCCCCATACACGGTCCAATTGGTTGTACAGCGAAGTGCGGTTGAACAACCAAAACTATCGATTGTGGGCCGGTCGGCCGATCAAAATACATTGCGCTTATAGGTTTGATGAAAATCTGGTTGTACAGCCAATTTGACCGTGTATGGGGGCCTTTACACGCGCAAACCGGTTTGTTACAGCAGAAAGTGTTATGCCGTGTAACTCGCCTCTTTTGGCGGAACCTCTAGAACAACTCGACTGTGGAATAATCTCTCGCAGTCAGTATTTCTGAGCTCCTACAACATCCAAGAGTTCAAACGCAGGGTTCATCACCACCTTCTTCAATACCCCCCCGTACCTTTTAACCCTTAACCTATACCCCCCCCCACCACTCCCCCGTACTAAGCTTACTGCTAGACATTGCACCATGACGTGACAAATGACATGACCGACTAGTAGTACAAAGGGTGACTCCTGAGCTTAGCACTGCCGCATAAAAAAAAATGGTACGACAGTTGAGTACTCATGGTCAATCGAATGTCTGGGGTAATGCTAGGCAATATACTGCACTGTAACGCTCACGAGGAACTCGGTTTTAGTTAAGCCACTAGAGCTGTATGTGGCTGTAAAAGGCTAAAGACATGGGTTCTAAACCCTAAATGATGTACTGGATGTGAAAATTTCCATCAATGCACTATCAATGTGGAAAATTTCTTCCAAGCTTCAGTTCAAGACAGAAACGAAAAGCTCGATTGTGCAATAGGTTGCACCTCACTAACATAGCTATACTACTAAGTTCGAGGCTCGATGGGCTGGGATACAATTATGTATAATATGCATACTGCATCGGTAATCAGCCTAGAGCGCCGAATTAAAATGTTTAGGTAGCAGGCATTCATACAAAACATCTTTGTGAACTTGCAGTCCGATCGTTAAATGACGGGAAGTTCGTTGCTTAAAAAAACTTTTCATCATTCTTTGATTGGATCCTACGTACTATGTGGAAACGAATCGATGCGTCTTTTATAAATTTGAAACATTTATTCGATAATTATTACCGAGTTTTAAGGAAGCTCACGTCTGATAACTTCCCGGATTTATTGCTAAGCTTCTTGTATACATATGTAGTTTGAAATAAGCTCGAGATGTAAATTTATTCAAATATGTAAAATGTAAATCTAAATATGTAAAAATCTCGTGTCACAGTGTATGTTATCCGAGTTGAACGATTTTTATGAAATTGTGTAGGTATATTTGTTAGGTCTGAGAATAAGTCGTAGACTATCTTTTATACCCTCAACCAAAAGGAGCAGCTGAAATATCTAAAAAAAAAATGGTAATTTTGGGAATTTTCACTTCAATTTAGTTATAATATCTTCATGGCCTACCCATTGCTTAACAGCTTCGTTAATGTAAAACTGTCATTGAATTGAATCATTTAATGACAATTTCAAATTTACGCAGCTGTCAAAAAATAGGTAAGCCATGACGTTATTATTAATTATTGGGGCCTATTCTGTCGATAAAATTTTATAATTTTATGTTATGAAAAATTAAATGAGATCAAAGTAGTAGGAAAAAATTTCTAAAAAAGTATTTTATGAAAATGACAGTCAAAAAATCGCTTTTTTGGAAATTTTTTTCCACTACTTTGATCTCATTTAATTTTTCATAACATAAAATTATAAAATTTTACCGACAGAATAGGCCCCATTAATTTATTAAACAAAATACATATGTACAAAAGAAAGATACATATCTTATAACTAGTACAGTGATTAAAATGAGGCACTAACAATTATAATACGTAAAAAAAGAGGCAACAAAGAAATGAAAGAAAAAAAGCCTGAAAATATAACAAATAGAAAAATACAAAATGATTTAAAAAGATAATAACATCTAAATGAATTACATATGTACATACATATCATTACATATGTACATATCTTACAAAATAGTTCACTCAGGCGTTGGCTATACGTTACTCCAAAGTTTCGACAAAAGGGCAGTGAATTTGGGCGATATCTCGTACAACAGCAAAAGGATCATCTTTATTCTTCCGAAGGCCGAAAAAAGCAATCGCAGACTACGCAGTTTTAACGCCTCCCGCAATATAGCGCTGTTTGTGAACTGGGGAGTCGGCTGTGAATCCATCCAGCTCGCAACGAGGAAATTTAAATTTTATGTTTATTTTCAAAACGTGCATAAACGCTTTCGCCACGCGCTGCCCAGAAAATTTAACCACAATCGGTCACTCCGCTGACGCATCTCAACAGGCAACCGAAAGGTTTCAGAATTGTTAGAGAGACGGTGGAAGATCAAAGCGCCTAAGTTGGAGACAATCTTCAGCGGTGTTTCATAAGGTTTCGCCTAAATGCCCCGAACAATGACGTCGCTGAGCTTTTGAGTCCGCCGCAAACCAGCCAAATGAGAGTTGATAGTCTGAAGGCCATCAGCAGGATCAGCTGCTTGGGAATTGTTTTCAAGTGCGATAACCCTCTCATGCAGACTCAATCCTGCCATCAATATCAGCCAGCTGATTTATGTTTTGATCAGCGATGGACTTCAGACCCTGAGTTAAGGCCGGGACACACATATCCGCACCGTATCCGCACCGTGTCCGCGTGAAAATTAACTTAGTAATTTGACGCGGTTCGGCGGACACGGAAAAGTGGGGACTGACTGGTAAAATTGTACTTGTTTACTTTCTCTCCGCGTCACAGTACCTAGGAAATTTGTTCTAGGCTAGGTGGACAAAAATGCAAAAACCAATGTTTATCAACACCTTCAAAATCACTGAAAAAATATTCTTCAATCTTTCGTTCTTTTGTATATTTCTTAGAAAAGACCATAACATAGCCGAAACTAGCCGAATTCCAAACCGATTGTCGCCATAGCCAGCAGGCAGTTCTGCTGACGTGTTGTTATCGTCCATGATATTTTATTTTTATAATTTTTTTTTGAAAAGTTTTTGTAGTGAATATTGTAAATATAGGTTAGTTCTTTCGCTTAGCACTACTTTTATAATGTTGCTTGAATGTAAGGGTATCATAAGCAAGACATTGTTGAATAGTTTGTTTTACTAACTTTGAACATTATAGAAGAAAAAAGTACCGCTGAGTACCGCATTATTTCTTAGTTTTTTTGGTAGTGCAACTAATTTATGATACTTTCGCAAAAAAACAGCTATCCCAAATTATCACTTTGGAAAATATAATGCTTTTTATTTATAGAGTACAATGGAGGCTCACGAAATCGAAATAACGAAAAACAAACTATTTTTACTTTTAAAGCAAAAAGAATTACTAAATCTTGAATCATGTTTTCATTTTCATTTTTTATTTACCTCTATAGGGTGTTAAAAAAATTAATAAAGTTAAAAATGGTACACTCACATCACAGCACAGTGTTTGTATTCAATTCCAAATACAACTTAATCTTTGCCCACCTAGAACAACAAATTTTCTGAATGTTGATTTTCTGAGCCCAAATTCGTAATCAGCAGTCCAAAAAACCTTTATATACCAATTATTCGCGCCCCCCTACTTGGAAATTTCTCAGTTTTCCACATTTTGGTCCGCCATATTGGATCCGCCATTTTGAATTTTGCATTTCTGACCCCAAATTCGAAATCAGCACCCCAAAAAACCTTTAAAGACCAATTGTTTAGGCTCCTACTCATCACCTTGAATTTTGTCCAGCTAAATCGGCATTTTTTCCCAGTGTGGCGTGTCGTCCGACACACAGTGCGGATGCGGTGCGGAAATGTGTGTTCCGGCCTTTGGACGTGTAGATAGACGTAGCTCGATGGACTGGAGATGTTCGTTGAATATTTTTATAGATTCGCAAGGGTTATTTACTTTTGCCTCAGCATGCTGTAGAACAGATCAATTTTTTGTGAAAACAGGCTTCCAGCGCCTCTTGTACAGCTGGCGACGGGTTGTGTGAAGATGGAAGTTTTTTCGACGACATTTTCACGAGCACATTTCTCGGTTCGTCCGACGTGGCAAATGAGGATAATTATAACTATTACTTATATACAGATACACTGGGAAAATACACAAAAATTTAATACTTGCCGTGCGAAAAAGTACCGGATACAACACGGAGCACGGAATTTACGTCTTACTCAGTCAGCAACATCCGTTGAACTTGAAGCTAAACTGAAATACAACAAGCAATATAGTATACTCAATATATCGTTGGATCCATGGCGGCCGAATCAAGAGGGCGGATTACTCGGCATGGGTATCAAATGAAAGGGTATGATAAATAGGATACCATAAGCAATGGAGTATACTCAATATACCGTTAGATCCGGGATGTAGTACTGTCATATTTGCACTAAAACATGAAAAATCTCCCCTGTGATAGACTTACCAAACTTACACCAAATCACCAAACAACTAAGTACTCGGATTTCATCCATTTAGCTTCACATGGAATACTACTCCCTCATATGCGGTGTTGCTTTGAAAAACGTGGTTAGATAAAGTAAAAAAGGGCTGTCAATCGGTGGCATTTATTACATCATCGACCCTCTGAGCATCATCATCTTTCATTCTGACGTGATCAACGCGACATGATGGACTAGTAGTACAAAGAGCGATTCCTAAGCTTACATCTGCCATATAAAAAAACTTTTTTCACTCAACAGTAAAAGATAAGTGCTGACCAAGCTAAGTAAAAAAATACTATTATATATTGCTTGCCTTAATTCCATCACCCCACTCCTTATAATTTTATATATTATAACTACCAAATTAAGAAATAAAATCCACAAAACTCTTTAAATCCCTTCTTAAACATCTAAAGTATTCCAGATAAAAATCTTTTATCGTTTTATCCTTAAAGGATAAATTCCTTAAAAATCTTCTGCCCTCCATAGAGTCACATAGTAGTAAACAAGATCCAATCTCATAAGTAGTCATGAAATAAATAAATCTGTTATATTGTATCATAAATGAAGGAGGAATATGTAAAAAAGGATCAAACACAAATACACAAGGCATTTTATAAATTTTTTTTTGCAAAGGACACACAGGAAGAAGAAAGTCTCTGACAGGCCTACAGAATATTTGTCATTTCTCAAAGAAGAAGAATTCTCAAAGAGAGAAAGACAGAAAAGGATAAAAAGGACCAAAAAAATCTGTTTATTCTTGATTTTCCTTGTGAATGGCATTCACAAAACAGTTTCTCTCCTAATTGCCTGTCTTGGCAGTTAATCTTTGACAAAAGACGGTTCTTCTTTTAGTGGAATGGAATGACGGCAGCCAGTGGAAGAAGAGAGAGCATGTCCAACGATTTGTCAAGGATATTTCATTTAATCAGTTGCTGGTTTTTAAGATAAAAATTGCTTGTAAGCAAGCTGTGAGTATACTACAACAGCGGCAATAACAACTACTACTAATATTACTAGCCCATCCAAAGAGGAATTCCTTACAGCTTTTGTCCTATGTTTTCCTCTCCTGATAAGAGCCATTAGTTTCCTTCACTGGAGGCCAAGGGACACGGAACATCACATTGTCAGGATAATTGCTGAACTCATTAAAACATTCCGAAGCTAAAGAATTCTTTATTATAGGAAAAAACATGGATGCTAGAAGTAATAATGATTGTGGGGGTTCTTGCTTTCAGATTTTATTGAAAATAGCCATGAGACGCAGCAAATGTTTCATAATTGTGCCCCGAGAAACATTTTCTATTTTTTGGTGGTGATTGTCACACTGAATTATTGCATTATGGGGCTGATGCTATCACACTTGCTCTGAATGCTTTCTTGTATTTTTCGTAATGAAATTGACTGTGCATATTACATGGCCAATAGGCAGCCGAGGATGCGGGAGAGAATACATCTTACCTAAGAACCCATTTCAGGTTCAGGAATTTTGATTTCAATTCTAATCGAGAATTTAGTGAAGGACGACCGAAGAATTTCTAAAGAATTCACAATGGACAATGGGAAACGGAGGTTGGAATAATTGAGGAGAGTTGTTAATAGCCGAAGAAATTCTACAAATGGAATTTTAAGCTTCAAACTAACGTACTGCAAATGAGACTGGCTTATAAGGTTGATGGTTAATGCTTAATTAATAATACGGCAGCTATAGATCATTGCATATATGTATGTACATATTAAATGCTGCATAATTAAAATTGACAATGTGATTCACAATGAAAATGAATAGACTGCAAGACTGCTTATATAATGTCGTCAACAGAAAATTTCAGAGCTTGTTGCACTAAATACGACAATGTATTGGAAACGTGATAACATATTATTGGCCGTAGGTTTAAAACAAAATTACTTATTTATATAAAGAACGAGGATAGATCAATAATATATTACCTGCTTTGTTTGATAACCCTTCACGGCTCGCCTGAACTCAGTGTCACCCAAAAGTTCTGGCACTTCTGATTTTATTGCGGCAACACTTAAATTAAACTTTCAGAAACTCAAAAAGACTAACAAGAAAAACATGTGTCGAGCTATTTTAGATTGGGAGCGTTTTTTCGCAAAAAAAAAACGTTAGGTGATTTTTGCAATTTATCGACAGCACCCCCCCCCCCCCCCCCCCTCTGGTGAGATGTCGTGAGATTTGGCTCGACTCCCTCCCCCATCTAATGACTAGTGAGGTTTTTCAAATTTTAAAAAATCTCTAGTATTTACATAACCACAGGAAGTCGGGCTGGTCGTGTGCAAGATTTTATTTGAGATAACTGATAATTTAGACTTCTTCGTCTTTTTCTTCTTTCTTTAACGGCTATACAGCCGAGATCCGGTCCTGGCGTCTCGCAACTGTTCTCTGCACCGGCCCCGATTCTGCGGCGATGTCAACCAGTTTGACATCCCTAAGCTCTGAGCGTCCTGGTTTACACCATCCTTCCAGCGAAGGTTGGGTCTCCCTCGCTGGCGCACCTCATAGGTCTTACTACTCCTGACTAACTCCTTCTTACCAATCCTCTGTTCCACTCTCTTTTCCGCTTGTAATGGACACACAACTCCCAGAACGTTATCACTCACTCGACAAGAATTTCATTACGCTAAAATTTGGCGTATGCCTTCCTGTATTTCTATATTCTAAAGGCCTTTTCGTGATTCAGTGCTACTTGGTTCGTACACTGCAGTATTCGCGGAGTCACGCGTTTAGCTGGCCGTTGGCGGCTTAGCAATCTACTACCATGCTACTTTCTGGAGTTTGTGTAGGATTTAGTCATATCTTAAGGCTTCCATTTACATATAGGCGGCCGGCCGCCGGCCGCCTGAAGGTTTTCGCCTTGAGGCCAAATATTACCACACGTGCACCGGCCGCCAACTGTATGGGGCCTGCAGTCCAAGAAAACTGACAAAAATCTTTATGTGTTTGGGCATTTATCGCCAGTTCGTGCCTGAAGATCTATACTTCTATTCACTCTCAAGCCGTGAATTCACGGCACAAATTCACGCCATATCCCCTTGAAAAGGAAAGCAAGGCGCGAGCTAGGCGAGAAAACCATCCGCATACGCGTTCGCGCTCTTTCGCGTGTGTTCACGGCGTGAGTCTGGAGCTCCTTGAAGTTTTCGTTGAGGCCATGAATATTATTGCACTTGAATTACGTGAGATTGAATGAGATTCGGCTAGACCCCTGGCCCAAAACGCCTCATGTAATTAATGGACGACCCCTTAGCAATTATTTTTTACAAAATATGAACAAAAATTTTAAGCTTACATTAACTTATGAAGTGTAAATACATACTAAACCAATTTCAAATATATAATAAAGAATTGCGTTCTTCATAAAACAAAGAAATAAACAAGAGAATTAACGGGGTCCTTTTTTCTTTTTCGAACAAACGCTCGCAATCGAAAATACCTCGACACATGTTTTTTTTTGTTAGTTTTTTTGAGTTTCTGAAAGTTTAATTTAAGTGTTGCCGCAATAAAATCAGAAGTGCCAGAACTTTTGGGTTAGACTGGGTTCAGGCGAGCCGTGCTTTGCTGTGAGCTTTGTGAGTTTTATTATTTCATTACCTCGTTCATAAAAAGAATGTCTTTATCAGGGAAAAACTACGTCGCTAATATTTGTAGGGATTACTCATGGATGTATTTGGAGGAAAAACTTGTATAAATCCTAGACTTTTTTTATGTGGCAATGCTAAATGCTCAGGTGTCACCGTTTGACACGTCATGGTGCAATGTCTAACAGCAAGCTTAGTACGGCGGGGGAGGGGAATAGGTTGAAGGCTGGAATGCAATGTGGCTCCGGCGCTGTAGCGCAAACTGTCAAAAGTAAAAAACGTAGCCCACCCGGAGCAGCTCTGTGAACTTGGAACCCGACTTCAAAAAAATGAAAAAAAAAATTGTTTCCTATACTACAAACGACGTAGAGGATTGTAGTAAAATCCATTTTTTTGTAGTTGTAAGAAAAACCCTTGAAAATTAAAAATTATGTTTTTTTCAGGTAAAATTTATTAATTTTGAAAAACTAAAGGTATCATAGCGTTGGAAGTCGTTTGCAGTTAATTGTAGTAGTATTTTTTTTTTTTTATAGCTAAAAACTCAAAAATTTACTACGTTAAAAAATTTGAAATTTTTTTTTTGGTTTCTGAAACTACAAACGACGTAGATGATTGTAGTAAAGTTCATTTTTTTGTAGTTGTAAGAAAAACCCTTGAAAATTAAAAAATATGTGTTTTCCAGGTAAAATTTATTAATTTTGAAAAACCAAAGATATGATAGCGTTGGAAATCGTTTGTAGTTAATTGTAGTATTTTTTTTATAGCTAAAAACTCAAAAAATTACTACGTTAAAAAATTTGAAAATTTGTTTTTGGTTTCTTAAACTACAAACGACGTAGATGATTGTAGTAAAGTTCATTTTTTTTGTAGTTGTAAGAAAAACCCTTGAAAATAAAAAAATATGTTTTTTCCAGGTAAAATTTATTAATTTTGAAAAACCAAAGGTATCATAGCGATGGAAATCGTTTGTAGTTAATTGTAGTATTTTTTTTTTATAGCTAAAAACTCTAAAATTTACTACGTTAAAAAATTTGAAAATTTTTTTTTGGTTTCTGAAACTGCAAACGACGTAGATGATTGTAGTAAAGTTCATTTTTTTGTAGTTGTAAGAAAAACCCTTGAAAATTAAAAAATATGTTTTTTCCAGGTAAAATTTATTAATTTTGAAAAACCAAAGCTATCATAGCGTTGGAAATCGTTTGTAGTTAATTGTAGTATTTTTTTTTTTATAGCTAAAAACTCAAAAATTTACTACGTTAAAAAATTTGAAAATTTGTTTTTGGTTTCTGAAACTACAAACGACGTAGATGATTGTAGTAAAGTTCATTTTTTTGTAGTTGTAAGAAAAACCCATGAAAATTAAAAAATATGTTTTTTCCAGGTAAAATTTATTAATTTTGAAAAACCAAAGGTATCATAGCGTTGGAAATCGTTTGTAGTTAATTGTAGTATTTTTTTTATAGCTAAAAACCCAAAAAATTACTACGTTAAAAAATTTGAAATTTTTTTTTTGGTTTCTGAAACTACAAACGACGTAGATAATTGTAGTAAAGTTCATTTTTTGTAGTTGTAAGAAAACCCCTTGAAAATTAAAAAATATGTTTTTTCCAGGTAAAATTTATTAATTTTGAAAAACCAAAGATATGATAGCGTTGGAAATCGTTTGTAGTTAATTGTAGTATTTTTTTTTATAGCTAAAAACTCAAAAATTTGCTACGTTAAAAAATTTGAAAATTTGTTTTTGGTTTCTGAAACTACAAACGACGTAGATGATTGTAGTAAAGTTCATTTTTTTGTAGTTGTAAGAAAAACCCTTGAAAATTAAAAAATATGTTTTTTCCAGGTAAAATTTATTAATTTTGAAAAACCAAAGCTATCATAGCGTTGGAAATCGTTTGTAGTTAATTGTAGTATTTTTTTTTATAGCTAAAAACTCAAAAATTTACTACGTTAAAAAATTTGAAAATTTGCTTTTGGTTTCTGAAACTACAAACGACGTAGATGATTGTAGTAAAGTTCATTTTTTTGTAGTTGTAAGAAAAACCCTTGAAAATTAAAAAATATGTTTTTTCCAGGTAAAATTTATTAATTTTGAAAAACCCAAGGTATCATAGCGTTGGAAATCGTTTGGAGTTAATTGTAGTATTTTTTTTTTTTATAGCTAAAAACTCAAAAATTTACTACGTTAAAAAATTTGAAAATTTGTTTTTGGTTTCTGAAACTACAAACGACGTAGGTGATTGTAGTAAAGTTCATTTTTTTGTAGTTGTAAGAAAAACCCTTGAAAATTAAAAAATAAGTTTTTTCCAGGTAAAATTTATTAATTTTGAAAAACCAAAGCTATCATAGCGTTGGAAATCGTTTGTAGTTAATTGTAGTATTTTTTTTTTTTATAGCTAAAAACTCAAAAATTTACTACGTTAAAAAAATTTGTTGTCTGTAAAGAGGGTTTACGGACGATAGTTTAACGTGACAACGTCATGAGAAAACATTGATGAAATGATTGCATACTTTTATGAATAAAATTGAATCATTTATATTAAACTAGCAAAAACCCGCGTACGTTGCAACGCCTTTCAATAAAATAAGATTATGAGGACACAGTCTGCGATAGGAAAAAGCTATAGTGAAAAAAGAACAAATCTGGGAAAATTGATTTCGGGAGATGACCGCCATGGACCAAATGATATATTGAGTATACTATATTGCCTATGGTGTTCTACTTATCATACTCTTTCATTTGATACCCATGTCGAAGGGGTTGTGAAGAAAATATTAATCCGCACTCTTGAGATGGCCGCTATGGACCAAACGATATATTGAGTATACTATATTGCATATGGTGTTCTACTTATCATACTCTCTCATTTGATACCCATCTCGAAGGGGTTGTGAAGAAAATGGTAATCCGCCCTCTTGAGATGGCCGCTATGGACCAAACGATATATTGAGTATACTATATTGCTTATATTGTTCTACTTATCATACTCTTTCATTTGATACCCATCTAGAAGGAGTTGTGAAGAAAATGGTAAACCGCCCTTTTGAGATGGCCGCCATGGACCAAATTATAAATTGAGTATACTATATTGCTTATGGTGTTCTACTTTTCATAGCCTTTCATTTGATACCCATGTCTCGGGTGTTGTGAAGAAAATCGCAATCCGCCCTCTTGAGATGGCCGCCATGAATCTAAAGACATAGTCTATGGCATTCTTCTTATAATGCCCTTTCATTTGATACCAATGTCGAGGGGGTAGTGAAGAAAATGATCATCCTCCCTCTTGAGATGACCGCCATGGACCAAACGATATATTGAGTATACTATATTGCTTATGGTGTTCTACTTATCATACCCTTTCATTTGAAATCCATATCGAGAGGTGTGAAGATAATGGTAATCCAACCTCTGGAGATGGCCGCTATGGACCAAACGATATATATTGAGTATACTATATTGCTTATGTGTTCTACTTATCATACTCTCTCATTTGATACCCATCTCGAAGGGGTTGTGAAGAAAATGGTAATCCGCCCGCTTGAGATGATCGCCATGGACCAAACGATATATTGAGTATACTTTATTGCCTATGGTGTTCTACTTATCATACTCTTTCATTCGATATCCATGTCGAAGGTGTTGTGAATAAAATGGTAATCCGCATTCTTGAGGTGGCCGCTATGGACCAAGCGACATATTGAGTATACTATATTGCTTATATTGTTCAACTTATCATATTCTTTCATTGGATACCCATTTCGAATGGGTTGTGAAGAAAATGGTCATCTGCTCTCTTGTGATGACTGCCATGGACCAAACGATATATTGAGTATACTATATTGCTTTTGGTGTTCTACTTACCATAACCTTTCATTTGATATCCATGTCGAGGGGTTGTAAAGAAAATGGTAATCCGCCCTCTTGAGATGGCTGCTATGGACCAAGCGCCTGCTTTTGAAATTTTTTTGCTATAAACCTCACGGAGCCCGAGACCTTTCCAACGAATGCAAAACCGTGGAAATCGGATCGTGCGTTCTCTAATTATAGCGTCTGGAAGGAAAACCCGACTTATTTTTATATTATAGATAATAACAGTAAACGTCCCACCTTGCGACTTGTGAATGGTAATAGCACAAGCAGGAACGCAAGGAAACTGTTTTCGTTTGCATTTCACAGTTTTCGTCAGTGTAATGTTCACTATTTTCTTATACACCGGCACCCAGTTAGGAGACAGAGTGTTTGGCTTGCTTTGCTTATTGTTGACAATTTGGCAATAATTTAATCTAATTAATATTGACAATTTTAATCAAATTTTTAAGATTACTACGATCAAATTTTTAAAATTACTTCGGGAGATAACGGGACATAACGGGACATAACGGGACAATGAGTCATCATTTTTCGTGCATGCAGCCGGCGTTCATCGTTTTAATAGACGTTGTCACGTCAAAAATTTGAAAATTTGTTTTTGGTTTCTGAAACTACAAACAACGTAGATGATTGTAGTAAAGTTCATTTTTTTGTAGTTGTAAGAAAAACCCTTGAAAATTAAAAAATATGTGTTTTCCAGGTAAAATTTATTAATTTTGAAAAACCAAAGATATGATAGCGTTGGAAATCGTTTGTAGTTAATTGTAGTATTTTTTTTATAGCTAAAAACCCAAAAAATTACTACGTTAAAAAATTTGAAATTTTTTTTTTGGTTTCTGAAACTACAAACAACGTAGATGATTGTAGTAAAGTTCATTTTTTGTAGTTGTAAGAAAACCCCTTGAAAATTAAAAAATATGTTTTTTCCAGGTAAAATTTATTAATTTTGAAAAACCAAAGATATGATAGCGTTGGAAATCGTTTGTAGTTAATTGTAGTATTTTTTTTTTTTATAGCTAAAAACTCAAAAATTTGCTACGTTAAAAAATTTGAAAATTTGTTTTTGGTTTCTGAAACTACAAACGACGTAGATGATTGTAGTAAAGTTCATTTTTTTGTAGTTGTAAGAAAAACCCTTGAAAATTAAAAAATATGTTTTTTCTAGGTAAAATTTATTAATTTTGAAAAACCAAAGCTATCATAGCGTTGGAAATCGTTTGTAGTTAATTGTAGTATTTTTTTTTTTATAGCTAAAAACTCAAAAATTTGCTACGTTAAAAAATTTGAAAATTTGTTTTTGGTTTCTGAAACTACAAACGACGTAGATGATTGTAGTAAAGTTCATTAAACGCGTTTCCCTTCATTGTAAGTGAAGCATACAATGCGGTATTTTTCGCATTACGAAGGCCTTTTTTTCGACCTATTTACTGGACTAGTCGCGGTGCGTTTAGAATTTTGGCAAAAGCACAATTTTTTTATTTTGAACGATTTCGTTTCGTGTGTTTGTATTCTGTTACATTGTGGAAAAAGGACAAGGTGGTTGAAGGGTATGTATTGAAGCGAGACAGATATATATTGTTGTGTGCATTCCTTTCGACCCCCTCCGGGAGTTCTTTCCAAAAAGTTTAATTTCCAATAAGAACAAGAAAGAAATAGACCCCAGGGATAAGACATATTCATGTCTACTGTGCCATCGAGAAGCCATGGCACTTCCCGTCTTTTTTTTTTTTCAAAAAAGAATGGTGTTTTTACGCGTTATTTGGTCGTTTTGAATTTTTTAATTCCAGCGCTGGAGAACTGCGGCAATTTTAACATGTTTGTATGAACGCATGTATTTCGGTCGTGTCGGGACCCAGCGAAAAAATATTGAAGCTCTTCTCGATAAGCAGTAAAGAATTGCTTCCACATGGTATTCTTTCGAAGGTGTTACGAAGACTTATGTTTTCTGTTCTACAGACAAATTTCTCAAGCATGCTCATATAAGGAAATTTTGAGTCAGACATTCTTGAATAGTGCGTGAAAATTTGCTTCAGTTTAATAAATTCTTTCAGTCAGTGAAGAAAGTTACGTGAGTTTTATATTAAAGTAATTACTATTTGATAAATATTGTAGTTAGGGAAGTTTTCTCTGAGAAGATAAGGTACGGAATTGAAAAGACTTTTGATGAGATGAACGGAGCGGTAGCCACAAACAAGCGGACGTCGGAAGGTTAAAAAAAAAACAAAAAAAAATGAGCGGAGTGAATTGGTTCTGCTTGAGCCTTTATGCAGGAAACTTCTTTGACACATGTTTTGGGCGGGCAGTGTACTCTTTAAAAGCTTTCGAAAAAGCCCCTACAAAATAGATTCCATTGAGCTTCTCAAGAAGCAGTCGGGAAGAAAATGCAACGCTTCCTTCCAATAACATACAATTATAAAAAAATATGACGTGGGATACGGATAGGAAAGGCTCCTAAGCTTTAAAAGAAGATTTCGTCATGTCTTAAAGTAGACTTCCGTGCCCCAGTGGGGAAACCGGGAAAGTACCTGAGTACCCGGAATATTGATTCTAGTGACATAGAACTTAAAAACCATTCCACTAAAAAACCCTAATTGGAAACTTTCAGTATTCTGTTTCAAACTCCCGAATAAGAGAGAGATATCATATCTAGATTATGTAGTCTCACTTAGGCAGCTTTAATCGAATGTTTACTGCCTATTTAGCCATAAACACAAACCCAAATAAAAGACCAGCGACCCAACCTTTTCTTCTCTTATATGAAAGCACTTTGAATAGTACTTAGTGGGCCATAATACATGTGTGGAACATGTCAATATCATTTAAATCAAACCACTCATGTATATGTAATTCCTTATTTACCCTGTGGTTAACCATCCGCATTTTCCTTTTTTGTGGTAAGGCCAAAAAAACAAAATGCTAAAACAAGTAGCATAAAACCTCTCTCTTCTCAGCTATGGTTTGTCGATATCATTATGGACCCATCGCCCTCTTTGCGTTATTTTTTTTTTTTTTTTATTTTAATACAAATTAGGTAAATTTCCCTTGCCTGGAAAGCCTTATTAGGAATTCTTGTATCTTTTTCGACGGAGAGGACCTTGAAATGGAAGTTACTTTCCCTGATTAATATTTCACTCGTGTTTCACATGAATGTACCTTTCCTCCCATTCAGCTCCCACCACTTACAAAAAAAAGAAGCCTTGAGAGGTAGGAAACTGGAGGAGTTCTTGTGAGGAGCAGCGAGCCTCTTTTAATTTGCTACGAATAAATATTTTATTACCAAAAGGACAAAGCCACGCCATGCGAATGACAAATTTACCTAGAGGCAAAAGAAAAGGCAGTTATACACCGCCGCGTGTAGGGCTGTTGATGTAGTACTCTCACTGTGCCGGCGCTATCTGTAGTATATATCTTGAAATGTATATATTATATACACATTTTACCCAAAAACACTAATGATATAAGAAGCGAACCAAGTGGCAAATTTGTAAGAAAATCATGCTCCCAGGATGGAGTAAAGTAGACACAACATCTCATATTTCATCTGAAAAAGAGTCTATGGAAAGGCCCTGAAATAAGGAAAAATCGCCGGAGGATTGCTTATTACTGAAGCGCGTATACATCCCCATAAAAGCGCACACCAACGCACTAATACATTCATAAACAAACACAGGTATACAGTGGTGCTGTTTCTATGTATATTTTTGGTATCTTTGAAAAGATAAAACTCGTAAATTTTTTAGGAAGTAGCTTCCAGTGGAAGGACTACGATACGATGGCTTGTATATACTTATACGAGTATACACCATTAAAATGTTGAGGGGTCGAAAAAGCTGCCCTTGGGGTTTTTTATGCTTCACCTGCTCCGTCTTCTGGTCATGTCAAGGGTATTAAAAAGTCAAGACTGCGAGCGATACTTTTAATTTGGCTCCAGTTCCTGGGAATGTTGGGCAGAAAAACGCGAAGCCTCCTGCTTCCAAAAACACAATGCTGTTGGCGCGAGGGTTGGGTATTCGAAGGATATAAGCCGAATGGAAAAAAGATTTATTTTGTCGAAAGAAAAATGGGGTGAAAATTTCTATGTAAGCTTAAGTTTGTAAAGTAAAACGCAGAGTGAGAACTAAACCATCCACAAAACTCTGTTGACAACATTAAGCCCCACGGCACCAAAGCTGTACACTTCCTCATTGTGACTTTGTTTTCATCCTTTCGCGAACGAATTTCTTCCTTTCAGCCACAATTTCAGGACTCGCTTATACTTTGGTCTGTTTTTTTTTTTTTGGTTGTGTTTATTCCCGAGGCTTTTACTCCTGCTATTAGTATTATTATACGTTAATTGACCAAAGAAAAAGGTTCAAAAAGGCATGTTTCCCCACTTGAGAATAAAAGTTAGGGCGGCAAGATTGGGCTTGTATACTAGCCTCGGTACATAAAGACTATGGGCTTTGTAATTGTGCACATAAACATAGTCCCGAAGAGAGACAAATACAAGGAAAAATAATGCGCGGCTAAGGTAAAAAAAATGATGTCCTTGGCGTAAATTAAATGTTAGGATTTTTTCTCAAAAGTTTTCCATTTGGTAAGTCGGGAATTGGATTTCTAGTTGCTGATTTGAATAATTGAACTTAAAACTCGTGTCCAATCAAATTTTTACGACCTTTTTTCCTTACATTTGTTATTTCTTCTAATTATCAAAATGTCGTCAGATAACTGATGGCTTTCTGTATACCCAAAGACCTTTTACTTGGCTAAAGACTTAGTATTGGTCAAAGGAGGTGCAAAGCTTGAGGTCAATTAGGTCATATTCAATGCCTTTGGACTTCAGAATTGTGAAGTATGGTGTATATATTTATTTCTCTAGCTACACAATTAATTATTTCTTCTAAATCGATAATCATATTTAGTAAAGAAAATAAATTTTTTAATACCAAATTAGATGTGTGTGTGTACTTAATTTTCAAAAGGGTTAATTTCATTTGGACAAACTGTAGTACTAAAGGTGACTCCTAAGCTTCATCGTTTTACAAAAATAAAAACCAAGTGCATCGGGTTTTGTGAGAACGAATACTCTTACAAAAAGAATTATCTCTTTATTCATTCTTTATTTACTAAAAATTTTAATCTCTTAACTCTGAGTAACTACTTATTATTTCTGGATACATGTTTCTTACTAGTATGGCTAACCAACTATACCTACTTGCAAAGCCTTCTATATTTACAAGCCATGCACAACAAAATCTCACACTCACATTCAAAGATTCATGGGACTTCAATTTCAAAGATTCATGGGGCTTCGAAGAGTGGTTATGTGTTTTTTGGGAATAAATTCGGAAAATTACTGCCGCCTTCACCTTTTTGCCGGATTGTTGACTTATTACGTTGATAAATTGTACCCCTTTTTATCTTCAAAATATAATTAATTAAAACAAAATTTACTTGAAAGAATTTTATTAGGCACTTAAATGAATTCTTGAACACATATTTCAAAATGTACACAAATAACTTTTAGTTCTTTCTTATTTTGTTCCAACAACAAATAAAAATAATACAGCACTATTTTTCTATTTGAAAAATAAAAACTCCGTAAAAAAATCTTATTTAAACAAATGAAAATGACTTAAATAGGACAAAATAATACTAAACAATACATCTTATGGATGAGTTTCGGCTTCATTTTGACGATGATCACTTAAAATCCGATTTATTTCCTTGATACTACCTGTATTATGTTGTGCACCTGTTTCAAATATTATTATACTCAGAAATAGTTTTTAATTTAAGAGAAAAACAAAATACCTTACATAGTAATAGACAATGTCTTGATGCTTGAATTATCCAGGGTTCTCCCGGTAAGTCAGCGCTAACCCTAAAAATGCGTTATTGCGTCTATTGCCTTAATTCTTTCCTCGCTCTGCATTTCGGTCTTGGAAAGTTCTGTTAAGGGAACTTTCCTCGTATAGATCTTTAATTACTTTATCAAAATCCACCTTAAACACAGTAAATTACATTATTTTGAAATTGAATGAATGTGCACGCACTTTATCATTAAAACACTGAAGAAATAAATAACTTTCTATATCCTCTTCGAAGTAAAGTCTCTTTTAATATATTCTTATATCTTATATTATTAATATTTTAATAGTTAGCTGCAACATAACTCACAATACGTTTCTGAGAACAAAACGGTCCTCCATAACTAACAAATCCCGCAAACGAATCTTATTAACAACATATTATTTTAATTACTATCTTATCACACTTATTTTAAGCACTTTTTGCTCATTTGCACGTTTTTTATTTTGATTAAATAACTATTATTTTTAACAAAACCTCACTCGCAACATCACTTTCCGCGGCACGAAAAATTTTGTCGCTTGTTTTTAATCTTGTAAATATAGAAGGCTTTGCTACTTGCTATCTCTGGATAAATGCTGTTATCAGTAAGCAGCTACCTACTTAATACTTTTCTCTACATGTGTGTTTTTGTTAGTTACTACTACGGTCTAGGGGGATATGGGTACACTGGGGTGTTCGGTATATTGTAGATGTTTGGCAGGGGTGGATCCAGAAACCAATTTTTTTGGGGAAATGAAATTTTATTCAAAATCTGGAGATGATGTTATCTGAAATAGTACTGAGTGTATAGTTAAAAATGATAGTAACAAAATTTACTCCCTAAGAATAAAATAGTTCTTCGAGTCAAAATAAAAAATGGCCTTACAACGAGCGAATACCGGCCTAGTCCTAGCACACGTGCCGGTCATTAGAAGGATGTTTGTCAGACTGTAGAGCCGTATATTAATTGAGAAAAACATCATGAAATCTAGTGCTCATGTCTTCGAATTCGAATATTACAAAAATTTTATCAACGCACTGCAATTAAAGTTTTTATGTATAACAAAATTCCCCACTAAAGTATAAATTAACACCAAAATAAAGTGCGCGGTGCCTTTACAAACCGGCAACTTACTTGGTTTTCTTAAGCATTGATAGCCTTTAAGTATGTTTCTGCTATTTGCCGCTTTTTCTGCACGCGCAAAGAGTCCGATTTGTGGGATAAGTAGCCGAATGTGTGCTGCACACTTCTCCAATCAAATGGTGCTGAGAAACACGCTCTGAAATATAGAAGTGTTGGGTGAAGTTAAATCAATTTCGAGCACTGTAAAGGTGTAAGGTCATCTTTTATTTTTACTAGGGTTACAAATGCTCGAAAAACCAAGGTACCTATATTGGGATTTTTCTCATGCTTTGAACCTGCGAACATTTTTTATTTATTTCTTTTTATTTATTTTAATATTAGTATATAGTAGAGACGGGTCCCTCTCTAGAACATTTTTTTTCAAATACATCGAGGAATCACCCCTGGAAATATTAGTGTGTAGTCGAATAAAGGGTTATATTGAATGGCTGATGACGTATACAGTTAGCGAAAAAGGGGATATGAGTATTTTGAATCTTTAAAACGGCGCAAATTTTTTCTAGACAATGGCATCACCTACAAACTTTGTAAGAACTATTTTATGATAAGTCTTAGCGTTTAAGCGATATTTGCAAAAAACTAATTTTTTCATTTTCCCCCGATGACATTTAATTTATAATTATGTTTTTAAGGGCTGTTCCAATTTTCAGCTATTCCCGATTTTTGCGGCAGTTGAATGTGTATTTTGACTGGACTATACCTGTCCGTTAAGGGTATAAAAAAACCTGTGTAATACACCTGCAGATCAATGCAACAAATGGACTGGAAGGGTCAAAATGAATGTGTTCCTGTATCCCTTGATATTCGTGGGTTGGGTTTGGGTGCAGGGATATACATATAGCATAGAAGAAGATATATGAACCCTAGGTATAAGAAATAGGAAACTTCACGACAGGGACCGACAATCGTGGACGACGATCTGCATGAAGCCAAAGTAAATAATAGGCAGTGCAGCTATTTATGATCCTTGGGTGCAGGCATACACGCTCATACCAAGAGTAGTAGGACATTTTTGAAGTGGGACATTTCAATAAATTGAGCAGTCAGTGCAATTTACCGTCGTATAATGGGACAAATGTACTGCTCAGGATGTCCTGATCAAGTCTTACCGTATGGAATCTGTTAAGCAAAAAGGTAACTGAGCCGTGTTTTTCAAAATTCAACAATTTCAGATACAGACCTATTTGATTAAATAACATTTCAAACACAGCCACAATTTAAAAAAATTTCGGTATTCGGTAGTGGCCGGTATGTGGTCCGACCGTGCCGGATTGTACATCTCGACACGGTGCAGGAAATTATGAAAGGAACATTGTCGGATCATACATCTCGTCAAGGCTTCGGGAATATCCCACAGGTATCCGGAACGAGTCTGGGTGAAAGACTGTCTTCGTCTGGTGAAGCGGTTTCTTTTATAACTGCAAGGCTCGTTGAGGTAGGAAGCTTTAAAGCTTCGAAGTGAAGCTTTCAAAGGAGAAGCACCTGGCCTGTACCTATGTATTTTTCTAAATCTTTGTTGGGAGAGGACCCAACAAACAATTTTATTCCTATATGAACCTCCAAGATCTTCTAGAGAACAATTCTTGCGCACCTAAGGACCTATATGAAGACAGATATTAATCTCACTGTGCTCCCTGGGAATAGCCCTAGGCTTTTATAGCGATATAATGGAGAATCCTATAATATGCTCCGAGAATAAAATTTAGTCTTGATATGAAATAGTATTTCTCATAATGTACTTATATTGAAATCTCATTTTGGTGTACAACACTTATATAAGCCTTAGTTGAATTGCTATTGTAGCAAACAGATGTTATAAGACTGTTGAATCATATCCCATATTGATCTGTATCACTTATATAGGAACTAAATGTTTTCTCTTTTTGGGAGAAGTAAATTTATATCATTGTTATATTAAGTTTAAAAAATCATTATGGGACAAATTCTGAACCTACATAAGATATAAGAAAGGTAACATTAATATAAATTCATTAAAGGACAATAAATTCTATTTGAATTCATAAATTTATAATTATGTGTAATTTAGAACTCTATATAAAATTTAGAGTTTTGACTTGAAAGTTAGTGATTAGATATATTATATGTAATATATTTGTTACTTTCAAAATGGGTTTCTTGCAATGTATAACGTGAATTCAATAACGATTGAAATTTTACTGTTAATACTTAATACGGTACCTCGAAAAACAACAACGCGCCTTAGGATATATTAATATATTAGAAAATTTAATTAATTATGAAAAAAATATGTGTTAGTGTGACAAAAAAAATTATTGAATCTATTATACTACATGTATTTTTCAATAAAATACAACTATTTTTTTTATACCTATAAACGCATTTATTCTTCAATTTTTAACTATAAAAAAGGGGGTTTATTTTTGTGGTTATAAAATTGGCATACATATATGGCGCACTAAAAATAGATGATATACTACTTCAGTTCTTGATTAACGACAATAAATCTTGATATAACAACCAAAATTTAGTGCCGTGGCTTTAAATTCTATATTAACATTCATAAGCTCTTATATAAGAGACATATTCTTGTTAAAAAATTTGTTGTCTGTAAAGAGGGTTTACGGACGATAGTTTAACGTGACAACGTCATGAGAAAACATTGATGAAATGATTGCATACTTTTATGAATAAAATTGAATCATTTATATTAAACTAGCAAAAACCCGCGTACGTTGCAACGCCTTTCAATAAAATAAGATTATGAGGACACAGTCTGCGATAGGAAAAAGCTATAGTGAAAAAAGAACAAATCTGGGAAAATTGATTTCGGGAGATGACCGCCATGGACCAAATGATATATTGAGTATACTATATTGCCTATGGTGTTCTACTTATCATACTCTTTCATTTGATACCCATGTCGAAGGGGTTGTGAAGAAAATATTAATCCGCACTCTTGAGATGGCCGCTATGGACCAAACGATATATTGAGTATACTATATTGCATATGGTGTTCTACTTATCATACTCTCTCATTTGATACCCATCTCGAAGGGGTTGTGAAGAAAATGGTAATCCGCCCTCTTGAGATGGCCGCTATGGACCAAACGATATATTGAGTATACTATATTGCTTATATTGTTCTACTTATCATACTCTTTCATTTGATACCCATCTAGAAGGAGTTGTGAAGAAAATGGTAAACCGCCCTTTTGAGATGGCCGCCATGGACCAAATTATAAATTGAGTATACTATATTGCTTATGGTGTTCTACTTTTCATAGCCTTTCATTTGATACCCATGTCTCGGGTGTTGTGAAGAAAATCGCAATCCGCCCTCTTGAGATGGCCGCCATGAATCTAAAGACATAGTCTATGGCATTCTTCTTATAATGCCCTTTCATTTGATACCAATGTCGAGGGGGTAGTGAAGAAAATGATCATCCTCCCTCTTGAGATGACCGCCATGGACCAAACGATATATTGAGTATACTATATTGCTTATGGTGTTCTACTTATCATACCCTTTCATTTGAAATCCATATCGAGAGGTGTGAAGATAATGGTAATCCAACCTCTGGAGATGGCCGCTATGGACCAAACGATATATATTGAGTATACTATATTGCTTATGTGTTCTACTTATCATACTCTCTCATTTGATACCCATCTCGAAGGGGTTGTGAAGAAAATGGTAATCCGCCCGCTTGAGATGATCGCCATGGACCAAACGATATATTGAGTATACTTTATTGCCTATGGTGTTCTACTTATCATACTCTTTCATTCGATATCCATGTCGAAGGTGTTGTGAATAAAATGGTAATCCGCATTCTTGAGGTGGCCGCTATGGACCAAGCGACATATTGAGTATACTATATTGCTTATATTGTTCAACTTATCATATTCTTTCATTGGATACCCATTTCGAATGGGTTGTGAAGAAAATGGTCATCTGCTCTCTTGTGATGACTGCCATGGACCAAACGATATATTGAGTATACTATATTGCTTTTGGTGTTCTACTTACCATAACCTTTCATTTGATATCCATGTCGAGGGGTTGTAAAGAAAATGGTAATCCGCCCTCTTGAGATGGCTGCTATGGACCAAGCGCCTGCTTTTGAAATTTTTTTGCTATAAACCTCACGGAGCCCGAGACCTTTCCAACGAATGCAAAACCGTGGAAATCGGATCGTGCGTTCTCTAATTATAGCGTCTGGAAGGAAAACCCGACTTATTTTTATATTATAGATAATAACAGTAAACGTCCCACCTTGCGACTTGTGAATGGTAATAGCACAAGCAGGAACGCAAGGAAACTGTTTTCGTTTGCATTTCACAGTTTTCGTCAGTGTAATGTTCACTATTTTCTTATACACCGGCACCCAGTTAGGAGACAGAGTGTTTGGCTTGCTTTGCTTATTGTTGACAATTTGGCAATAATTTAATCTAATTAATATTGACAATTTTAATCAAATTTTTAAGATTACTACGATCAAATTTTTAAAATTACTTCGGGAGATAACGGGACATAACGGGACAATGAGTCATCATTTTTCGTGCATGCAGCCGGCGTTCATCGTTTTAATAGACGTTGTCACGTCAAAAATATAAATTGCTGGGTTAAGAATAGAAATGTCTTTATAACATTTGTAATGCTTTATCAGCACTTAACAGAAAAGACCGAAACAAAATGTATTCATATAACATTAATGTTCTTATTTCGAGAGAACAATTGTTTGAAGAGACTTCTAATCGCTGTCGAATGTCAGTCAGTAGAAAAGTCAAAACAAAACAACAAGTGAAGAGAGCAGGACTGTTCCTCCTGTTATTTGGAAACACTCGTGGATGGGACGAATAATTATGGAATAAGTTTTAAAACAATTGATAACCAGCTGCGAAAAAAAGGTGTTAATTCTGATATTAATCATGAAAAAGGTCCTGATGAATAAGAGAAGAAATTTGTTTTCTCCATAAATGAAAAAAGTGTCTGTTGGAGCTGCGTATATTTCGACCAACATTGATTAAAGTGCTGAAATCCACTTAAGAATATTATATTTTTTAAATTCAAAGTGTATTTTTATTTATTTCATTGTTATACGTTGTTATGCATCGCAAGATATTGTTATGTTCGCAAGGTACACTGTCTTTTAGTATTATATTGCTTAAATAATATAAAAATGTGCGATATTCCAATGCACAAGACAATGTAGGCCTCTGACGGCATGATGTATTTCGGATGGACATTCTACTAACCATTCAGAAACATATTCTGTAAGGGGTGATGACAATTTTATTGGATAAGTAGAAAAATGTCCATCCTGTAAATGTAATGCAGCATTATTTATTACATTTTTTCACGGCGGGATAATTCTTACATCCTGCGGCATGACTGACATTTTAGTTAGAGTCTTATAAAGGTTTTTATATAGGAATACAAGTTCAAGTGCTCCCTATTATCCTATATGAAAGTTTGTTAAAAACTGATTGTCTATATAAGTGTTGATGGAGAAGATAAATTCTTACCGAAAGTAGTTATTTTTTGTATTCTTAAATAAGAATCGATTTGAGTATTACTTTCTATATTAGGCTTGATATAAGAAAATACTACCCGAGTATTGTTTTCCCATATTCATTTTCTCCACTACTGATATAGGAATTTTATATAGGACTGTAACGCTTTGAGAATTATAGTCTCTTGTACGCACTCTAATAACACTAACATTTCAGTAAATAAGTTCCTCTTATAAGATTAATTCTCCCTAAACCCATATGAAGCGACAGATGTCGAATTAGCACTCTAGCTGATGCTTCAAGAGCTACAAGACCTATATCGAAATTTAAATGCAGATCAAGACTAATATAGGAGCGCTATAAGAAAACTCAAATATTTCAGCACTTGAATTCTTAGCAATGTTCCTTGGGGAACTAATGTAATGAATCGTGGTTCGTTACAAACTAAACCTGGAGCTAATGCTCTCATTGTCCGAAACCATTCCTGCCATTCTGGATTTAGATAAACCGTTTATTAAGATTATTGAAAGTCGGTCAATATAGTTCCCTTAGCGGAATTATGTTCTTTTGGTATACGCGGATGGTTCCAAATGGATTATGGGATTCAACTTGGCTTATAGGCCCAAGGTGCAAAATATCCATTGCCCTTTGCACTTTTTACAAAAAAAAAAACAATTTTAATAATAAAAGTATTTTCTTTTAAATAAATTATATTTAAAATGTTTTCTTCGCATTTTTATTATTTTCAGTTAAGAAATATTTATCTCTTCAAATTTCTACCAATTATTCAAATGGTAAAATATTATTTTCTTTTTCCAGTTGAAATTTTTTAAGCCACTGTGTGATATACAGAAGTTCTAATAAAAAAACAAAGGCGCCGTAATATTTACGACAAGTTGTCAGGAATTATATGTGAATTGCTGACAATTCCTTTGCATGCCTTTGCCTTTGGCCTTCTTTTTTAAAGCTTAATTTCTCAACTAGAGAGAAACAAAAATTTTCTCAAGCTTTTAAGCATTTTCAAGAGCTTTTTACCCCAACATGCGCCAAATGTCACGGCATTTGAAAAGATCTTATACTTCTTTGGTATATAAGAAAACACTAAATAAAGAATTACTTCCAAATCTACTTCCCAGAGTTAGTACATATTCGTTTTAAATACTCGTTTATACTTTAATTAAAAATGTTGGCGTAACTTTTAGTTAAATCGATTTAACCTTGCTACTACAAACTTAGTGTATGATAACTAGACTAGAATTATTCAAAACCACGGGAGAATTCTTCATACCCAGGCTTAAAAGATTATCGTTGACCATAACCCATGTGACGACCAAAACAAAGATATTTGCAACAATGTTCATGCTAAAAAACCTTTTAAAATCCTTTTCCTTCTGAATTAGTATTAAATGGTATTTTAAATGTAATTCTGAGTTTCATAAGATTTCATTAATCCTTTTAAAAATCAGCCCAATTTGTATAAGCCTACTACCACTATCAACATATGAACGTAAATACGAGGTGTGGCTATTAAATAACGAGACTGACGCTGCTACAGAAGAAGTGCGCATGCGCCAAACGCCAGCAACCAACAGCTGTTATCGTGAAGCCTTCTCTTTCGAATGTAGTGCCTCTCGCTTCTGTAAACAAATCAGTACAGCCGTAGCCTTCGTTCGCATTAGAGTTGTTTTTTTGTTTCGCCGGAAAAATTTTAAGTGTAACAGTAGAGCAACGCATTGTCGCAACACATTCCGCATTGTCTGTTAAGAGGTTTCTAGCCAAATTCAGCATCCCAGTGTTAGACCATCGGCCTTATTCGCCGGATCTTGCGCCGTGCGACTTCTATCTGTTGAAATCTGCATTAAAATTAGATTTGAGTCTGTTGAAGCTGTGAAAGAGAAAGCGGCACGCGTCCTGGAGGAGCTGACAGAAAAAGACTTCTAGCACTGTTTCGAACAATGGAAGATTCGCATGGAGCGTTGTAGGAATAGAGGAGGGGTGTATATTGAAGGTGATAACAAGTAAAAATGTATGAAATAAAAATAAAATGTTTTACAGCGTCAGTCTCGTTATTTAATAGCCACACCTCGTATATAATGAAGCAGTCCCGGAAGATGAAAATTTCAGACAAAACTTCTTACTTTAAGAATGTAAAGAAAATGGGAATACATTTTCCGATAATTAATTTTCCCTATACATTCGGCTGCAATAAAACTAAGCAATTGTCCTAAATGCTTCTGGTGTTTCCTAGTTTTATCTTCTCGGCTAACAACCTTAACTGTAATAAAGACTAACGTTTACTACATTTCTAGTTGGTCCTAGAGCTTCTTTCTGTTGGCCTCTATAGAAGCGGATAGTTATAGTTTATATTGAGCCAATAAAACATTTCTAATTGGAGGCCTTTCTCGGAAGATATAAGCCTCAGTATAGCCGAAAGTTGTTCCATTAAACCGAAAGAAAGTAAATAGGAATATCGGCGAATTGTCTTCCTCGACTGGACTGGGACTGAATCTTTTAGTTTTTTTTGTGTGAAGGGATCATTACACCGTTCCCTTTGGTCCATCCTTCAGGAAATTTTTGCTTGTGTATAACATTCAGGAAAAGATAGCGGTTACCGTGTATAAAAGGGTAGAAAAAATAGCCATCATAAAATATTGATAGCATTTTCCTTCCCCCCAGTACCATCTCCTATACCGAAATTGATAGCCGAACTTAATGAAGGCCTCTTTCGTTGGCCTTTTTCATAACTCCCGCAAGACAGGTACAGGGCAGTGTGCTCCGGCGATTTCAAGGATCCCAAATGGCCGTTTCCTTAAAAGCTTTCTATTGTATTGGCTCGTCTTTGGGCAAATTGTTGTTTATTAATTAAGCATCGTCCCTATCTATTTCACTGCTATGTATATCTTGTCTATAAGATAATATGATTGATTACAACAGGGGTAGCTTTAATTAACACAACACGAAAAAGCCACTCACTCCTTAAGGATAATATTCACTGGCACTGGACTTTGCAAATTTTTTGTAGATGGGAAATGTCTATCTGCGAAGCCCCAATCAATGGCGGGTTTTTTTAGAGGCGAAAAAAACAATGTTTTGTTTGTTTATAACTTTGCTGTTGTAACTTCCATTTTTTTTTTAAGGAACAAGCTGGAAAAATTGAGAATAAAGACATTTTAGAGTACACCCAAAGTGACCTTAAACGAGTTTGAAGGAAAAAACAACGAAAATTGGTTTTTCATTTTTCAACTTGAGCTTCGTAAGGTTTGACTGTAGTAAAATAAATATAGCTGCCGGATGTATGTATGTACAATGCGCAATTTGATTTTTACATGGCTTCGTGCTGCCTACGATAAAAGGTTTTTAATGCTGGGACTCAGTGTTCTCTTGATAGAATTCGGTCGGTGGTATTCCTCATTCTACACAAAATATTTTTGTACCAACAAGCATCGTGGCAATTCATAAACAGCATTGTTCGATTTGATTTTGTTGTTTGCAGTTTGTTGTAAATAAAAACCTATTTTAGAACTAACATTTTCGTGGATTCACAAATCCGTTAAAAACCATATTTCCTTATAAATTTGCAAATATATGACTTTTTAAAGTGGAAAAATCAAGGTTTGGGATCACCCTATGCACTATTAGGCAAGGCGCGCACTGAGGTAGTAAGAAATTGGCGTGGTGGTGTGGTGACTAATTGGCGAGTGGAATATGAACTAGTAGGTGAACTAGCACCATTTGGTTGCCCCTAGTCTCCGACAGGTTTAATACGATGCGATCCCGCCATTATCCCTCTGCCATACCACTTGCCACTGAATCACCATGCCACCGCCAATTCACCACCACCCCACTTCAGTACGCGCCTTGGCTCAGTCAGGCATGTCATTCAGTGGTGGTACAATGTCGAGTAGTAAACCTAGTTATTAGCATAGACTATTTAATATCCCTCGATCGAAGTTGAGATTGAATTTAATTTTTTTTTTATTTAAGGCGATTTTTCAAACTGTAGGGGTAGTTTTAACTCCTTAACGTTTGAAAATACTGTATTTGTACCTGTAAATACGTATTCAATAGAATTTGAAACATTAGAAAAACAATAGTTAGAAAAACACTATTTTACATTTAAAAAGTTTGAAAAACACTATTTTACATTTTTTTTTTATTTTCAATTCATTTAGGGGTGGGTAGCTTAAACCCTTTAGGATTATCTTTCTTTTCTTTCTTTAAGCTCCTTTAATCCCTCATGGGACATAAGACGGAAACAGTTGCCCTCCAGCGGACTCTGTTTTGCGCGACAGCTCACAGTTCTGACCAGCATCTCCCAGTTGTGGCGGCCTCTGCTAGTAGAGTACCACACCGCACATTTAATTCGAGCCGAGTGAGAATAAGGAGTTGAGAAAGCAGGATTCCTTAAAATTATGGCTGCCTACAAGGAGGTAATTATCGTCATCTTCGTTCGTTACCCATTGAATATTGGGTAAATTTAAGTCACCTAGAAGAAGTAGCTCATCACTAGTGTTCATCATACTTAGGATATGATCCACACTAGAAATGAGAATATATGTAGGTTTTTACCTCCATCGTCAAGTGTGCTGATCATATATTTGGTGTGATGGGATCATCAACTCCCGCACCGACAGTGATCGAACTGACTGACTGTACAAGTAAGTAAGTTCTTTCCTTCTTCCCACATCCCGATCTCGGCACCGCCGGCGTCAGTGCCAGTATCGGTCAGCTGACGGGATTCCCCTTGCGTTAGGAGGCATAACACTCCAGAAAGGAGTACCCCGATAGCCCCGATGGTCATGACAATGGCAGTGCCGGTTACGACGGAGGTTGACCTTGTGCGTATTAAGCCTCGATACAAAAACTTTTGTATTGACTCCACTAACATCCGTGGGCTGCAAGCGAATTTCTATTCGGTGATGTGCCATCTCTGTGTTTTTTCTCCCCCAATCTTCGCACTAAGTGAAACCCAAATATTACCTAACGATGATTTAGATCGTTTCCAGGTTTCTGGGTACACATTAGTGCACAACCTCTCCCCTCATAGGGGAATTGCCATTTATATTAGGAAAGACGTAGCCTTCCAGAAGGTGTACAATAGTACAACTCCTGATTTCAACCATCTCTGTCTAAAAATTTTACTTCCAAAGCACGTCATTTTCTTCTGTTTTCTATACAGGAGTCCTAATATCAGTAATGAAGCTTCCTCTTTAGCATTTGACGCTATCTCTGAACGTATCTCCGGTTTTTTATCCTCCCATCCGGACTGTGAGATCATTGTTGCGGGTGATTTCAACGTTCACAACGTAAATTGGCTGAATTACTCTAATGGCACCAGTGTTTTTGGCAGGGATGCCGAGCTCTTTGCTGAGACAAATAACCTATACCAAATTGTAAACGGTCCTACGCGTATTCCTGACACTGCAGGTCAAGGACGCCACCTCCTTGACCTTTTTCTTACCTCGCATCCAACAAAATACTCCGTCGAAATCGACTCTCCTCTGGGCAGCTCAGATCACTGTCTAATCAGCGCCCACTTTCCATATCGATCTCCTACCCCAACTACGCCAGCTCCTAGGAGAACCGTTTGGCATTATGGGAAGGCCAACTGGTGGGGGCTGATTCGCTTTTTTCAATCTACCGACTGGGATCTATGTTTCCAGAACCGCGATGTCAACTTTGCCGCCCTCTGTATTACCAACATTATATTGGCTGGTATGCACATATTCATTCGTCATTCCTCCAAATCCATAAAGCCTAGGCAGCATGGATGGTTTAATAGGATTAAAGAAGCCGCCTACAGAGAGTACAGACATTCTCCGAGCGAACTATCTAGACGTGAGTACATCAGGTTGAGAAATTCCTGTAAATCCACCATCAGGAAAGTCAAGGAATTATACGATGACAGGCTGAGAAACAAACTCATTAACTCCACTGCTGGCAGTAAAAATTTTTGGTCCTTGGTAACCTCCATCAGGAAGAATTTTACCTCAAACACAACGCCTTCATTAATCTACAATAGGCAGGTGATAACAGAAAGCAAACCCAAGGCTGACTTACTTGCATCTCTGTTCGCCGAAAACTCTTCCTTACCTTATGCTGATATGCAACCACCAGCCATCGAGTGTTCCACCCACTCAATGGACGGAGTTTTTTTCAGAACACGTGAAGTGTATAGGTGTCTCAAAGAGCTTGACTCCAATAAATCCACTGGCCCCGACAATATTCCCCCTATGGTTCTTAAAAAATGTGCCTCACCTTTGGCTAAACCTCTGCGCAAACTCTTCGCCCTATCCTACTTCTCCGGAGTCTATCCCGACTCCTGGAAACTGGCCCATGTTCAGCCCATACCAAAAAAAGGTGACGCTAGTGACCCCGCTAACTACCGCCCAATAGCAATTACTACTTCTATTCTCTCCAAAGTGATGGAGACAATAATAAACAAGAGACTTTTGAGATATCTTGAACACCACAAAATTTTAAATGACAAACAGTACGGCTTTAGACCAAAAAGATCTACTGGCGACCTCCTTGTGTAGCGTATCAAAATTGCTACGAAAGCAAAATATTAAAAATGTCCTAAGCCCTAAATGAAATCTTAGTAAAACACAAAATTATTTCAAAGTAAACAAGTATGAACATTACAAAATTTATCGATAACAAATCAGACATGAATATTACAAAAAAAAAATTTATTTTAATTAGACCTAACAATTAAAATACCCAATCACTTAAAAACCTGTAAGATTCGAACAGAGCGGAAGTTCGAATGCCGAGTCTTCGAAAAAGGCCGCGTGGCGAGAAAATAGAGAACCGATCCTTCTTCTGGTGCCAGCTTGCAAAGAGGACAGACCTATAGTGGAACAAAAAAAAAGTAAAATTTAGAAAAGTAAATTTCAGTAAAGTTTAAAACATTTAATATATATATATATATAGTTACTCTAAATAAAAGTGTCAAAGTTTAAAAAAAATATGAGTAGTACACTCATAATAAAAAAAAAAAATGTACCTAATTATATAATGCTCCAGGGAAAAGGAGACACATGGAATTTAATAAAAGCTTAACCCGTTGGAGGAAGCAAATTAATCAACGCCATATGCAGACACCGCACAACTAACCACCGTGGGACTTCCAGATAAGAAAGAAACATACTAATTCATATATATATAAAATAAAATAATAGAAAAGAGAAAAGAACCTTATTACAAGTTATATTTATTCTGTTATATTTATTATATTACATATTTATATTTATATAATTCATTATCCATATTGGTCAAATTCATGCTTACATAGTCTGTAAGTTATTCCCCTTAATTAATGTATTATTTATTTAAATTGCATGTCTAGGAAAGATAATATTAGTTAGATGGGCCCGGATTAAGTAGGGAAGCAAGTAAGTAGCATAAAGATGCTTATACCTTTAAGAAGTTGTGAATATTATAATAAATTACTAAGCATTTGCAATTTGCTATATGTGTAAGGCATTTGAGAAAAAGGATATGTTTTTTATTCCACTCTCCGCAAACCAGTTTATTTAAAAAAAAAAAGAGGAAAGAAATATTATGACAGGGAATCTCGTATACAGATTTCGTCGCCTTCCATGGCCTACGAAGGGTTCCCGCCCGGGAAAAAGTAATAAACGTTAAATCCACGAAATTAAAGGAGAAAACGCGATAAAATTTGGGGGCTCGTCCGGGAAATTTTTCTTTTTATAATCAAACACGCGTAAATTTCCTGACTTCATATTTATGTGCCAACGACCAATATTCATATCTACCTATCTATCAATCTGTCATTCTTGGCCAAGCAAAATCGTAGTAAACCGTGCATTGCAGTGTGGGCTCCGGTGTCAGTGTCATCCAAATCTCCGTCTGTTGGGTCGAAGTTGCAAGCAAGTCCGATAGATCCGTGTACTTCGGAATGATTAAAAGTAGTGGTGTATAAAATAAGTGATTGGATATCTATTTAAATTAGTAACAAATAAAGTGAAGGTAATGCTGGATGGAGTCAAGCTAAGTGCGCCAGAGCCTCAGATCGCGCCGTGGTCCAATTAATCCGTAGTGCTTGTAATTTTTTAATGAAGTAAACAAAGTGATGACAGGCAGGGCTGCTGCGGCAGATCCCACAACACAAAGTGATATTAAATTTTGTAAATAGTGCAATCGATAGTCAACTTACTGGCGACATATTGTGATTCATTTATGATGCAAGCATGTAAGAATTTTTCAGATTTAATGTTACCTTCAAATACCATTGAAAATAGAAAATAGTACCCATTTTAGTGTCTTTGAGTTAAATTTATGTTATTGTCAGGATTATCAACTCGATATCCATCCCTTTGTTCCAAAGTACTTGTGATCTTATTATTACACGTCGAAATTATAAGGTTTTCCTCAAAGTTTTTCTAAATTTAATAAATTTTGTGCTACTTTATAGTCTAAGCGCCCAGTGAGTTCATAGAGATTGATTTATGGTCATGCCATCATGATAAGATCCTGTTTTAAGTATTCCTTTTAGGTACAAGAAGATTTCCTTTGTTTCTTTAAGCCTGCTTCAGTTTATAGTTATTTCAACCGATCCTAATTTGACCGTACCTTTTGTTTTGAAAGGCAATATCAAAGTTGAGGGCGATAACATGAGGAAGTGGCGATCGGAATTTAAATAAATAAAGTTTTGAATAGAAAGTATGGGTAATTTATGTAATTTATATGATAATGATAACAAGTGATGCGCAGTATAAGTGAAAGTTTATATTTTCTGATTGCGATTAATTTTGGTCGGTAAATAGTTAATGCCTATTATTTGCATGGGATATTTACGTATAGCTAAGTGAAGTAACATGACGTTTTAATATACTCCGCTCGAATTTTGTAGACATTTAAAATTTTGTTAGTTTATTTTGGACGAATGTTGGCAGCCTTCAGTGTGTTGAATTTTTTTAGTATGTTCTAAATATAAGTTTTAAAATGTTTCGATTTACAGTTTTGTGAGGTTCAATTGGTATCGGATACCTTTTATGATTAAATCAAGTTTCACTACAAAAGTTTCTTCTTGAAAACCGTGCTCTACAACAAATAATTTCCTTTAACCGCATCAATTTATTAGTGCTTTCGAATAGAGCTTATAATATACACACTGACTATAATCTAATACAAAATGTCAGATAACTGGCAAAAGATAAACTTGCGAAATTTCGTGTTTAGGAAATGTGAAGATACCAATCATTCATAATATTCAGCATGCTTGTGACCTACACGAGACACGAGCTGAATACTAGTATTATTTAATATCAGTAAACTAGTGCTTAAGATTAATCGTACAAAATTTATGGTAGTGCTAAGTTTAAGTTCTCAATTCTGTGCGTAAAGAAATTTAATTGATAGAAAATGTCGAGATCAAGAGCAAGTTATACGTGGGATCGCGGTATTTTCCCCGCTCTACGAACAATTATGCATTTAATTGCCGCCATACATTATTGGTACGCGATTCACTACGATTTCAATCACGTTAAAATTCCGGTAGGCTCCAGGTTCCACGGAATGGGAAACTCTTTCGGAGGGAAATCCAAGTACCTGACTGTTTTAGATGCGTTTATCCAAGCAATTTACTTCACGATAAGTCTTTTAAATGATTTTATCGGAACAAACGAAGTAGCACCAAAGAAAACGCCTACTATACGACAGTTAAAAGATTATTTGCTGGCAGCACTAGCATTTCCTGTAGCACTAAACGTTGGTATATCATTTTGGACAGTAATGGCTATAGACAGGGAGCTGGTCTTCCCAAAAGCGTTTGACGGATTCTTTCCCAGTTGGCTGAATCATGTTATGCACACAAATATAATGGTATTTATTGTGCTAGAGATGTTTATCTCCTTTAGACAATATCCTAAACATAGTAGAGGATTACTAAACCTTCTATTGTTTATGGCAGGATATTTAGTTTGGCTTCCTATTATAAAACACGTTTCTGGTGTTTGGGTATATCCATTATTAGAAGCATTGGATCTTCCACAACGAATCGCCTTCTTTATTGTTAATTTAGGATTGGTAGTATTCTTGTATTTAACTGGTGAACCCCTTAACAATAAGATTTGGATAAAAGAACTAAAGCTTGCGCTTCGTAAGACAAATTAAATTTAATTTAGCTACAAATTAATATATCAAAAAAAAATACGGTTAAGGTATTTAAAAAAAAAAAAAAAAAAAAAAAAAAAAAAATCCAAAAACAAAAAAAAACGATTCCATAGAATTTTAAAAAAAATTTTTGCACTTGCGTAGGGTATTTTTCATATGCAAACGATTTGTTTTTATTAAATTAAAATAAAGTTAGAATTCTTTGTAGCTTCAAGCAATTTTACTAAATGATAAACAAAACATTCATAATTAATTTGTTTTCCTATTGTTTAAAGTTTTTGCTTAGTTGTAGAATCCACGTGTATTTAAAGGGCATTTTTTAAGCGATCAGTAAATCTAAATTTCTCTATAAAATGTATTACGAGTCATTTTATTAAAATATATAAAGAAGAGATTACCAAATTATACACATATATACAGTATATAAAAGAAACTAAGTACCTTCGGACAAATCCAAGGGATTCTCCGCGATGAATGCACAGTTTCTGAAAAGATTTCTGACCTGTGTTATAGATTGAAAGATGGGAATGGGGTGGATATTGGTAAATGGCACATAAAGGATCTTAAAAAGTAGTATTTGTTAAATAGTATATTTTTCAAGTTAATAATCCTTTTATAATCGTCATTCCAATAATTATAATTAAGAGCGGCAAGCGTAGAGCTCCCGACTCAACTAATATACAAAAAACCAATAATTATTGTTAAGAGCGGCAAGCGTAGAGCTCCCGACTCAACTAATGTACAAAAAACTAATAATTATTATTAAGAGCGGCAAGCGTAGAGCTCCCGACTCAATTCAAGTTATAAATCCTTTTAATCGTGTATTTCCATTGTTATTAAGAACGGCAAGCGTATAGCTCCCGACTCAGTTAAGATACAAAAAAAATTGTACTAACACGGATTCGCGAAGCACAATTTTTTTTCCCCAGGTTCGGAGGAAATGTAGCGTATCAAAATTGCTACGAAAGCAAAATATTAAAAATGTCCTAAGCCCTAAATGAAATCTTAGTAAAACACAAAATTATTTCAAAGTAAACAAGTATGAACATTACAAAATTTATCGATAACAAATCAGACATGAATATTACAAAAAAAAAATTTATTTTAATTAGACCTAACAATTAAAATACCCAATCACTTAAAAACCTGTAAGATTCGAACAGAGCGGAAGTTCGAATGCCGAGTCTTCGAAAAAGGCCGCGTGGCGAGAAAATAGAGAACCGATCCTTCTTCTGGTGCCAGCTTGCAAAGAGGACAGACCTATAGTGGAACAAAAAAAAAGTAAAATTTAGAAAAGTAAATTTCAGTAAAGTTTAAAACATTTAATATATATATATATATATAGTTACTCTAAATAAAAGTGTCAAAGTTTAAAAAAATATGAGTAGTACACTCATAATAAAAAAAAAAAATGTACCTAATTATATAATGCTCCAGGGAAAAGGAGACACATGGAATTTAATAAAAGCTTAACCCGTTGGAGGAAGCAAATTAATCAACGCCATATGCAGACACCGCACAACTAACCACCGTGGGACTTCCAGATAAGAAAGAAACATACTAATTCATATATATATAAAATAAAATAATAGAAAAGAGAAAAGAACCTTATTACAAGTTATATTTATTCTGTTATATTTATTATATTACATATTTATATTTATATAATTCATTATCCATATTGGTCAAATTCATGCTTACATAGTCTGTAAGTTATTCCCCTTAATTAATGTATTATTTATTTAAATTGCATGTCTAGGAAAGATAATATTAGTTAGATGGGCCCGGATTAAGTAGGGAAGCAAGTAAGTAGCATAAAGATGCTTATACCTTTAAGAAGTTGTGAATATTATAATAAATTACTAAGCATTTGCAATTTGCTATATGTGTAAGGCATTTGAGAAAAAGGATATGTTTTTTATTCCACTCTCCGCAAACCAGTTTATTTAAAAAAAAAAAGAGGAAAGAAATATTATGACAGGGAATCTCGTATACAGATTTCGTCGCCTTCCATGGCCTACGAAGGGTTCCCGCCCGGGAAAAAGTAATAAACGTTAAATCCACGAAATTAAAGGAAAATACGCGATACTTGTTTGCCTAACTAAACACCTCAACCAAAGTATACACCGATTTGGTGAATCTGGCTTGGTTGCTTTAGATATCTCCAAGGCTTTTGACAGAGTGTGGCACCCCGCTCTGTTAACTAAACTCCAGGCTATTGGTATTGACTTCGTTCTAAGGAACTGGATTAAGAGCTTCCTTTCTGGCCGTTCAATCAAGGTAGTATTGGATGGCGTCGAATCCGACCCCCACACCATCTCCGCAGGTGTTCCCCAGGGCTCAATTCTATCACCAGCTCTCTTCCTAATTTTTATAAATGACCTGCTCTCAACCCCTTCCAACCCACTCCACTGCTTTGCCGACGACAGTACACTACGGTACTCCTATGGCTTCGATACTGTAGGACAAGCACGCGCCAGACCTTGTCTGCATTATCGCAATCTCATGTCCATTTCAATCAACAGGGACATTGAACGAATTCTTGAATGGGGCCGCAAGAACTGTGTTGAATTCAATGCTTCAAAAACGAAGTACTGTCTCATCTCCAATAAAACCTGCACCGACCCTCCTTCTATTTCAGTGGACAATAAAAACCTAACGGCAGAACCGTCTTTAAACATCCTAGGCATAATACTATCCGAAGATCTGCGGTGGAATAACCACATATTCCAAATCGCTAAACAAGCATCGCAATGCCTGGGATTCCTGAAAAGATGCAAATTCCTCCTTCAGCCGTCGGCCAGGGCTACAATCTACAAGTCCTACATTCGTCCCCGCCTCGAATACAACTCGTATATTTGGGCTGGGGCCCCGAGAACCACCTTAGCCTGGCTGGACAAGATGCAAAGTCGCGCTCTCAAACTTATTGGCGATAGCGCCATTTGCTCCTCAATTGACTCATTAAGCCACCGTAGGAATGTAGCAGCCCTTGCAAAATTTTAACGATTTTACTACAACGATTGCTCTACTGAAATAAGTAACCTCATGCCTCCACGGCAACATTTTTCCCGCAACACAAGACTTGCCCGCTCGGCCCACCCTTATAGTCTACAGCCCTTATCTTCGCGCACACTCCGATTTAGAAATTCGTTTATAACAAGAACAACGCGACTGTGGAACAACTTACCTCAGTCAATATTCCCGAACTCATACAACACCCAAGAGTTCAAGCGCAAGGTTGACCACCATCTCCTCCAACACCCACCCGCTTCCCCCTAATCTATCCTATCTTTCTCTCTATCCTTCGAGCTAAGCTTACTACTAGACATTGCACCATGACGTGTACGACATGACGAACTAGTAGTACAAAGGATGACACCTAAGCTTAGACTATCATATAAAAAAAAAAAAAATAGCAGCACAGCAAGATGAGATTTGTTTTGGAAAAGGAAATTTTAAGAGCGAGTGGCTCAATGCCAAGGTGGATACAAAAACTAGGAAGCGAGATTGGGTTACAAATTAGATGGCTACTACAAGCGAGAAGCACGCCACCGACCGAGCTTCCGAGTCAGTGTAACGATCCCTCCAAAACACTTGGTAGGAGGAATCGACAAGTTCGGCATTAAAATTGCCTTCATGGAGCCAGGTTTCAGTAAATGCTATCACATCGAACCCGCTAGCCATCGAAGCCTGAAGGATGTCGTTAGTTTTTGACCTATTCTCCTTTACGTTCTGGCAGTAGAGGGAAAGCGTCTCGAGTTTTTTGGCATCTGTAGAGCGCTCGGAGTAAAAGCATTTGCATGATGGGATCGAGTACGGGTACGCGGAACGAAAAGCTTGGTAAAGGCACCAGCAGGCCAGAAACCAGGATCTAAAAGAGTTTTGCCAATAACCGGCGTGGCAGAAAAAGCAAAAGCAGAAACAGGGTTGGAAGCTTTGATGACTTTTTGCAAAGCACAGATTTATAGATTTCATCCTTAAGTATTCACAATGAATTAAAAAACAATGGTGAACAAGCCCGTTGTACACAGAATACAAAACGGCTGCGCAGCTCTCGAGTAATTAGTGCGCGGTCGCACCTGAAAAGCTTAGTGGGAACATTGACTAGGACATACTATAGGCAAAAATGAAAATAAGAGTCGTTCCTCAATTACAGATTAGATCCCCAGCCCGAAAATTTATCTGAGGAATCCTCATGGAAGTTCGACTAATTTCACACAGAGGCGGCACTCATAACCACTTCCACACCATCTGATGATGTCCCAGCACACATATGTAGCTATACTTACTCCCGGCGAATTAATTCAATTAATTTCTCGTGTTGTTCTCGAGAATACTTCAAATGAAACCTTTACTTATTCTCATTTGGTTCAATTGGCTTTCGTTAAAGTATGCATCTTTAATTTCGAAATTATAAAAACAAAATTTTAATGGCTCTCCTGTTACAGATATTTCCTCCGCTTCACCACGAATAGAAAATATTATTGGAAAAGCTATCTAGGGCTCGATCACCAAAGCCACTGCAGGATTAGGGATCAGCGAATGGCGTAAGGCCGGCTATTGGTGTTGACAGTTCTTTAATTCTTGCCTGTAGTATATTTCCGACTAAATCGCGCTGTTCGACATTGTTCCCTGGGTTGTATCTGGGTTCTAGCCTTTCATATAAAAAAGGCATTTTCGCAGAGATCACTGTGATAAGAATTTAAGCTAGTTGCTGTTAAACAAAGTTAATTTTCTTTAAACAAAAATATTGATTCTCTTAGACTTTATAAACCTCAGCAACAAATACTTGAAACTCCTTCCCAGAACCTTTTACGATTTATCCTTCTCCTTCCGCTCACCAAAATATTTTGCTCGACTTTTTAAGCTCTTTAAGACCTATCAGTGGCCAGTAGATCTTTTAACAAAGACACCCTGTATAGTGCTTATTTTGTGGGCAACAAAAAATTAACAAATTTAGGTCATTTGAAAGAACCTCAACAGTGGCTGGGGTGGGCCCTAACTTCACCAATGCCCCCCCGATGAGAGCGATAGGAACTTTTAGTCAACAACCTCCTCCCCGGACGCATCTGATGGCTGTGCTTAGCAGCAACTTCAGCCATTTGTCTGTATATTTTTCGCTTCTAAATTTTGAAGTAATTTTGTGATTAATGAATTACACAGACCGTTGAAGGACAAACTTTGGCTGTTTGTATTTAAATTGTGACACGGATGAATATCTACAACCAAACCAGACATTAGAAGGATATTGACGTTCGTTTGTGTATTCCATCCGAAACGTAATAAAAAAAAGGTTCGTAATAATTGGAAAAATTTATGGGATTATTTTGTTGAGGGTTTAATGCAATAAGGTTGGAATTTTTTTGGTAAAAAATACCGTTGATAATGGACCGAAAAAAATCCTATTAAACTTTCTATTCCGTAATAAAACTTTTCAAACAAGGTGTTACCTCTCGAAGTATTTCTTCTCCTCTTTTTTTTATAACGCAAGAAAAAAATATTTTAATTCCAAAACATCCAGCCTAAAGCAAATAAAACTTTCCATAACTTCTGGAAAAAGCCAAACTTTTAAAATTATTTTCGCCGTTAACTCAATTCCCAATCCCTTTGACCTTTGGCACCGAAAAAATCCATTTTTAAAGTTTCCCCCTATCACTGTTCTTTTGGGGCTACATCAAAAGGGAGAAAAAAACTTATCTTTAAAACTGAAAGGGGCGAAAGAAAGGAAACCTCTCGACCTTCAAACTTCCCTATACAAGAGTAACATGACGAGCAACGTCTACATATACAGTACGAGCATAAAGAAATACACCCCAATCCCTTCCGCGTCGGCTCGAAGATTGCAAAACGTATAAAGTCCACGACATAAAACCTGTCATCCAGGATATCATACTGCTGGAGAAGTCAATAAAAATCATTTTAAGTGGTTTGCTTCAATGGAAGTTCGGAATTGGATCGTTAAAACGAGTAAAAAACGAATAAAGGGACGCCTCAGCTGAAATGAGGAGAATCAAGGACTCATAATGACACGAAACCCCTGAGAATTGTGTATAGTCCTTGAGGAGGTCCTTGTGCATATCACATCACTTCTTGCGGTCTCCGTAGAACATCTGAATAATTGATGTGGCAATAAAACTTGGTAATTTCGATTTGTCATTATTATTGTTTACACAATTTCAATTATGTTAATCCATAAAGTGGTCGCCCTTTTCAACCGTTTCGAAACTCGTTTCTTTCCACTTAAGACTTATCTTTATCGAAGAACTAAGTTTTGGTTCACTAAACTGAGGTTTACAAATCCTTTGGATACTGTAAAGATATCCTTTATGGCTGGTAGAAAGAAATTTGGTTGTTGTAGTATTCCATTTGCTGGGATTTCTTTCTTTATGATGAAGGGGGGAGGGAGTGTCCTAAGCGCTATCCGCCATCTTGTACGAAAGGTGTAAAAACATGTTCTCACACAATAATTCTTTAACGGTTCGTTTTATGAGCAAAATCTTCCGATAAAAGTCGGAAAGGGCATTATTTCAAATTTATTGTGATATCCTAAAAATTGTCTATACCGGGTTGTAAACCCCATTTTTGTGGGGTTAGATGCTCAAGAATACATACATTCTTATCCACAACTATCAAATATGGATTGACAAATGACAGTATAGCCAAAATGGCGGCCAATCAAAATGGGCCTGAAACATAAAATGCACCCTCTACTTATATTGTATATTTAACAGAGACAGCGATACAGTCGAAGAAAGATGGAATTTAAGAAATAGGATAAGCTCAGCGTCAATAGGATATGCTCAGGTATAAATATGACGTTTTTGCAGTAGCCTTTAACATGAACTCAATAACCTTACGACTCCCTTCTATTCAGGCAAATGAATATCTGATTTACGGTGTCGTATCCAGAAACAACTCTAGTGGGGGGTGGGAGTCAGTCGGTCCAATTAATATTTTCGTTTTTCCTCCATATATGTGTAGAGCGAAGGATTTTTATTTCGAAGCATCCTAGGCCTGTGTTCTTCATTACTCAGTAATGTCCAGATTTCGGATCCATACAGTAGTATTGGTGTTACAAAGGTTCTGTATAGTTTAGAAAATTTTACGTATCTTAAGCGGAGACCGCCGAGACATAGCCGCAACAGCTGAAACATCCGCAAGTGTAAGGACTGGGCAAAGAATATTGAAGCCCTCACAGCATCAAATAACGTAGCCTAGAAGACACAGCCGAACATGATCTGTCAGGATTTGGGGAGCCATAACATTCAATTGCCAAATCTACTGGAAGCCAGACTGCAAGAGCGCCACAACGCGGGGCTATGACTCGAAGAACCAGGGACCATGGTGCTGGGAGCACGAGCTTTTTATAGACAACGTCTTCCAGAACCATGCTAGTGCTCCCAGAACCATGGTCTCTCGTGTAGGAAGATGCAAAGTCAAAGGACTTGCGTGGGTGGTGTTCTCGAGTGTGTAGTCACGCACTTCGGACCACGGTATACAGAAACAAAGTAATGTAAAAGAGACTGACAGCTTCGAATACCGTAAAAAAGCATCCCCTAGTGACGTCCGCACTAATGCAGAAACAACAACAACAGCTTCGATTTTATATAGGAAGGGTAACTTCAGCACTAAAATGACATTTCTCTTTTACATTGCCTGGTTTCTGTATACCGTACTTCGGACTTAGATCAACTTCGCCGAAGCAAACGAGTAAGGCTGCTCGTCCACTGGAAGCGTATTCAAGCGGCTATGCGCTTCGGCTACATGAGCGGCTACACGCAGCTATGCGCGACAGATCCAACAAAAAGGATTTCATACAAACATCGTCCACTGCAAGCGACTTTGAGCGGGCGGCTATAGGCGTATTAGAGCGTGCCGCGCGAATCCAAATTATTTTGGATTGGTCGCGCGTAGCCGCTCGAATCAGGAAATAATTTTCTAAGCTTTCTATATTTAAAATAAAATAAATCTACCCCGCGATTTCTTGACGCTATAATTAAGAGAAAAATCGTAGGAATTCAATGAATGTGTTTTGGATAAATTGGTCGAGGGGAAAAGGTGGAACAAGGTTAATAATAGTAGCGAAAACAAGTTTTTTCACTTTTTAGGTACGAAAAAATTGTTGTTTTAGAAAAAAAAAATACTACATAATAGTGCTTAAAAAGACGAAAAATATGAGTTTTGCACCATTGAAGTCGGTCAACAACTTTTTGCAAAAAAATTCAAAAACCGTTAAAAATTACAATTTTTTTGACATTTAATTATAGGGAGTGTAATTATCGTAGAACCTAGTGTTCAAGGATTAAATTGTATCTGCCTACAGTAAAAATTTCATGAAAAAATAATGGTAACTTTTCGAGTTTCGGTTTTCAAACGAGTTTTTAAGTTGTTAAATCAAACCTTTCATACATTTCCTGAAAATGGAGTTGTGGAGCAAATCCTTGCGAATAAATTAGGCCTTCAAAAAAATTCTAGGACCACTGTGGACCTTGTTCAACCTTTTTTCGTGAAACAGGTGTTTTTCATTTTTGAAATTTACTCGAAAAGTTACCATTATTTTTTCATGAAATTTTTACTGTAGGTAGGCACCATCAGAAGCCACAATTTAATCCTTGACACAAGGTTCTACGATAATTACACTCCCTATAATTATCAAATATGTATCTCTCCTGGAATAAAAATTATTATGTCAAATTCACTTCAAACTGAGCAGCATGAAAAGCTTGCAGTGGACGACCCCTGTAGCGTGTAGCCGCGTATCTCAGAGCCGCTTGTAGCCGCCTGAAGCCGCTCATGAAGCCGAAGCGCGTAGCCGCTCGAATACGCTTCCAGTGGACGACCAGCCTAATGGAGTGCAGGCTTTACGTCTAGTAGGTTCTCATATTCACCTCCTAATACTTTTAATTCTGGCACATTTATTTTCCGTCTCTATTTCCTCTTCTTGTTTTTATTTAATCCAGTCTTAAACGGAAGTCGACTTAAAAATTGGGTCCACTCAACCCAACTCAGCTCTGCCACCTGGGTCGAGTTGATTTTTCGCCTCGTATACACTGGTTGCGTTGCAATTGGGTCGAAGTGACATTTGTTTTGTTTGTTTACCATCCGTGAAGTCTGCCTTTGGCGTTAGTTTTATCTTCGGTATATATGTATCTATAAATGAGAATTTCACACAAAAATATGAGGTTATGTTTTGATTTCAATACAACTCTATTTCAACCTAAAGTGAACTCAATTCGACATTATATACGGTGGTCCAATTTCAACTCAACCTCGACTCAGCTTTTCAACCTGGTCATAAAGGGGTAATTGTAGATATATTTGCCCTAAGTTTCTCAAGTGTTTGCCCTGTCCGAGGTTGTGTCGTAAAAACGTTATGTGTAGTTGTATCGTAAAAACTGAAAGCCAGAAAGGGCTGTTAGCCTTTCGCTGGTAGCCGAATATATAGTTGGTTATCGATTTGATACTACGCGACGACGGTTGAATTTAAACTCGTCAGAAAGCATATTTGTTAAATATTTTTAAGCAAGTATCCGGGTAAAAAACTCAATTTCACCCAAATGTCCGGGGTTTTTGTAGTTTTTGTCCGGCCTCGGTAATTTAGGCGATGTAAGACCTACACATGAGGAAGTCGTAAACTTAATACGTTTACATCAGATGATACCACCATATCCGTTTCCATACGCGCAGTGTTATATTGATTGTTCCGACGTGAAATAACAGCATTGATTCTGTTACGTCATACCGTTTAGGGCCATGGTGCAATGACTATCAGTAAGCTTGTTGTGAAGGATACCAGAATGCACAAGTAAGGTTTACCGCCTTTATTTGCTTGAGCACTACCCATACTCATACTAACATATCGTCAACCAAATAAAAGCGGTAAACCTTACTTATGAAATCTAGAATGTTTAACGAGTTGAAATAAACTGACTGTGAATGATTATTCCACAATTGAATTGATACAATTATAAATATACTTCTACACTGTTACAACAGTCTTTGGAAACTGTTGGTGCCGAAAGTAGAGTCTGTTGACTCAGTATTTTAAATATTTTGCACCAATTTGCAATTAACAGTGCACTATAAATTTCGAAAAAAAAACTCTGATGTTTTAGAATAGTTTTTTTTAGTGGAACCGTAACATTTAGCACAAAAAGTTTCCCTTAAGCCGACTTAAGCAAATAAGAGCTTTTCGCAACAAGTTAAATTGTTCATTGTTTAAATTAACTTTGTACTTAACGAAATTTGTTTTATTTACCTACAATTAATTATATATTGCGTTGAAATTACCGTAAATTCCCAGAAGAGCCATTAGAGGATTGTGCAAAAGAATGAAATTAAATTAGCTACTTTAAAAACGTTCGTAATGGTATACAAACAATTTTTTTTGTTAATTCGATTTTACCGCGTTTGAAAGTAGATTCCCTAAATGTTAATATTTTAAATGAACTTGAAATGTGTTATTATTGAAAGTGGTGCGGACTTTATTGTTTTTGTTTATATTTCTAAAGGGACGCAACTTCTTTTTAATAATAAAGCTTCCAAGCCTCTTATATTTCTAGTATAGTCTCAAAGTTTGCGAGAGTATGCGATAGGTTGCATATACTCCAGACGACTTTGAATAAGACTGCGTTAACTTATAGAGTCTTTTAACTTCAGTTGTAAGATGACCGTGTAAATTGTTAAATGACTATTCCATTCTCACCTGTCAATGATAATACTCGGGTTTGAACGTTGGACCACCGTTAAAAACTGCATATAATATTCAAATATCTTGGAAGGCTTGCGATATCTTAATAATTCTACTGCAGATCCGCATTTAAAGTTACTTATACGATGTTAATACAAATTGGTAATTATTTCTGAATCAAAGACAGGCAAATTTTTTAGTGAACAAGTTCGATTCATACGACTGTGAGTAAACTAAGACAGTATGAGAAACGACGGACGACATTTTTACCATCTTCAAAAGTTTCTTAAAAACTCCAAGGCTCCAGCTGGCTTGCTATACCCAATTCAAAAATAAGTGGTTTTTACTGTTTTTAATGTTTCAAAATACTAAAAACCCATCAGGGAGTGACACTCGAGTGACTTTGTCTTTTTCCGAATCGTCGAAGTCATAAAATTCCTTTCAACGACTCGGTGATTCCAGCAGTGGTAATTTCTTGCAATTACTGGAAACCATTGCTGAATTCGGTCCAATTATGGATGAGCATTTGCGTCTTGCTCAGCAAAACTAAATCGCTAACCGACAAATCATTCATTATCTTTTGTCGGATATCCAAAACGACGTTATCGCTGATTTTGCTGGCGCAATACGTTCGGATGTAGTGCAGCAAATCAAAAGGAGCAAATTTTATTCTGTTATTGCTGACTGAACGACTGACATTTCGGTCACAATTCGTTACGTTCGCTATTTTGAGGGAAGTAATGAGCTCAGTATTTTCGAACGATTCATAACATTCAATGTAGTAACTACTTCAAAAATCGGGCAAGGCATCGACGATTTACTGATTAAAATGTTGGCAAATATATTGGCTCCAATATGAAAGGAAAAAATACCGGAGTGCAGAAAATCATTCTCGATATAAAACCGCTAGCAGGGTTTGTTCCATGAGCCTGCCATTTGCTTAAGTTCGTTTTGAACGATACAGCGAAGGCTTCAGGCGAATTTTTCGATTTTATCAATTGTGCAGGAAATGCATAATGTTTTTTCGCGCTCGACCAACCGCGAGGCAATTCTCCAGAAGTAGGTACGCACCGACCGCTAAAGATATCCACCTGAAGTCTCTGTACGATACCCGTTGCTCAAGTCGAGAGATTGCTACTGATTGTTTAGTCAAAAATCTCAAATCGCAAATTTTTGACGCACTATATAACTGTGTGGGTATAGCCGAAGAAAGTGGCATATCAACTGACTTGGCAAGCACTCATCAAATGAGAAGCTTAGCGCATAAATGCAGCTCTTATAAATTCGCATTAGCAGCCGTTATTTAGCAAGACGTCCTGGCATCGATAAATAAAGTTTTAAAATATTTACAATCCGTAACGATGGAGCTGATCAGAGCAATGTCGCAAATCAGCGTCATTAAACGACATTTCGAACGTTTGCCCAATTCAGAATAACCAGAAGTCGGTCCGCCGATGCCGTAAGATCTTTATTGTGCTGCTGCTGCTGATCTCGCCAATGAATTGGAAGTATTGGCAGTTTTTACTGCGGATTCAAGCCAAACTAAAAGCAGTGCATGTTGAACGAGGAAAAACTCTGAAATACTACGACTAGAAAATCGGACATCAGTGGCAGATCTCTGTTACGAAAGGTCAATGTATGGCGATGAAGCTTGCAAAGGATTTGTAGACCAATCGAATTTTTAAATTCGTTTTGCTCGAGAGGTATTATGGAATTATTCCCGAACCTTGTGATTGCTTTACGCGTCTTGAGCAAATTCCAGTTGGAGTCGCTACAGCGAAGCGAAGCTTCTCCAAACTGAAATTAATGTAATTAAGAAGCATTACATAGGGCCCATTTTCCATAATTCTGCCGCGGGGACGGATCTCTATGAAGCAAACTCCGCGGTGGAGGCGAGGGAAAAATCTATTTGGTCTCTCGCCGAATTTTTGCACAGCGCCTCCAATTCTCTGGCCTCTGGCACTGCTTCTTTTGTACGGTTGCGAAAGGAGGGAAAGTCACCCAGTTCATCACAAGGCGCCTATACAAGTTTTCATCAACAGACCTACGTCGTATCCTAAGAACTCACTGGCAAGATAGAATTCCAAATGAAGAGTTATGGCGCCGCGCCGTGTCGAGAACGAAAATCTAGCCAAACAGGCGCTTGACTGGAATTCGAAAGGATCCGTCGATTCGGAAGATCAAGAACAACGTGCGGAGAACCCTACTATCGGAAGACGCAACAATTGGGAGACCCTCGTCAGAGCTGAGAGCTGTCGCGCAAAACAGAGTTCGCTGGAGCGCAACTCTTTTCGCCCCATGAGGGTTTAAAGGAGCATAAAGAAAGAAAGAAAAAAGATGTTCACATTATAAAGTACCTATAATTTCTGAAAAATCCATAAAAGTTCACTGAAACAATCCGAAGTTATAACCAAAAACACTAGTATATTTCAATTGTACATTTTATATAAAAAAACTGTACATTGCAAGCTTAGTGTTTCCAGAGACGAAAATATATAGAGAAGTTGCCAATTCGGCCAAGGGAAGCAGTGTTTCCTTTGCCTCCACTGAAAACCCGTATGATGAACATAGACGGAATAAACTGACTTCTTTCAAAATAGTAATAGAAAAGCCCTTGTTTCAGAACTGGTGACAAAGTAATCCTGAAAGAAGCAACTTCAAAAAACTAAAATAGTAATAATCCACTATTAGTAAGATTTTTCTTGATACTTTGTTTCCCCTGAACGTTAGCAAACAAACTTTTCCTTCGTACTTCGTTCGCTACACTAGACCGGGTGTTGGAATTCGTATTGAGCATGTTGAAGCACCGCTGATAAACTAGGAAGCGGACGACTTCATTTGGAAATTCCAAAGCTTTCCGGAGATATTAGCAAGAATAATCAATGTAAATGACTTGTCAGATTTAACCAAAAAAGATCAATTTGCGGGATGAACCGCAATTTCCTGAAACTGTAGGACGTAGAAAACAATTCCCCGCAGCACACAATCAGAGCGCAAAAGTGCTGATCTAAGGATTGAAAAATTCGTGATGTTTTTAAAGGGTAAAGTAATTTTTGCAATATTTTTAAAGATTGTTGGATTTTTACAAGTGATATTTTGTTGGAAAGCTATCGCTGTGCAGAATCCAAAAAAGATCACTTCCTTTAGAACGGCTTTTATTCCCACAAGTTTATTAGATATTAGCAAAACTTATTAACTTAAGGTCTTTCATTTAAACAAAAAAAAAGACCCGACCGAATGTTATGAACTTTTTTCAGAGCATTTTTTCGTTAATATTCTTCTTTCGGCACCTCAAAGAAGTCGATATAGATTTTGGTTCGCGCGGTATAGTGCAGGTATAAAATTCACGAACGTCTTTTAAACAAAAAAAGGTGCAACCGAATTTTATGAAAATCTTTTCAGATCATATTCTCGTTAATACTCTTCGAACGGTACCTCAACTTAGTAGATACCTTTTATGGTTCGCGCGATATCGTGCAGGTACAAAAATCACTTATGTTGTTTAAGCCAAAAAACGGCTCGACCAAATTTTATAAAAACCTTTCAGATCATATTTGTGTTAATACGCTTCGAACGACACCTCAACGAAGTTGTTATATTTTTTGTTTTTTTGAGCTTAAGTAGGTATGTTGTTTTAAGATAATTGGTCTAGGAGTTATTCAACTCCAGCTAGAACGTCTGATGACCTATACAAGTCAATGAGTGCATATGAGAATATTAAATCGAGAAAATGTGTAATAACTTTTTTGTAGAGAACTGCTATTTTGACCCTAAAACCCCGTAAAAGTGAGCTTCCCGAGATAGAAAATCGGTAGACTTTATAACCCCATATTAATAATCCGTAAAGGAAGCTTTCTGCAAATTTTCAGCCTGTACCCAATCATTTCCGCTATTTTTACTATTTTAGCTATACTATTAACTTATTAATGGAAACATTGGATTGGGCAAGTAAAAACTATTTTTAATTCTACTTCCCATAGTAAACAAAAAAAGCTTTTCCATTAAATCAGAACATTAAGAGCAGCCGTATTACTTTAAATATTAAATATTAAGAAAACGATTCACTTCAATCCATTAACAAAGACCCGTTGAAGTTCTAGTGTTAGTCTTATGTATACATTGGAAATTCACAGAATGGACATCCTAGAAACTTGTGCACGGCATCATATCTCTTCATTCCGTATATTGTTCAGAAACATAAATGTTTGTATCATTCTGGTACATCCTTGAAATGTTCAATCTCTTAATAAAGTATGTTTGTATCATTCCACTAACGCCTACCCCTTATATATATTTCTCATTGCAGATCAAAAATCGATACTCACAGACAGCGATTGGAAAAAGTTATGGATGGAAGCTGGCGGAGTTAACCCAAACTCGAAAGTTGACAACAATCTCGACTCGAGTGACAGCCCCATGTTTGAAGATAGTGAGGTAAGTTAAGTGGTATACAAACAAATCGGCCAGGTACAACAAGGACGTGCTTTCGGGTTCGTTTACAAACAAATAACGAACAGTCAAAAACAAACATTGATCAACCGTAAAACAAATATTTTATGTTTTACGTTGTTAGTTTTGCCCATGGCCGGGGCGTTCGCCTTTGGCCGATGGCTCTATCTGGCTATTACGTTATGATTCCATAGGCTCTAAAGTTACCTTAACAAAAGTTATTGTTTGCTAAATAACATGTGCTGTACTCAGGCTTCACAAACGCCCAACACAATTCTAGCATTAGTTCTTTTTATCGATAGAGTTTCTTCCCAGCAACAATTTAATTGGAAAGCCTTGTGCTCTGATTGTGTGCTGCCGCGTGCATAACACAGGTATATCCTTACATAGTACATCTGATGATGAAGAAGAAGAACCAGAAGAAGCAGGAGAAATTGCTTTTTCGTTTTCCTTGTTTTCCTTTTTATTGTTGTCGATTTACCTGACAGGATGTACGCCTTCCGAAATTTCTAAGAAATCAGCAGAATTGCTCATTTCCTTCGTGCAACGATGCGGAAAAGCTCAGTTACAAAACTCGTTAACTGCTTGTACACGTAATGAACTCCATGAGAGCAAGAAAGTGGCCCTATTTGTTGTGGAGCTGGAGAGGTCACGTTTTCCCAATTTGAAATGGCGCGTAGCGGAAATTGCTTCCCCACGCATACAAAAAAATCAACAGAAAATTCAACTTCTTTTTTTTGGAGCACACCTCAGTGTATATATGTTCTGCTCTGAACGATAAACTTTCTAAAAATTCTTTTTTGATGTTTTCTCCCTCTGCATCCTGTAGACATGGCTTCAGGTATGCTACGAAAAGGTTGCAGAAGGAAAGTTTTTATGGTAAAACACGTCGATGGAAGGTGGTAATTATGTTCAAATTAATGCCATGAGTATTAAACCCACAGTTAACTTGGTCGATGATAATATATTAGGCCTTGATTTTTCAAGTACCATCAACAGTCAATTACGCAACTTCGTATTTCGCTGTGTTTTTATTTTTAACCTGTGGGAGTTTGCTAATATCTCATGGCTTGTGGGTGGATAACATAACATAGTAAAAAAATTATGCCGCCAGAGCAAAATTAAAAACACAAATTTAAGCTGATTAGAGCATTAATTAAAATTCATAGCTACGATCTTGTAAGAATTAAAAATTGTAATGGTGTTTCGGGCGGTGATTCTCGTAACTTTCTTTTTTAAGGGAGGGTTGTTGGGAGCTCTGGAGCTGTCTAGGGTCTATGAGAACAAACACATTTTTACAAAAATAATATTTCTTTTCATTCATTCATTATCTTATTGGCTAACACTTGTCCTTTGTTAGTGCTATGCAACCTATTCCTTCCTAGCGGAAAATGGAGTGTTCCAATAGCCATCTTTGAGCACTCCAAAATGAGCTTACAGCGTCTCCGTTCCCATACCAGTTATGCTAATGTCGTATCCCAGTGGGAAATGGAGTGCTCTAAGGACAATGGAGGAGCACTCCCATGGAAGCATGGAGTGCTCCCTTTCCGCTCCCTCTCCATATATTTTTTAACATTAGATGTTCGCCTAGGCTAGCACTCCATTTGAGCTCCCATAGGAGCACTCCTGCAACGATGTAGTTGGAGACAAAAAGGAGCATATAGAGCTTTTTTATTTATATACAGTAGAGGTCAACATTAAAGTAGCATAAGAAAAATTTAATATTTAAATCTGAATAGCTTGTCGGCCTATTCAATCTACGACTATTTATAAATATTGATAGAAAGGTTCTTACGTTTGCTTTTTGAAAATTGAAACGATTCACAAATTAGTTTTTATTTTATTAATTTTCACATTTTCCACTCTCTAAGCAAGATTTGTGTATTTCAGTCAAACGCAATTTATGATTTGATGAAATTTTCCGTAATTTTACGTTTTCAGTTTAATGGTGAGTCATCGCATCAATACAATTTTAAGTTTTGAGCTTGGCCTATTCAATTTCTTAAATATCTCCAATAATGCTCCCTTGGGAGTTTATTGAGAGCCCTCCAACTTCCCTCCCTTTGGGAGTGCTCCCAATTTTTCCCTCTGGGTACACTTATTCAATACCTCCATGAGGTCTTTACATGTTTCTTACTGGTATTGATATTTATATCTACCCAGTAGGAAAAATTGGAAGCGATGCATAGGGGAGTGCACTTGGAGCACTCTCAAGGGAGTTTTCCTTTCATAAATTTTATATAAAAAAAGAAAACGGGCAATTATCTTCATGCCCATAAAATGTGACATTAGCATACTCAATGTCCTCGATTCCCAGATCCGGCGGCGCGGAAGTGAGTGCGGATTTGACACTTTGCGATTCTCAAATCCGGATTTCTCTTTGACATTTTCCGCGCTTTATAAGTGTGATCCGCAACAAATATTCTGCGGATTTGAAACCACAAATGCGCCTAAGATAATCCGTCATCAGGTATTTCATTATCGTGTGAGTCTTCACTCCGAATTTTTGATTTAATTGAATCCGCGACTGCGGATTTGAGAATCGCAAAGTGTCAAATCCGCACTCACTTCCGCGCCGCCGGATCTGAGAATCGAGGCCAATAGCCCGGCTCTCGTTCGATATGGAGGACAAGCAGCTTTGGAAGTGGATAGAATTTAATTGGGGGACTGCTTTGGTAAAGCCACTCTCGGGCTTGGAAAGAAAAAGGCAATTGCAAAAGATAAACAAAATAAAAGTTTTTCGATACCGGATTGCATATCCACAGGTGCCCATGAATATTTTTCTTTTAAAAAGCTTTTTTGTTATGCTCCTAGAACGCTTTTGAGGAGCATAAAAACGTATGCTCCCCTGCAATGACATGCAATGTTAAAAAGAATATGGAACTGGTATGGGAACGGGAGCACTGTAAGCTCCTTTTGGTGCGCTCAAAGATGGCTCTTGGAGCACTCCACTTCCCGCTGGGTAGTAATCGAAGAGCCAGTGAACGGCAAATTATTTCAACAAATCAAAAATTTTCCCCATTCACCATCGGAAATATGCTAGGTGTTACAACTCGACACGGTTAAGAATATTGTCGGGTCTACACCTCGACACCGTTAGGAATATTGTCGGTTCTTACACCTCGACACCGTCAGGACCGGAGAGGATGACTTCTCCTGAACGAGTCCGGGAAAGAACTGAAATTAGATTGGCGGCTCGGCCTATTTTATAGCCATCCACGAAAGCTCTAGGAAGCTTTAAGTTTCGAAGTTGCGGCTTTCAGAGAGATGAGAACTTCTCTTCGGTCTCGAGCTTTATATTTGCTGCCTGAGACTCTTGTATTGGGATTCTAGTAACCCAGCGGGAAATTAGGTAATGCTTCCGGTAGAAAGGTATAGGGTAAGCCTTCCTTGAAAGTAATCTGTAATGCAAAAGTAAGCAGTAGGCAACAAACTTGAGGTCTGCTTCTTAAGGAAGGCAAGGGTAAGCTGAAAGTAAGCAATTGCCCTCTACATTACTGGTAAGCAAAGCTAGTGCATATTTTTGCCTTACCAGTAATGCAGTGGTAACATAAAGCTGGCTTATACCTTACCTCCCTAGGACATCAATGTAAAAAAAGAAATGAAGTGGGTTTCCTAAAGTAATGCTTCCACGGATTACCAGGAGTACTTACAGAACGCAAGTTGAAGCCTTATTTTTCCCGCTGGGAACGAGCCGTGGTTCTTTACAAATAACTTTCCTCATTGCAGCAAGCAATAATAATAAGAGTGATGACCTAGAACAAATTTTTGAAAAAGATTCAGTGTCCTTGAGATCAGCTTATAAAAATTTCAAGCGAGTGAAAAAGTCAAAATAGAAAGATAAAAAATGAAGGGGAAGTATGGGTGGACAATAAGTGACAACACGAGTGTAATTAAGTAACTGCAGTGCTGTACCAACACGAAATCTTTACGCAGACATACTCAAATTCTATACCAGCTACACGTGCTCTGTCCCAATGTTGCTTCCATTTGAATGTAAATATTCCAAAATGGGAAGAAAGGAACATTCTTGAGCTCTTTGCATAAAATGCATCTCCATCGCGCGTTGGTTAATATTTTTTTGGAATTTTTGCCTAATCTATTTTTTTCGTATAAAGTACAATGTTGAACAGCAGCTCTACTCAAAAGATAGAGGGAAGAGAGAGATAAGCTGAAGGAAGAAGGAACTGCCACAACCTAGCCACGATATTTTATTCTACCTACTCCAACCATTACCACCGCAACCATGTCATCGGGGCATCGAGAACAACACGCTGGAGTGTTATGCTTCCTGAAACGAAGTAAATCTTATCAACTAACCGATGACAGGCGCTGGGTGGAGCGGAGAGGGACTAGGGAAGGCTATGACAGGAGGAATTAGAAATGTAAAGAGGAAACAAGGAAAGTTATATAGGTGGGAAAGGCGAAGGACCGTGGCGCTGTCGGGATTCGAACCCGGGGCCTTTGGGATGGTAGTCAGGTGCCACACCCCTAGACTACCCTAGCACCCTCTATTCTTTCAACTCCTTGGGTCATATTCTGCCAGCTAAAGTTCGATTTTTATGATTAACAAATGGGGGAAGTTGAAAAAGTTAATTAGAAATTCCTTTATTTAACAGCTTCGGTACGCGATTTGGCTAGGCAATCCATGGGCGAATTTATCAATGTATATATGTATTATCTATTATATAATCTTTGTCATATCAAGTAACGATGCGAGTGAGTTTGTTTTGTTGTTAAGGTCATGATGCCTGGTAGCAAGCCTAGATGTCTAGTAGCAAGCTTGGTTTGAGGAATGGCGGGGAATAGGAAAGGTTAGAGGGGTCTGGAAGGTGCTCAAGAAAATGTCGATGAACGTTACGTTTGAGCTCTAAGATGTTGTACGAGTTGAGTAATTATTCCACATTCGAATTGTTCAATTCATTAACGAACTTCTAGATCGTATTGTGTCCGACGGAGTTGGGCTGTAGGGTATGGTGGTGGGCCGAGCTGGGTAATCTTGTGTTGCGGTAAATATATTTCCGTGCAGGCAGGAGAGTCTGAATTTCAGTGGAACAGTCGCTCTGGCAATAGCGATAATCTATACAGGGGGCTGCTACATTCTCCAACGTGGGCTTAAAGGAATGAGTATGACGGCATTATTTTGCACCTTGTCGAAGCAAGCCAAGGTGGTTTTTGGGCGCCTGTCTAGATATACGAATTGTATTCAAGGGTGGGCCGAATATAAGATTTGTAGATTGTAGCCAGGGCTCTCTTAAGAAATGCAAGGCATTGGGAGGCTTGTTGGAGGATTTGGAATATGTGATCATTCCATCGCATATCCTACGTTAGGGTTCCATTAAACGATAGGTTTTGCTGTCAGTGTAACCCAGTTACTGCTATGACTGACGGAAAACCTACCGTTTCAAGTGATGATTGATGTAGTTCTGTGAATATTTTGATTTCCATCAATGACGACTGATGGAATTGATTGACGTTGTATGAACGTGTAATGGACACCTTAAAGTTACCCCTAGGGTGTTAAAAGCTGAGACAGCCTTTAAGCCAGCTCCAGATTCACGCCATGAACAGCCGCGAACACCCATGAACGCGAGTGTGGATGGTTTTCTAGTCTAGTTCGCTCCTTGTTTTCTGTTCTGAGTGGATTTGGCTGTACTACCATTGGCGGCTTTATAGTTTACGAAGAAGTTCTGGATTGAGCATTGAAGCTCTCTACATTTCTTCATCGCCGTTTTGTGTTTCCCTTCTTTCGCAATTACTACTCAATGATACAATCATATTATTTGTCCTTGCTATTGTATATTATGTCATGTAAGGTGATTTGTGTCATTCCGCGCATTCTTCGGTCCTTGGTATGTCTCTAGTATTCTACTACTATACGAAATCCTTCTCGTAGACCTCTTTTTTCGCCGGGAACCGCTTTATGTGATCTTTGGCTTATTTTCATCAATTTTCTGGAATAGTTACCTACCACACATACCTCCATATTCTCCATGTCAATTGGCCTACTCGATGGATGGATGGCTAACTACGTAAAATCACGACTAAATTTTAAGTAATATTAACGTCAGTATTTTTTTCTTTTTCTAAATTTTTCTTTCTTGAAGTTTCCAAAAGTGTTGGAGAAAATAGATTTTCATGAATTTAAAAAACAAATGAATACGAACCACTAATTCATTAGAATTCCAGCACACCTTTCCTTCCTACTTCTTTTACCTTGAAATTTTTCCAGGTTATTGAAACTAAAATAATTTTTCTCAACCATAAATTTAATTCACCATATTCAAAACTAATCCGACCTATGAACTTCGTTTCAAATTCAGGGCCGTGGAGGCGCTCCTTGAAAATACTTTTAATCGATACACTTACGACCTTTATTGAGCCGTTAGATTCCACCTTTTTTATCCTTGAGATTTCACCTAGGGAATAACCTTCAGTCCATCAGGAAAGACTACAAACAGTATTATACACAGGAGTAGCCCTACTAAGCCAGGTTTACTGGTAAATGAATTATTAATAAAGAAATTTTAAGTAGGTAATGCTCATAACCCACTTTCGTGTTGTTATTTTGTACACCTTAAAGCCCCCCACCCATCCCTAAAAGGATCCCTGTGAATTGGGCGTAATTGCTTTAGAGTTTTCAGCTCCTGAGCTCATAATCCAATACAACTACAGAGCAGAGGCTAGAGTGGTGATCCACTTGAAGTATTCGAGAGATTTTTCCATATTTACAAATGTGAAGGGAGGATGAAATGTTTGAAGAGTCACTTATAAATTCAATTCGAATTTTTGTGAAAATATTTTACAATTCAATATTAAATCCAAAATATACAACTTTGAGAAGCGCTGGTTCTGGGCCATTACACTTTTGTGGCAGTTGTTGTGCTGTAAACCTTGCTTCGTAGAAAACGTATTAGCAAAATGAGGAATTTATTCTAGGTTGGGAATACTTTGAACTCAGGTGGGACCTAATTAGGTGAATACAGCAGATGCAGAAGGCATTTGCGGGCGATTAAATATGATTCAACGTGTACATATTATAAATGTAGAATATTTTAAAGTATGTAATATATTTTCAAAGTATGTGGTATGTATGTGGCAGTATTTTTTCGAAGTTAGAAAATCCCACATTTTTTATCATAATTTTTAGAATCTCTCTCTCTGATTTTGGCCGTGGACCGAGGTGGACGTGGACGAAGTAATAGTGGACGCGGTAACATAGTTTTTTTTATTGAACTGCATTTAGACTTAATAATTTGCCTATTGAATTAGATTCTGTCTATTATTAATTTTTGTATTAATAAATACTTTGTCATGGTAATAGATTTGGTTATTTCTTGGATAAATTTAAATTAAATCCCACATGTCTTGTTTGGCAAATAAATAAATAAATAATCAAAGTCAAAATACCAAAAAAGGGGTACCTAACAATATATGACAATTTTAGAGGCATCTGTCTATTATCTACTGTGTGTAAAATATTGTCCCACATTATATTATCAAGGATAAGAGAGGCAGTAGACCAAACGCTTAGAAGACAGCAGGCTGAATTCAGAAAGGGCCGCTCCTGCCTAGACCATATTAACACCTTGCGAATCATAGTGGAGCAGTCTACACCGCGGAGAGGTGGGATTAGGTCTGCTAGGTTTTGTCTGCAGTGAATCTTCTCGGATTTTAATAGAAGTGACAAATCCCCCCCCGCCCCCTCAAACTATCTTTTAAATATTTTACCCAAAAGTTTCTACAAAATAGAGAGAAATTTCTTTAAATGTATTAAATTTTGCTATTAATGCTGAGCTATGGAATCCCTCCTGTGCATCAAACACCACTCTTCAATTTGGAACTAAGCGAAAAGTACTCTTTCTTTTTCTTCAGAACTTTCATTCAAATCCGAAACTAGTGGCTACTACAAACACGAAATCTTTAAATGCAAATAAAAACTCGACTTGTCCTGTGTTTGATGCTGTAGTGGACTTTATTCGTCTCTAATGCATACTATTAGTGCAATTGGAACGGAACTGCACTTCCTTTGATATTTAAAGATTCGTCCATCCTAAGGACACACATAATGGTTTGGCTGCTGAAACAAGTATATCTATGTGTCTGTAAATGGAGGGAAATTCCAATTCACTTCAGTTAATGCTTTTGTAAAGCTTATTCTGATACGGTAGGAAAGGATCGAACATAATCAATTTCATTTGGCTTCAAAGGACAATTTCTAGAGTCACCGATGAAAGGCAGCATAATACTAGCATATAGAAAAGTACTGCACACACAAAGGACACATTACTTGAAGCAGCTTAAGTCATCTGAGCGGCGAAATTTGTTTTTTTTTTCTCTTCTGATTTTGCATTCATCTATAAGATTGATGGGCAGCAAAAAGGATGGTGGAGAAGGGGGGAAATATGTACACACATATATATATTGTAAATAGAGAGAAGAAGGCTTCGTCCTTACGGAGGTTTACAAATTCCTTCGGGCGCACTATGTTCAGATAAAATCGTAGCATTCATTCTCCTGATAACACTCGAATGTGAAAATGTATCTGTATCTACCGATATAAGGGTTGGTCGGTGGATGGGCTGGCTGGGGGCGGGTGGATGATGATGGATCCTGGGTGGTGGAGGAGGGTAATCAATGCTATATAAAATAGATTTCAAACATTTTGTTTGAAGCGCATGCAGTATAAGTAGAAAAGGGAATTGTAGCTCAATCGATATTATACATATATCCCTAGATCCCCTGGTTACATGGAGCTCTAGAGAAGATGCGAGGCGCACATTTTGCTCCCTCGACTCTTTAATCTTTTCCACACCTACCCCTAGTATCTGCCTGATGGGACAAGATTGGTGTAGGCGGGTATTTTGATTTTTCATGAGAATAGCCCTCGAGGCTTTTTCAGGACTTTTGAGAGATTTTTTTTTATTATTGAGAAGTTTTTGATGACTTTGAAGTGATTTTCAATTAAAGTTGTTCTTATGTATCAAGGCAAGCGGTAGTTTGCCGCGTTCGTAAGGGCAAACAGCTAAAGCCTTTTTAACGCCTAAACATTGAAAACAAAGTGTTTTTTTTTACAAAATTATGCGATTTATCACCTTTTTATAAGCAATATAAATAATTTTTCATTTGTAACCGATAGCCACAATATAAATAATTTATTATTCCATTAGTTTTTTTTTCCTATCATTCTTCGTTTTCTTTATTTTTACATTTTTTACATTTCGAAGCGAACTTTTTTTTCTCCTTCAGTTTAAAAAAGTGGGTACTCAGAATTATTCTATCAGATGGCGCTATAAGCTATTTCAATTGCTCAATAAATGAGATGGTGCTACTAGTTAGTCGAAAAGTGTTTACTTGCACTATTGATGCCAGATGGCATTAGATGATTAACAAAATCTGTTCATATAAAAGTCTTTAGTCACAACTATGGTGTCAGATTGCGTTAGGTACTATAAAAAACATACTATATGTAGTTCATAGTACAGATGTACAGTTAAATTTTGAAATACCGATTACTACTTTTGCATAGTTCGTAATTGTAGTTTATTTCTAAAAATGTGACATATTCGTTATATGTTAGTCGAATCCAGCACTGTTGATGTCAGATAGCATTCCTTATCATTTCGATGATTAACAAAAGGCGTTCATATTAAACTGGTAGGAGTCTCAAGAGGGCGGATTACTATTTCTTCACCACTCTATCGACATAGGTATCAATTGAAAGGGTATTATAAGTAGAATACCATAAGCGATATAGTATACTCAATATATGGTTAGGATCCAGGGCGGTCATCTCAAGAGGACGGATTACCATTTTCTTCACCACCCCCTCGACATGGGTATCAAATGAAAGGGTATCATTAGTAGAATACCATAAGCGATATAGTACACTAAATATATGGTTAGATCCATGGCGGTCATCTCAAGAGGGCGGATTACCATTTTCTTTACAACCCCCTCGACATGGGTATCAAATGAAATGGAATGATAAGTAGAATACAATAAGCAATATAGTATACTCAATAAATAGTTAGATCCACCGCGGCCATCTCAAGAGGACGCATTACCATTTTCTTCACCACCCCCTCGACATGGGTATCAAATGAAAGGGTATGATAAGTAGAATACAATAAACTATGTCGTAAAATCCATATCGGCGGTCTCAAGAGGGCGGATTACCACTTCTTCACCACCCCCTCAACACGGGTATCAATTGAAAGGGTATCATGAGTAGAATACCAGAAGCGATATAGTATACTCAGTGTATGGTTAGATCCATGGCGGTCATCTCAAGAGGGTGGATTACCATTTTCTTCACAACCCCTTCGACATGGATATCAAATGAAAGGGAATGATAAGTAGAATACAATAAACAATATAGTATACTCAATAAATAGTTAGATCCACCGCGGCCATCTCAAGAGGACGCATTGCCATTTTCTTCTCCACCCCCTCGACATGTGTATCAAATGAAAGGGTATGATAAGTAGAATACAATACACTATGTCGTAAAATCCATGGCGGCGGTCTCAAGAGGGCGGATTACCACTTCTTCACCACCCCCTCAACATGGGTATCAATTGAAAGGGTATCATTAGTAGAATACCCTAAGCGATATAGTATACTCAATATCTCGTTAGATCCACGGCGATCATCTCAAGAGGGCACAACCCTCTCGACATGGGTATCAAATGAAAGGGTATCATAAGTAAAAGACCATAAACAATATAGTATATCCTCAATATATCGTTACTAGTTATTCGATAAATTTTTACTCGCACTGTTGATGCCAGATGGCATTCGATGATTAGCAAAAAGTGTTCATATAAAAATGGTTAGTCGTTCGTACACTCAAAAGATTCGTAAATCGGAAATAATTTTGGTAGCACCTGTTCTCATCATACAACTAAAATTATTCGAACTGAATAATAAAAAGTTTATTAAAATTGAGCAATGCGATATCAAAGGTGTCACTTCTGCAAAATTGCATATAGGAGGTTCTAATTATGAAGTGATTAGTGTTATATTCCATACAGAAACAAGGTCATTACATCAGCATGTTGAGACAAAAATCGAGCTGGTTATGGATCAATGATTCCATAGTGCAGGAAAAATCTTGGCCGAGAAACGCGAAAGGATCTTATGTTTATATTTTATAAAGGCAATAATATTAATTTGAATGCCTGCATTTTGTTATTATGTACCTACTAATAAAATAAGTAAAAAAATATAATGAACAATTAAATACATAATATTTCTTTATACAAAAGATTATTTATTTTTTATTTTAGAATGTATTAAACCAAAAAGAGTGATATCCCACAAAAAAAAAAAAAAACATTAAAAATGTGAATTAGAAGTGCGGGGCGCGAAATTATTTATTGGGACAGTTTAAAACACACTTATAACAAAAAAAAAGTGATATGGATTGGTCAAGATGAATCGTTAATAGCATGAAATAATTAAACACGTGCCTTTACGAACGAATTCAAAGGATTTTTTTAAACATAATAAAGTAATTATTAACCGCGAAAAAGTTGGCTGGCGAGTTCGTTGTATAGCATGAATCTTAGCTATCCTTCGAAATGTAACAAATTTTATTAGAAACACTATATACTGAGCCACACTGAATTCCTTAGTAAATGCACGTGTTTAATTATTTCATGCTATTAACGATTCATCTTGACAAATCCATATCACTATTTTTTGTTATAAGTGTGTTTTAAACTGTCCCAATAAATAATTTCGCGCCCACGAACTTCTAATTCACATTTTTAATGTTTTTTTTGGTTATATCTATCTACTTTATATTTTATTTTTTTCATTCCAGATGATGGCGCATAATACGACCGTCCAGCTGGGAGGCACCGCCTTTCTAGTTTGCAAAGTATCTGGCGTGGACAGAGTGGGTGTAAATTGGGTTTGTCTAAAATTTTGGTGTATCTAAGTAGATTAGGACACACACTTTCCTTTATAATAATATCTTTTTTCTCGTAATTTTTGCATGACAGTGTTTAATAATTAATATTAATTTTTAGGTGACACGTGTTTATAAATATCATTTTTATGAAAAAAAAAAAATTTTTTATTCACCTTCTGTTGTTGTGTATAACCATATTATATTACTAAAACAACATAAGACTCTGGGTTTATAGGTTTGTCTCACGCTTCTGCTGCCTGATAAAACTCTCACCATACTACTACTACTACGCATATCCATGTATATAAGATGGTGGAATTAAAGCTGTTTTTGAATTAATTCTACACCTCGAAAATAATGATTTTAGCTACGTGTTATATATGAATGTGAAAAGTGATGTCATGCTTTTGTAATTAAGATGGTATTTAATGAGTATTTTGTTTCCAAGGAATTCGCTTCGAAACGTGACATGAGAGAGGCACATTTTTGCAGATAATATTCCCTAATTTACTTGGTTATTTTGTTGGTTACATAAATGAGAGGTGGTAAAGTAAGAAGGAAGGAAAATATAAATACAAACAGCCAAGGTTGTACTTATCTGTAACTCTACAGTACACAGCCAGAAGTGCTTAAGTGCAAAATATGCGTTTCGAGAAAATCGCCCTCAAAGATTTTTTTAGATACAGAATTGTGCACAAAACCACTTTTGCCGGTCGAATAACTCAGCAACCACAGCTCAGTTTAAGATAATAATTATAGCAATGATTAAGACTAAAATACTGAATACAAAAATGCAATAAAGTCAAAATCGTCAAATTTGCACTTAGACACTTCTGGCTTTTTACTGTAGAACTAGGGATTATTATTTAATTTTTTTTTTGTGTACCTATATAAAATACTTTCATCTATAATATACCTGAATGCTAAACCTGATATCATAAAATAAGATAAAAATTTCATTTCATTAAGTAGATGTCGCGATACTTAATATAACAAAAAAAACCTGCTAATAAAAGCTTTATGGAAATTTAATGATAGCTTTACGACTTAAAAAAAATATATATATAACGTAATTATGTTGATGGATATGTATTATCCTTTTTCTAGGAAATAAGGGATTATCATTAATTTATTTATTTTTTCCGGGAATCTTTTCATAGTCAATCATCTGTCATTATGAATGAAATTCTGTCAGGAATGGTTCTGCTCGTTGTTGGCTGTTTTTCCTCATTGTTTTAAATATCCAATGAAGGTAATTTCCGATAAAAAAAAATTTAATTGGCACTTGAGCCATTTGTCATTACCAATTGTGAAATGTTTAAAAAAAAGCAATTTCACTTGTAATACTGTCTGTCATATTTTTCACGCAGGCTGTCATATCACGGTCTGTCAAATTTTTCAACCCATATATAAATCGAATTTCTTTTTGCATCTACCTTTGTGTAAGTTATTCAATACAGTTTTTTGTAAATAAATAGCTGTGACATGCCTGTCGTGCTGGACTATTGAAGTCCTACTGGGGCCATAGAAGCCTACTTTAAGACTTGCCGAATCCTTCTTTTGGAGCTTAGGAGCCCTTCCTGTCCATATTCCACTTCATATCTTTTTTATAATTGTCATTGGAAGGAAGCGTTGAATTTTCTTCCCGACTGCTTCTTGAGAAGCTCAATGGAATCTATTTTGTAGTGGCTTTTTCGAAAGCCTTTAAAAAGTACAGTGTTCGCCGAAAATATGTGTCAAATAAGTTTCCTGCATAAAGGCTCAAGCAGAACCAATGCGCTCCGCTCATTTTGTCTTTGTTATTTTTGACGTTCCGTCCGCTTTCTGTGGCTACCGCTCCGTTCGTCTCATGGAAAGTATTTTCAATTCCTTACCTTATCTTCTCAAAGAAAACTTCCTTAACTATTTATAAAATAGCAATTAATTTAATTTAAAACTAACATAACTTCCTTCAGTGACTGAAAGACTCTGTTAACCGGAAGCAAATTTTCACGCACTATTCAAGAATGGCTGACCCAAAATTTCCTCATATAGGTATGCTTGAAAAATTTGTCTGTTGAATAGAAAACCAAATTCTTCGTAACACCTTCCAAAGGATACGATGGGAAAACAGTTCTTTAATGCTTATCGAGAATAGCTTCAATATTTTCCCGCTGGGGTATTTCATCAGCTATTTTAGTGGTTGGATAATTGCAGTGTGTAGTCGTCGCAATACCGCAACACTTTTTAAAACCTGTATTTCCGGTACTGACCTCAAATAAATACCGGTATTTCGGTATTTTCGGGATTTTCGGTATTTAGAGAAGTTGTATATAAAAAGTTAGTATCAACTTTTGATGAGAGTTTAATGGTTAGAGGAGAATTAAAACAGATTGTTTTTTAGACAACAATGTGTCTGAAATCTTGCCACTCAATGTTGAGCGCAAATGATTTCACGTATAAGTAACCCGATGTAGACAAAACTCTCTCTGACTGGAGGAAAGTTTTTTAAATACCTGCAGGCCATCAAGATATTTTCTTCTAGAGCCACCATCTTTGTAAAGAGCCATCTCTATTTTGATTAACGTATCAATGTCTGCTGAGATGGCTCTTGATAAATAGGGCCATATTGTGAGAGCCATGTGACATTGCAAGTGTTGTGACGCTCAAGGAATGGTATTCCCCGAGTCGACTCAAGAGACATCTCTCATTTAAAACTGCCAACCGTCAGTTTCATGGGGCATTCCTAGCATGGAATAAAGTGATTGAACTGCGTATAAGTGGAAGTCATACAAATGTCATGTGAGTGATTCGACTCTCAGAATATTCTTGAGTTTGCAATTTCTTTTTAATCGTCATTGTTTCTTCAGTGTCACTGAAGGAGAATCGTCATTTGAGTCCTCGTCTGTAGGAGCTGAAACAGATACATCATGATAATGTGTGGATTATGAATCCGAATTGTTACCGATCTTGTTAACATCCACAACATCTTTTTTAATCTCGTCTTTAAAAGACGTAAGGGTATTCATTCGCTAAATCAAAATATGTTTTCGAATTATTCAAATAATTTAACGTCGAGGCAACCAACAACCTGCGTTTCTTAATCCTACGTTTCATAGAGATGAAAAGTTCACGACCTACTGACTCATGTTGTAAAGCTTCAAATTTTTAGAACATCAACATCAAATGTCACGTGATGCGTGATTTATTTGTATTCGACTTCATTTATCGCGGATACACCACGAACTTTTTTCTAGACTCTATACTATCCTATCTGATTAGTCAAGGCTTTTGAGACGATCTAAGACTATCTGTTATATATGCGCAAAAACGCGAAAAAAGGCATATTTGCACATTCAAAACCCAGCAAAAAAAAAGTTTACCGACCGAGTTTTTTGTGGGTTTCCCCCCATATGGCCCCAAAACAAGCCCGTTTCTGCTACAGGGGTTACAAGGCGACCGTCTACAATTTTGGAACTTTCTTGGGGAAATTTTCTCAGAATTTCTATCTTTATTGAAGATTTCAAGAAAAAGCTGCCACGGCGGGGACCGCCACGGAGGGGACTATTTGACTTAACCCTAGATAGCTAACCTTCTGGCGTACACCATTTAAGCTAACCATCCGTCGAAACGACGTGTATTTAAAAAAGTATTTTTTTATATAAAATATAAACTGCACGCACCTGGTACCTTACATTACTGGTTATTAAAAGGTTTTTCAATAAAGATGGGTATTTTTAGTTGTACTTTATTTAATTATTCAAAAATTACAGTAACATTTTTAAGACCTCTGAAAAACAAACAATTTTTTTTTCATACACTTAAAGAACAAAATTCGACGACGAACGACGGCCGACGACGGACAAAGCTTAAGTATCTCAAAAACTATAACACTTACTTGCTCAATGTGTTTGCCACTGCAGCGACCTCAACGACGACTGAGTTGGCTAGCTGAGCTGAAACAATTAAATCCACCGTTTAAAAGAGACAACGATTTTACTTAGCGGTGCCCGTCGATCACTGACATATAGAATGGACTGCTTATGAGAAATTTTTCATGGCACCAATTTGTTCCATAGGCTACAAACCTTTTTTCACTCCATGTAAACACCGGAATCACTTTTGAAATTTACATATTTTTAAATACGTACGTAAAACATTAAAACAACACAAATATTTTGTTTAAAAAAATTAATAAACACTATTTTCACTTTTTCACCTTTTAAAATGCCTTTTTTTCATTAATTTGCAAATTTTATGTGTATCTGATTTAAGTTCTTAACGCCTGTCTTAGCAACTGACATTCTGTCCGGGGGCTTATGGGGAAAAGAGCAAAAGATATAAACATCATTATACCCGTCTATTTTTTTCTAATTGATTTAACGCAAAAGATATAAACATCACTATACCCGTCTATTTTTTTCTAATTGATTTTATTTCTGAGTGCTTCTGTCAGTTTGGGGGCTTATGGATGAGCGAGCGACTATACCTTTTTGGTGCCATCGGTTTGTATGGGAATAATTGCTGATGAGCAGTCCATTATTATATGTCAGTGCCGTCGATTCGACGGAGGTTAGCTATCTAGGGTTAAAATCGCTTTTCTGAGTTCAGGAAGAATCCTGAGTGAAATTCGGCTTACCGGTGACCACAGCTTCTTAGAACAACTTGAACTTTCCACTTCTGACGCGTTTTTTTCAGTTTGAAGTTGAAACCGCGACTGCCACGGTGGGGACTTGTTTGAATATGCGTTTGCACTTTGAATTTTAGAGCAAGCGAATTTTACAGTTAGGGATTCAAATCGAACGCGCCGAATGGGTTTTCGAATTGTTGCAGGTTCATGAAACATCCCCCGAGCAGAGGGAGCCACAACAGAACATTCGAACGCATGCAGGCTCTAGCGGCACTGCGGTTCGCAATTTTAACGGAAAATTTCGGACAAAATTCGAATACGTGTAAGTTCTGTATTCTGGGGTTCCGGTTTGCGATAAAAGAGAAAAAATCCAAGTTTTAGGCCCCAAAAGCCATTCGTGAACGTCCTATCCCGAATAGCACAAGTTGGTCCATTTAATATGGGCAATTAATCTGGATTTTTGTAGTTGGGACATGCCACGGAGGGGACATTTTGCACAGTTTCTGGGGCCTGCCGGGCTTTATGGCTGACTGGATGGCCGTTTTTTTTTGTGGAAAAATGTGGTCTAGGTCGGTATCCACCGAAAGCATTTTTTTTGGGTACTCAATTCCGACTCTAAAACGGTCATCGGCTCCGGACACGCATATGCCTTTTTCCGCGTTTTTGCCCATATCATCTGTTATATTATCAGAAACACTAACAAAGGCGGCGTTACTACAGGAAAGAGTAGTTTTTTTTTTTTTTTTTTTATGTGAAAGACTAGAGTCTCAGGAAACGCCCTTTATACTGTGTCGACAATCTATTTTCTTCATATAGAGTGCAATGTCGAACAGCAGCTCTAGTCGGGGAAGAAAGGAGCTGTCACAACCTACCAGAGATATTTTTCAGTCCACCTACTCCCAACCATTACTGTCGCGACTTTTGACATCGGGGCATCGAGAAAAAACTCGCTGGAGTGTTATGCCTCCTGAAACGAGTTGAATCTCATCAACCAACCGATGACATGCGCTTTGGTGGAGCAGGGAAGGGCTAAGGAAGGCTATGACAGAAGGAATCAGGAATGTAAAGAGGGAAGAAGAAAGAAGGAAAGTTATATAGGTGAGAAAGTGGAAAAGGCGAAGGGACCGTGGGGCTGGCCGGGATTCGAACCCGGGACCTCTGGGATAGTAGTCATGCGCCTTACCTCTAGACTACCGAGGTCCCCGTATAAGTGGCTAAAGTAAACAACCTTTTCGCATTCTGAGGTTCAGAGCTTTCCAGGAGTAAACAAGCTTCGAAACGCCAACGATCTGTGGAGGAACCAAGCACCCACAGTTCAGTTCCAAAAAATTCGAAGACGCATTGAACCAAAGCGATATCCTTCGAAACTTCTGCCCGAAATCGCAAATTAATCGGTGTGCTAGAAGAAAACTACGAAAACGCGAAGATCCCCAAGCATCAATGGCGATGGGTGCAAGTCACCCTTGCTAAAGTTGCATTGGAGTTCCTGAGCGATAACCCAGGTCCTCCCCTTCATGATGCCAGATGGTATCAAGGCAGTATTAAGCTGAAGCATGCGACAACACTAGATCTGCAGAGCTGTACAAAGCGGCGGTAGCTAGAGTCGGGGGCGTACCCTGGTGCCCGACTCAAATCCAATTGAAATTAGGCATAACTAATACGCGTTCCACATATTAGAACCAGTTGAGCCTATTGAGTTAGAAAAAGAAGATAAAGCACCACACTTAGCCATGAACGAAAACCAGTTTCAATTGGCTCAACGAGCTATGATTGCTGATCAAAGAGAAATATATACGATGGTAACCAAATCAATTCAAACTCAGATATCTGGTGGTGGTTAACGTCTCGAAAGGGTTGGCGAACGGCGCTATCGGCTACATCACAAAGATTGTATATGCCCTCCTCAGTTTCGTCGAATGCAAATGTATGAAACGGACATATCATCTGTTCAAATTGATTTTAAAAGGGACGCTGGCGTACACCTTATCCATCCTAAAGCCATACAATTTCCAGCATAGTTTAGAGAGAAGGATGTTGCCTTGTCAGAAATTAACTAAGTAAGAAACCATGCAATAAAGATACAATGAAAAAGTTGAAAAGGAAGAGGAGCTTACATAATGATATGAGTCAAAGATCAAATAAAAAACTAGAAAATAAAAAAATACGTAAACAATTTTTTGAGTTAAATGGTTTTATTTCAAATCATAAGCTGTACCAAAATCTAGAAAATAATTAGAACATAAGCATGGACCTTCTTGAGATTCTGAAGTCTGGTAAGAAATCGTGCAATAGTAGCCGTGCTGTTTTCTCATGTTGTATGCCAAGGGGCACGTTGTGTCGCTGCGTCAACGAATTAAGTAATGTTCTGAGACTTTTAACAGACTAAAATAAAAACATGGGGCGCATAAATACCAAGTGTAACCACTGTATAATTAAATAAGAACGGCTTGTCTAGAAAAATGTGTTTCCAAGCCCACCAAAAATATATTTCAAATGCGTATTGTAAATAAGTATTGACTTGCATTTTGTATTGACTTTTGGCTATGTTTAAGGGGACTCTTCACCGATATTTGGTTGAAAATCGATTTTTTGACGAAATTTTTTCTATTGCATATTCTGATAGAGTAGACTTTTCTGAATTATGTAGCGTTTTCACATTTAAAAAAAAATTTATAACATAGTTCTTTTCGTGTTTTTTCAATAGCGCGCACGGGCGGAGATATAACAAGAGATACAGAGATATACCAATTTGTTGTAGAGTTTAATTTTATATTGTTTAAATAAAATATATTTTGTTAATAAACAATTGTGTTTTTGTTATCTGCTCGATAACAGATATTCGTATAAAAAATTTCATCGAAATCGGTGGAGCGATGAAGGTTTTAGCCACTGCGGCGAAGAAAATGTGTGCGTCAAACTTTAAACGTGATTATTTCAACAACTTTTTTTTTTTTTCATTTTTTTAACTTCTTCGACCTCCTCGTTCCACAATTTTCAACCGATTTTAATTTTATAAAGTGGAAAATGTTCGAAATTTAAACTGAATAAATCTGTCAGACAGAATTTTGAAATTTTAAAAATTCATAAAGTTATAAACAAAAATGTAATAAAAAACCGAAAAAATCGAGATTCTCGGCTGTTTTTTGACATCGCCAGACATATTTGTGGATTGTTAATAAATAAAATTAAAATTTTGCCTAGGTGATCCTTTTTTTATTTTTTTTTCCTTTTTCCTTTATTGTAACAATATAATTACATATTTATGACAGGACGTTTCGACATTAAACATTGATGTCATCATCAGCTAAAAAATTTTTTAATGACATTTTTTAGTATGATATTACATATTATACCGGGTGTTTTTTTTTAAACTTGACACGGAATTCTTGAACAAAGGAGGGGTGACAGAGGGAAACCTGTTATACAAAAGATGTCTGATATGGAGGGGGACATCGATTGGGTATAGTGCGCACCCCCTCTCTTCCACACCCTGACCCGGGGGGGGGTAGCTTTTTTTTAATGGCAACCCCTATTTTTTATGCAAGATTCAGATTCCTGGGATGAAAATAAACATCTTTTATCCCAAGCATTTTTTTCTATCATTTGTTTTTACTCCGGAAACTTTGATTGAAATCGTCATTAAGCCGTCTCTTTCAGTCAGAAACATTCGCGGCAGTGCGGCAAGGCGTCAATGGCGAACATTTTGAGCACCTTCTATCTTAGAAAATTAATAAATAAAAGTTGTTTAATATCCAAAAGATGTTTATTTTCATCCCAGGAATCTGAATCTTGCATAAAAAATAGGGGTTGCCATTTGAGAAAAAACGCTACCCCCCCCCCCCGGGTCAGGGGGTGGAAGAGAGGGGGTGCGCACTATACCCAATCGATGTCCCCCTCCATATCACACATCTTTTGTATCAGAGGTTTCCCTCTGTCACCCCTCCTTTGTTCAAGAATTCCGTGTCAAGTTTTAAAAAAAAATCCGTGTCAAGTTTTAAAAAAAACACCCGGTATATAAAGATTTGTCTTATGATATTAACAATACAAAGCTTACCAGAAATTAAATATTAGCGTACAAGTAAACATTAAAAGAAAAAATAGAACATTTATATTGAATTTTTAAAAAACACAATCACATTTTGAACTAAATATTGTTTTATTTCCATGATTTGTTAAAATTCATGGTCACGGGCAGAGCAACGTTATCAAAGGAGAACCGTAAACTGTATATGAAGAAAGAGTTAAAGAATTTTTTTGAATGCTTTGGAAATAAGGAGAGACAACATCCAGGGAAAAAGAAAAAAAATTCTGATATTTATTACAGTGGTTGTTGGATAAAAATGGAGAGATAAATTCAATTTATAGATAATTATCAATGAAATTGTTTAAAAATTTTAAATTATTTTTATAGTCAGTATGATTGTTAAGAGTCAATTTGAAATTTTTATTAATTAAAAAAGTTTCTTTGATAAGCCTATTGTCATATAATTTGTCGGAGTCTAAAATTTTTGTTTCCTTAAATTTCAATTTGTTTCCAGTATCATATGTATGTTTGGTTAAAGCACTGTGAAGAGGGTTTAAGTTTTTACTATGGTAATCATGTTGATATATTCTTTTTTTCAATGGCTGAGATGTTTCGCCAATATAAATTTTATCACACGCCCCACAATTAATCTGATAGATAACATTCTTAGTATCAATGGTCGGAATTTTGTCTTTAAGTTTGGTGAAAAAATTAGAAGTGGACAAAGTTGATTTATTTGTTATTTTGATATTGCTATTGCATATAATTTTATTTAAAGCGTGGTTAGTGTCTTTGTCATAGGGGATTTTGGTATATATAATATTTGAATTTGAAATGTTATCGTTAGATGAGAATGAGGTCATCTCAGATCTTAATTTGTTTATTCTTTTGTTGATGATCTTATTGATGATATATGGAGGATAACAGTTTTTTAATAATTTGGCATAAATGAGTTTAAAATTTTTGGAGTGGAATGACCGATCGGAAAGTAAAAAGGCTCGGTCAACCAAGGCATTAATTACGCTGATTTTATATGTAAAGTTAGTATAGGAATGGTAGTTTAGGTATCGTTCACTAGCAATCGGTTTTGATACCAATCAGTAATGATTTTATTACCTGTCTTAATTAGAGTCACATCTAAAAAGTTAAGTCTATTATTATTTTCAACCTCTAACGTGAATTTAATTTTCGGATGGTAACCATTAAATTTATTAAAAATTGTATTAATGTTGTCGAAAGGGATAATTAATAAGCAATCATCAACATATCTTTTGTAGTATAGGATTTTAAATTGTGAATCAAGAATAATACCCCTTTCTAGTTTTTGTAAAATTATATCAGCAAGGGAGCTGGAGATGCTCGAACCCATAGGTGTGCCATCAATCTGTTTGTAAATAACATTATTATGGCTGAAAATTGCATTTTTGAAACAAAGTTTAATACCATCAATAAATTGGTTCAAATTAAGATCTGTAAATTCATAGATCTCATCCCATCTATCATTAATACATTTTAAAACTAATTCTTGAGGGATGCTAGGGTATAACGCTGTTACATCGAAACTTTCGAGACAGTAGTTATCAGGGACATGTAGGTTTGAAATGTCATCTACCAGTTGAAATGAATTTTTAATATTAAATTCATATTTGGAGGTAATTTGAGTTAAAACATTATTTAGGTACTTAGAAAGTTTGTAAATGGGGGTATCGATGGTAGAAGTGATCTGGCGCAATGGAATGTTTGGTTTGTGTATTTTCGGATTCATATACATTCTTCCGATATTAGGATTCTTTACTATGAGTTCTGGTTTATTTATGAGTTTTAAATATTTTTTGCACTCAGTGTCTAAACTATTAATAGGGTTACGGTTAAGTTTAATGTAAGTGTTGTCGTCTTCTAGAATTTCACAAGCTTTGGTGTTATATTCTTGTTTATACATTAGTATAGTTTTTGCTCCTTTGTCTGCTATAGTAATTATTATTGTATCTTTGTGGTCTTTAACAAATTGATTGGTCATTCTAATCCATTTTAGTAATTCTATTTGTGGGTAAGATAATTTCTCATTTTTTAAAGCTTTAAATCTAGTGTTTAAATATTTAGAAATTTTATATTTAATGTTGTCTTTGCTTGAAATATTACTTCTATCTATTGATGCCGAAAGGTTTGTGTATGTTTCTAAAATTAATTGTTTAATATAATTAATATTGATAGTTTTGTAATTGAAATTCGGTCCTAGGGATAGAATTACTAAAAATTTTTCATTGATTTGTAAGTTAGTTAAGTTAACTATCCAATTATGGTAATGTTCCCTTAAAAGTGAACAAATACTGTCCTTAAGAGCGTGGCAACGTAAATTTTGTAATTTTTTTTCAATAGATATTCTGTTTTTTCTTTTAGTTTCATGATATATTTTGTTACTTTTAAAAATGATATAATAATATAGATCAACAGGGAAGTTATCAATAAATTCTATTATGAACTGTAATTTAATATTTCTTAAATGGTTTAAGATTAAACGTGTGTCATTAATTTCTAAATTTAATAATTTGTAATGAAATAGTCTCATGTTATGTTCTAATTTTTTGTTTAAGCGATTGGAATAATATCGACGATTATTGTTCCAAGACTCTTTTATAAATTTAGGAGTGAGGTTATCATTCTTGCACGTGGTCAAAAAGTATAATCTGTTCTCCTTGATTGCAAGTTTTTTAACGATATTAAAATACCTGTATAAAGATTTGGTGGATTGAATGCCGAACTGTATTTTCATTTGGTTGAAAAAACCTTGTTGTGCCATAATGAATTACTCTCTGGTAAGCAGAAAAAATGATGGATGTGCTAGCTCTACTCCAATATGATATTTGGGTTGTGTGTCCTTTTTCCTTTATTGTAACAATATAATTACATATTTATGACAGGACGTTTCGACATTAAACATTGATGTCATCATCAGCTAAAAAAAATTTTTAATGACATTTTTTAGTATGATATTACATATTATACATAAAGATTTGTCTTATGATATTAACAATACAAATTGTTAATAAACAAAAAAAGATATCAAAATTCTGTCTGACAGTTTTGTTTATTATTAATTACTGAACATTTTGGCACTAACAAAAATAAAATCGATTCAAAATTCGCGTGCAAGGAGCTCGCGGAAAATACCCCTTTTCTCGTATGTTTATTAACAAAAATGTTGCTTAAATTTTTTTTTTTCAACAATTGATTGTGCTTTTGTTTTTTACTCGATAACAACTATTCGGACACAAAATTTCATCTAAATCGGTCTAGCGGTTCAGATTTTAGCCATTTCAGTGAAGAGTCTCCTTAAACGCAGCCCTCTATTATACGCGAATTTTACTTAGCGCGAGTTTTCGCAGAACGTATCCCTGGCGTAAAGCGGGGTTGCTGTACATAGATATATTAGATTTTTAAATGTGACGTAACGAAATATAGGACCCCTTCCCCCTCTTGTAACACAGTGTCGCAATTCGTCGACCCCCTTCCTCCCCGTTAACGTTTGACGTTGTTTATGGATGGCCCCTTTGCAAAACCATGGAAGCACTAATAATCAATAAAAAAAACTTTTAGAGTACCTATAAATCTACCAGAACAGTGCATTTTTTTATAAGGCTCTAGTCTAGTAGCGAAGGTATTAACTTAATATTCAAAGGAACTGCCCAAACTAATTTTTATAACTTACAGCCTACCCTTCCACAAAAACTCTAAATTTAATCTATTCATCCCTTAAAAAATGTATAAAAAAATGTATAGCTAAACTCAAAATCCAATAAAGGAAATTACTAAAAATTTTGCAAATCATACTCCGGCATATTGAAAATTTATTTTAAATCTAAAACGATAATAATTTTCGATAACCTGCCAAAGTTATATTCGTTAGTATCTCCACCGAGGACGTGAGTCGCGATTTTTAGGTTTCTTGTGCTATAAAGATATATCTATACACACACCCTCACTCGTCCTGGATTCAGCGAAGAAAATTGCCAGAGTGCTCTCGTCGCCATAATTTAAGTGAGACAGCAGTTTGCGAAAGTAATTACGAACAAATTAATGAATGAATCCTTATGAATAATGATGATTATGAAAATTGCGAGCCAATAATATGCTTCCATTATTCTTCTACGACATCGAAAATATTTTCACAAAACAAAAAAAAAGGGAAGAATAAAGCTTATTGATTTTTAAAAAGAGAAAAGAGTTTGTGCGAGAATAAGTTCATTTCTATTCGATACGAATTCCTTTGATATTTTTTGATATAAAGTGATTGAGCGCTCGATGTTTACTTCAGACAATATTTGTTTGTTTCTTTCTTAAAACTCTCATTCTTCTTAAAGGGCGATAAAGTCCTTGTAGCGGACGGGCATCTTGAAATCTCTTCTTTCAGTCGTCTCTACTTTTTATTCATTTTATCATATCTTCTAAAGGTGTCTCGTCTCCATATCCGCGAAAAAATATCCTCGTCGAAAAATCCGCGACATCCTTGTATAAAAATATCCGAGTTCTGCGAACAAGTGGAAGGCTAGGTTAGGTTTGAAATGGCTGGTCCCTACTACGAGGCCCACTAAGGCAAATCATTGGGCCCATTGTGATGGCATTCTAGAGTTGCGATATTTCAAGCCATTTGGAGCCTAGCGGCAGAGATCAGAAACACCAGTGTTTTGCAGTTCACTCAATCCATCAAGGAAAGGTGACCCAAGGAAAATTCGCAACGCCAACGAAATCGTTTGAGACAAAAAACACCTGGTAATTTTTTCGATGCACTCTGGATTCTGCCGTTATTTTGTCCTAGTATTGCGGAGGATGTCGCACGCCTTCTCGTTTTTACTGTTCGCAGGTATGCTTGTGCAATCGTTCGCCTGAAGGATAACTGATCCATATAAGTCACCACTTAATACTTTCTTTCTTTGTTCGAGGAGTCCCTGCTCCACTAGCCAAACTGTTGAACTTGTTCAAGCAGTCTGGCCTACCAATATGAGATATAGGGGTGTAGTGCAATATGCCAAATTGGCGCACCACCTTTGGACCCAATACCTCACATAAGAAAACAACAATGCCACATTCAATCCAACACATCCAATGTAGTCCAATCAATCTAAATTAGCTCCATGTAATTTTTGTGTTAATTGCCAACAGGAAACAAAAAATATGGTCATATAGGAAAAAAAAATTCTAAAAAAGATAGCGTTTTCTTTTTCGGATTTTGGAATGGCGAACCTAACCTAAAAAAACCCCGAAAGGGTCAAAAACGCGTTTTAGCGAATAAAAGAAAAACGTGACCTCGGATCGAAAAAAAAATCAAATTATAAAGTTGTAGCTATTCAAATTATCTTTCGATTGATGTATATTGAGTTATGGGTTAGGGCACAAAATATAGAGAAAAATGGTAAAAACTGTCGAAAATCACGTTTTTTTAATTTGTTAATAACTTTTGTTTAACGTCACTTACATATTTGTTATTTGGTACAAATATTGCTTCTTGTTAGCTGAAAAAATGGTGTAATTTTTGTTGCGAAATATTGAACAGTTTCCTTGAAAATTCAACCAAGGTTTGGTTTTTTCAACCAAACATATGTTTTTTCATTATTAATACATTTTGGGGGCCATTTTGAATATTGTACGCTTTTGAAACCCACTATTTTTTACTTGTACATGATAGTACAAGGTTTGAAGAAAAGTTTAAGCTCTCGAACGTTGATCCAGCGAAATCCACGGACCAAGAGGAGCGTTTTTACAAGAACACCTTTTTTTTTTTCAAAAAGTGAAATTTCAAGGAAACTGTTCAATATTTTAACTTATTAAAACGACAATATCTCAGAAATGGCAATTCCTACGAGAAAATGTATAATATATTTTTTTGTAGATAATCGCCTAATCTACAAACTTTATAAACACAATTTTCTGATAAGACGTACGGTTTAGCATATATTTGCAAAAAACTGATATTTTGACCCTTTGACCTTGAATAAAAAAGTTTGCAGCCGCCCAATCGCGTGGCAGTCTCTACAGCTTACGTATAATAATGTTTTTAACGGCTGTTCCAATTTTCAGCAACTTCGGAATTATCTTCCAGTCAAACCTCTAATTTGACTGGACTATAGTTTGTAGTCGTCGGGATTTTCTGAAATTTAAAGAGGACGACTTTTCAATAGTTTTTTAGCATGTCGCAAAATATTTCACTTGAGGGTTTCCCGAATATTTTCAGGTTTGGGGAGTTTTCTACCATTTGTGATAAAATTTACATTTACATGAATTGCACATTACATTTATTACATTAATTATTAGTCACAACGAATTATTACTCTATTACAAATTGAATATCAATTTAATATAATAATATTATTTTCAAAATTAAAAGGAAAACGAAAAACTTTCTGTGAGCTGAAACTGAATATACGCGACCAACGCCAAGCTAACTAAGAAATATTTTGCGACACCCTAAAAAACTATTGAAAAAAGTCGTCTTGTTCAAACTTCAGAAAATCCCAGCGACTAAAAAACTATTAGATATTCTGAGGAACCCAAGAAAAAACTGAAAATTACAAAACCATAAAAATTTGTAAAAATTCTAAGAAACTGGGAGCATTGAAGGGGGCTTACGCACAGGGCGTTTACATGTAGTTGTATGCTGAGTTTTACTGGCCGCATCCAAATTGGGCACTCTGGTTAGAACCTGTTTTTCATCCTTAAAAACTCGAAACCGGTTTAAACCGGTTTTTTGGAAAAGTTAAAACTAGCAAACCGGTTTTTAGAAAAGTCAGGTTTTTGTACGAGTTAACCATCTTGCTCAGAAGGTGCACTTCTCAGCAGGGCTAAGAAACATTTACCACTGCCGTCGTGGCTCAGCTGAGACATGCAAACATAAAATATTAAAAACATAAAAGATCAAAAACATCAAACAGAGAAGCGTGCAAAACTAAATAGGGAGTGGGGCACGCAGAGAGTCACGCCACATTGAGAAGGGTCCTTTTAAGGACAACTTCACTAGTTAGCTGCTATTGTTGTTAGTATTTATAAGCATGCGATTAACGGATTCGAACATGCCATAATTGGTGTTAGAGGAATTAATGTGCAAGAGAGGCTCACCTCTCAGGTTGTAGTTATTCACTCTAAATGACGCGCGGCTTCTTAAGAAACTTAAGAGTCCACCTTGTCATTCATCAGTCGATGAACGAATATAACGTCAGCGACCTCACGGCGCTTATGGAGAGAGCTTAAGTTGAGCAATTTAAGTCTGTTCCCATAAGGCGGAAGAGCAAGTGGGTCATCCCACGGGAGGTGGCTGAGTGCAAACCGGACGAACTTCCTTTGAACCGATTCGATTCTACTAACATGGGAGGAGTAGTAAGGAGACCATACCTGGGAAGCGTAGTCAAGCAAAGGCCTAACCAAAGATACGTACAGGTGTTTAGTGATGAGGGGGTTGTTGAACTCTTTGGACCATCTTTTTATAAATCCCAGGACTGAATTGCCCTTGGAGGAGGTATAATTGATGTGGGTGGAGAAATCCAACTTATTTTTTAACCTAACCCCAAGATCGTTTACAGATTCATTACGGGAGACCTTGTTGTCAAGGAAAGTCATAAGTTATAACACCACGTTTCCTACAAAAAGTCATGATCTCGCATTTACTAATTAAGCACAAGGTTGTTGTTGGAACACCAAGAATAGAAGGTGTTTAGATCTGCTTGCAGAAGTTAGCAATCCTCTATACTCCTTATGTGGCGATACAGTTTGATGTCATCAGCGTAAATAATTACTATTATTTTTATAAACCCTATCGACTACTGCTAGATTGTGTTTGTCGACAGTTATATTCCTTCCCATTCTAAATCTTCCAATTCTGGATTGTTGCATCGGCTTTGTTTTCTCTTCTTTGATGCTCAGCGCTGTTTCCTTTACCTCCTCTCCTAATTCGATATACCCTTCTTTTGCTGCCAAAAAGGACTATCCTCGTAATCCGAATTGGGGTTAGTCCACCTCCTTGTCCAAGACCTTGTCGTACTTCGAATTCTTCTATTGTTACTGCAATGTGGATCCTTACTTTTACCAGTGAGCTATTCGTTGCGCATTTGATCACTCGCACCAGTTTTGAGGGGACTCCTAATCCCAATAATATCCTGTACAGCCTCTCTCTGTTTATCGAGCCATATGCCTGTTGAAAGTCGACATATATCTTGTATATACATATCTATATTCCTATTCCTATGTCACATTAGCTGGTTGTTGTTTGGAAATCTGGTTGCTTGTTTTTTCGTTCTCCTATTCATGCCAATTAGGTAGTGATCGGTGTGCACTTTCGCTCGTCGGTAACTCTTCTTACCGTCATTTACTACTATTAATACAACAACTACCCCGCCTGCCATCTTATGTAGATATATGTGGTCTTTTGACTGTTTTGACTGGTGTCTATGAAAATTTACAGAATAAAAATAAAAATACCATACACTGCCATCCAGTTGGTGTTCCTGCAACGAAAAAAATACTAAAAGCCATTAACAGAAGTAAAGATTCAGACCCAAATGATTATTGACTACAAACTTTTTACCATCACAAGAATCACATGGCGTGTGATTCTTATCCCTTCAATATTCTTAAAGGAGGTGTTAAGCTAAGCACTTTGTGATGTGTTTTTAGTGATACCACAACCAAAGTCAATGCACATTAAGAGTTCGATGCCACCGTCAATGGACCTAGCTCGCATAAAAATTGAAGTGATTTTCATTTTTATCGATATGCAAATTCAATCATGGTTAATGATACTTTATCGGTATTGATTCCTGAATATTTTTCATGAAATTTTTATTAGGCCAATTTAACTATTCCGAGATTTTCGATTTTGAAGGAAATTGTATGAAAACAGCGAGTAGTTTGTTAGATAGGGGGCCGCTTCGAAGTACGTCTAGTTATATTTTTATTTCTATTATACTTTTTGTAGACATTAATAAATTAAACAATATGAAAACAAAAATTAACGAGTATTCTGAAGAGTATAGCATAAAAATTAAAATTCGAGTTTCATTTTAAAAATTAAAAATATTTAAAAATTAATTTCAGACTTAAATTATTAATTAAGAATTAATTTTAGGAAAGCCAGACCGATTTGAGAATCTCATCAAACAACCGATGACATGCGCTTGGTGGAGCGGGGAAAGGCTAGCGAAAGCTATGATAGGAGGAATCATTAATGTAAAGAGGGTAGAAGATAGAAGGAAAGTTCTGTGGGTGGGGAAAGTGGGAAAGGCGAAGGACCGTGGTGCTCAATTCCGGCGGATAATGTCGGGTCCGGGTGGGTAGTCAAATTTGATATTGTAAGAGATGCTTTTTTAGTTCGGGAGGATCAAATGAAATCAATGAGCGAACGTATGCAATTTTTAATTTATACCATAAAGGCACAAGACCCACTTGTTGACGCTAACGTAATCTCGACAAGGCAAGTCTGGATTATGTATGGATATCAATAAGACTGGAGGATTTTCAAAAGTATTACAAAGCCCTCAACCCGGTCGCAAATAGAATAAATTGACTGCTAAAAGCTACCTCAGAGGAGCCGTGTAAAGTTACCGCGTTAAAAGAAATGTCCAGATCGTGTAGCTACGGGAAAAATTATTGGGTGACATTTCCATCGTATCACGTATAAATATAGTTTAAAGAAACAAAACCAAAAACGCGTAAAGGTCATTTAACACATATCCGTGACGTGACGGCGCTTTCAGTGCAGTACCTGTTCTTTAATGTAAGGTTGCTTGATTGCCCAAATGCATTTCATCCTTTTGCAGCAACAAATTCCAAACTAAAAAATAATCACAAATGCCATTGAACATTGAGCATTGATACGGAAAAGGGCGGTCTTGTGTGAATGTGAGTAAAAAAATCACGGAATCCACTGACACGGAAAGCATCGGGGCGTACCTTCACGGATATGTGTGAATCGACCTTAAAACATGGATTAGAATCAGAAAACTTTCTGATAATATTTTTTTCTAATAACTGAATTTAACATACAACCAACGAAAAGCGATATATTCGCAAAAAACTTATTTGTTCGACGTTTGACTTTAAATAATTCGCTTAGGGTACACAATTATGTGACGTTTTGTATTTTTTCCACCTATTCGTAATGTTATAATTAAGGAATGTGTAACAAACCATTTCAACAGAACTTTGTTAGAAGTAAAATCCTAAAACTTTGTATCTCAGGAGACACCAATAGCCCCATTCTCTAGAACGGATTAGGTTCGTAGTGCAAAACACGCTAAGAATGAAATTAATGAAGTTTGGTAAAAATTATAACTAAAAAATACATACTCGGCTGCCTTCAATCTGCTACCCACCATACCCACATTATTCGCAGTCTATGGTGGTGCTACCCACATTATTCGCAGTCTATGGTGGTGCTTCCGGGATTCGAGCCCGGGACCTCTGGGATGATAGCCAGGCGCTTTACTCCCTAGACTACTGATGCCTCAATTGGTAAGTTATGGCATTCTGCTGCTACCCGACCAAGAAATATAACTGGAAATGTTTTTACTAAATTACTCAACTAAATTTTTTGTCGATACTAGTTTACTTCCTCCCTCGACTAAAATACTGGCATATTCTTTGTTAATGCGAAGAAATTGAAACTCTGCAACAAAGGGCTCTTCAGTTCAGACAAATGTAGAAGTTCACTTCGGTTGATACTTCCGAAAATCTCCTCCAAGAACCATAACCTTTCCACCAAATGGTATGTCGAACCTCTATAAGTCAAACTTCGATAATTCGAAAACCTCTACAGCTCGACTAAAATTTCATTCAAAAACCTCTTTTAAAACCTCGCTTTTTCGAAATAAAAATGAGATAGAAGACCATTTTTATTCTTACCATTTTTCTCAGTTTGAGAAAGTTATTCGTGATTTACTCAATTTAAGTTCCATTGTGGCTAGCGGTTTCAAATTTTTTATTGCTCTACGTAGGGAGTAAGTTTTAGCAAACAAGAAAGTTATTCAAAGCCTCAATATCTCGAATAAACTTCGAATTATCGTCGTTCACCAAAACCTCGGTTATTCGAAACCTCCCTATCTCGAATTAAAATTGCGATTGTATTTGGATTTGCGAAATTTCGAAGCAACTGATCCATATTTTAAAATCCATATTTAGGAGGCATAGAAGCTTCACGAAGGTTTGATATTGGACACAAATTTAACAGTTAAGGGTGCTTTAAGCCCAAATGTTTTATGAATTTTACCACCTTGAGGTAATAGTACCTATGGATGCAATACCAATAACAGCCTTACACTTCACATTAAAGATTAAAAAAACAATTTTTAAAAGAATATTGTTTAAAGTTTTATAGGTAAAAGTTTTGCTCGTTTCCCTAGTCCATCAATAAAAGAAAATTAATGTTCTAAGTTATTATAGAGGGCATTAAGGATAGATTCAACAATTTCAATTTCATTACCGCGAAACATCCGGTACATCTGATTTCCAAGTAAAGAAGTTACTACATCAGTGATTCTCAAACTTTTTTTTGTTGCGGCACACTTTTAACAATTCAAAATTTGGCGGCACACTAACAATACAATAAATTTAAAAGTATTTTACTTACTAGTGCACACGTACTTTCGCTTTGAGTGGGGAAATCCACACCCTAAATTGTTCATGTACACCTGAAAACCCAAAACATTGGAGGGCTCTTTGGCCGCTGGCATCGAAGGAATGTGAGCGAAAGGCCGTACGCTAGCATAGCTTTTCATACGAAAACCAAATAAATTATTTTAGAGCTACTAAGAACTTATACCGGAATAGCCTAAGCTTTTAAAACCCCACCAGACTAGCATTTAAAAAGGGGATTGCCTCAAGGTCATCCCGAAAGAGGTATTTTCCCATAGGTTTCCCATGAGAACCCCATGTAGCAAATGACGGCATGCCAATAGAGCTTCCTCATGAATATCACTAAAAAAAACCAACGATACTGAAGTGAGGTATGCAATATCAGTTTTTCATAATAGCCCTAGTAGCAAACCTAATTTCAAATTGAATGGGGTGATATCTGCCTTACCAATTCGTATTCGGTTTTGAAAACCTTAAAAAAATACCCCGCCTTCACCGGCTGAACAAGCAAATTGAGGAACTAGACTTCTAACCTTAGTTCAGTTCGCATATAGTTTCCACATATTCTACTGAGGATAAACAAACCTCACTTCGCACGACGGGTCCAGTGGGCTTTCGCATTTCTGATTTTTGGCGAAAAAGCAACAATTTCAAGCACGAACTGAACATAAACTGGACTTTAGCCGGTGAAGCAACTTCCGTGGATTGAACTGAAGTCGGTGAAACCCGTCCATTAACCTTTAGTTCAATTCATACAAAGCTTTAGATTTTTTTGTTGTATTGCTTCATGTTTTAGGCAATTATGTTTTGTGGCCGTGAAAGGTATCATTTAGCCTACTCAATAGACCTGTTCTGGTTCGATTACAGGGGTTAAGCAGCATTAGACGTAATTAGTTGGAAGACCGTATTGGTAAAACCGTGCTCGCGTTTAAAAATATATATGTTTTCGGCACAGGCGCAGTTATTATTCACATAAGCATGTATCCACGCCGAAGTTCTTAAACTTTTCGGAATTCCCGTTCCACTCGGAATCGAGGAGCAATGATTTTTCTCCGGAGGTCGAAATGAGGCATTCCGTATGGCGCGAATGAGGCAATCTACACGGGCTCCACATGGGGCGGTCGGGCTAGGCTCATAAGGATCCCATCTGCCCCCCCCCCTCTCCGAAAATGCTTGTCAGGCATAGCTCCATAACCAAAGAATTTAAAACCAGCTCGTAATTCAATTGACCGAATAACATTTTAACGGTTACCTATTCGCTTGCTCCCCATCCATAATGATTATGTTCCGCCGCCCCTGTTTGCTAGCAGTATTCTTCTCTTTTAATTTCCGCCGTAATGTTGCTATATCTGTCGATTGTTATATTTTGTCCAGTTCATTCTCTACCCGTTCTATAAGGGATCCGCAAATGATTCGTTTTATTTTCATTGATAACAAGTTCACATTTTGATGCTGTTTTTTCTAACGCTTCAGCTTCCTTCGCTGGAGTCATTGACCTACCTATGATGACTATATCATCTGCATATGCCATTAGCTTAACAGTCTTGTTTAGAATTGGCCCTCTGGTTTCAATACGTTCCTCCCGCACAATTTTTGCTAATAATATGTAAGCAGGATAGAGAGTCTCCTTACCTGAGGCCTCTGTTCGCACCGATACATTGCTCTGTATTCTCATTTTGTTTATCATTCGACTTAATGAGTTTTTAGTGATTTGAATTTATTGGTCTGGAAAGTTCAGTTCCACCATTGGTTCGTAGATTTTTGAGCGTAGCCCAAGATCATTTACTTTCTTAAAGTCAATGAAAAAAAGGTGGGTCTCTTGATTAAATGCCTTCGTATTTTAAATTACTTGTCTTAATGCGAATATGTGATCGGTTGTGGACTTTTGTTTCCTGAAGCTGCACTACAATACAAACATACAAAATAATTTTTATTGTTTGCATTTCTAAAATTTGGCGGCACACTTCAAGAATTTCGCGGCACACAAAAGTACCGCGGCACATTGCTTGATAATCACTGTACTACATTGTAACCATTTATATCATCCACCCAGTATCGGCACTGTCCAAACTTCGGCTAGAATAAACTCTAGATTCCTTTTTATATCAATTTCCTCATTAGCACCAAATTTCACAAGAGCTATCTTTTCACGCGCATGAAGGCGAAGGTGACTCGTTCAACCATCCATATCAACTTTGGAATAATCTTAGGCAGTCATTATTTACAAACTCCTGTAGAATCCAAGCTCTCTCTCTCTCAGCATATCACATATTCCTCATAACCTAAAAACCAATCGCCTTTTCGAGCTGGAGCTGCGAGAGACATCGCAGCATGACATGGCCTATTATAAAACCGAATTTTAATATCTTGGTGATTCCTGAATTTATTATATTATATCTTAGCTTGATTTGAAATAAGAATGCTAAAAGCTCTCCTGTGAACGGCCAGCTGGTTTAGTTGTATGCTATCCTCTCCAACTCTAGTCATGATATAAAAACCTGTGAACTTTTTCCCGAAAAACTTGACCTAACAACTATATTTTGATAAGAACACAATCAAGACACCAATTTATTCTAGCAAAAATTTGTCTGCAACGCATAACGTTCTGCAGCGTCCAATCTGATTTTCCAAATTCGGTCGTAGTACATTTCCTGAACTCTTTGTGACACAAAGTTACATATATCATACCGAAGTTCGGCAGGGTCAAAATGTATCGTGCTTATTCTCGTGCATGGCATATGTATAAGTACATACATATATGCACGAGGACGTTGGCTATCTGACAGCCTTCAGGAGACGGAGACTCTTAAAAACCAAACTTCTTCAGCTCACACCTCCCTCTCAACTCAATCAGCCCGTATGCAATCAAAACGCTGAAAATCACATATACAGGGCGAGGCACATAAATCAGGAGGGAAAATTGAGCAAAATATAACCAATGTGAGCAATATTCGTCCTTTTTTTCTAGACTGCTTCCCATCCTGTTTCTGATTCGAAGGACTTTTATCATTTTTCTTGGCAGGATACCATGAAGTTCTGACAATGTTATCAACTTTAATTTCCTATCGCAAATGAACGGTTGACTGCGTCTCGCAGTCCTTCAATAAAAGCTGGAAAATTCCTACCACAAAACTTGTGTGGCACAGTGTAGCGATAGCAAGGGCGAGCCAAGAGGGCGAAGCTGGGGCATATCGTCTACATTCGGTGAAGTGTGTGAATTTCAGATTTTCTAAGTATGTAAATGTATGCATGGAGGAAACTAGGACAGCAATCAGTCCACCACTAGAGACCATGTATGTTACAAGAAACTATACCATTTTGGATTTAAGCTAAGAGCGATTGCTTCTAGTTTTAATTTAATACAACCGAAAAGTCCTGCTCAGATTGTAGATAAGAACCAGTCGCCATATCCCACATCCTTGTGCGCTCCATAAGCCCTGCGATTTACTGAAGCAAATACTGCATTCAGTCCTGCAATATTTCAACGTTGTTTGAGTGAGTACTATATTGGCATACAGAGTATCCTTAAAGTGCCAGCACCAACAAAAACAACAACAGCAACAAAAACGACAAAAAAAAAGACGGAGGGAAAAAAGGAAACTATTCCTCACAATCCTAGCAGAAGAGAAGTAAGTGTCCTTAGAGGTTCTTTTTACGGGTTCAGGTTCCTTCTTTTGCGTTTAGTTCTCGTTTTACGTTGGTAAATTTGCATGCGATGCATTTTTCAGTCTTCTCTTGAGCCACAGGGATCACAAGGATGAGCGAATCAAGGATCTTAATGGTTTCAACAAAAAAAAAAAACGAACGAAAGAAAGAAACCCGCCTTGCTCCTCGTGTACGAGATTGGACACATTTTTAGGTCGAATACAGGAAAAATATGTTCTGCAGCGGCGTTTGACATCGTCCATTTTTCATAGGGGGGAAGGGAGCGAGAAAGTTTTCATGTGACATTTTATATGTTTTGGAGGGTAGAAGAGAGAAAAAAACATATTCTTCAAGGGAAAAGAACCCGTCCTCAAAGTACTAGAAACATTTTTCTTTTCTTTTCCTTTTTGCGATTCTATAAGGCTCTGCAGCTATGTATCGTGACAATAAAAGGTGTACGACATATGTATGTTTAAAGAGGTTTGTTTTCTGTTAAATTTTTTATAGCACATATACATATATAAATATTGTGGTCATTTGAGATTTAATATTACAAGAAACATGATACAGTAACAAGGGGATGAATTTCAATGTAAGTAATATATTTAAAACAAAGTCTGGTTTGTTACACCATTTATGACTCAAGAACGGCTAGAATGATTGTTACGATTTTTCATTTGTTGGTTTGAACATCGGAAAAATTCACGAAATGCTTACATAAACGTTAAATTTTACAATTCCATCAAATCAATCAACGAAACCAATCGATTTAAGGGGAACATTTAGGGACGATATGGCTGATGCTATTTTATTTCGGATACGTCGCACGACTCAAATCCACAAATGAATATTACAGTGAGCATCCATAACGAAGCGTTGGTACTGATCGAGAACATGTCTTATGATAAAAAAACATATGCTTAAGACCACAGTTTAGAAGTAAAACTTATTTGCCCACCCGATTAAAAATAATTGATTCGTTATTTTTATTACTAGCACGCGCACGCACCGCAGCTAGTACGCATAGCGAACAAATAGGCATGCCACAAGTACGTACGCGCCCGCTTTGTTCGCTAGAGGCACCCATTCTACCGCCAAATGCCTGCCTGTCATGCCTGTTCCCCGCTACAGGTACGGAAATCTAAAAATTCAGACATAAAAATTTATAAATGCATCCGCATCGGCGTAGACCAGTCCAAACGCGAGTGTTGATTTACTAAGCAGTCCCCCAGCTAAGCATTAACCACGTGCAATGCTGCTTGACCTATGCAATCAAACGAGAGCTGTGCTCCTTTTATTCGTTCTCTACAATTTTTTAAACCCACACATGCAATTTCGTGCATCCCCGTTACGGGCGAGTGCATGCCTGTAGCGGGAGTGTTATGACTATAGTACTCTTATCTATTAGTTTTAAGAAGCATAGAATGCTTTATTCTATGAAAATATTTGTTTCTTTTGTTTTATATTTGAGTATAGAAAAGGACCCTTTGACACTGTTCGTGCGTGCCAGCTACATGTTAGCTGCGGGCGAGTCTTGTGTTTACTCAAGCGTGCATGCTAGCTGCGGGCGCTGTACGGGCTACTTCGTACCTGCTGCATGCTAGTTGCGAGCGAGTTTCATTTTTACTCGGGCAACTGATAGTAACATGCAATAGATATAGTGTCGGATATATAAAGTATGCTTTAAGAAAAATCAGGCCAACGACAGATGCAGGAAATATAGTAACGAACCTACCGAAGGACTTGGTACAAGTACATTCTGAAAATATCAATATTTATGAATTCCTATTTACATTAAACCTTAAAAACGAAAAATAGGTTTAATGATAACTGAAATATTCTTGAATGAAACTGGTTTAAAAATCGCGTAAAAACTGCGTCAAGTCAGGTTCCATATGTCGTGGTACTTTTGTCTGTTTAGACGCTTCGCTTCCAGGAACGTTCCTCACGAACTTTGCGGATGAAGCTAGAAGTGAGGTGGTACCTCTAATCATCCCCACTTTCCCCGTTATCCACAAAGCTCCGGCGCGCCGAAAAATCGTAAAATTGAACCTTCAGAAGTTTAGATGGCCATGTATGAATTCCATTATTTCGGGTAAAGTTTTATGCGGCGATGCATAATAACCACCACCAAATTCATTTTTCCATTTTCTGCCATACATCTGCCTACAATGTTAGATCGTTTGCCTCATCACATTCTTCATTTTTCATCCAAGGCAACTCCGTCATCTAAATCTTGTACGCTCGCACGTATACTTTAACAATTTAGCGAAAGTATTGATAATCCGGGTGTATTCAAACCCGATTAAAAATAAATTTATTTGATTCAATTTCTTAAAAGCATGCACGCGCTGTACCTAGCAGGTATAGGTAACAAATGTGGATGAGACCATGGGTCTGCACGCTCCCGCCACAGCCTTGCATGCTACCGCCACAGACACGAAAAACTAAAAATTCGCCTGCTAGAAGTACATATACCCGCTCCGCTCCCGTAAAGGCATGAACATTTATAAATTCATCTGCATCGGCATAGATCATTCCAAACGCGAGTGTTGCTTTACCAAGCAGTCCCCCAACTGAGCACTAACCACGTCCAATGCTGTACCTATGCAATCGAACAAGACCCGGTCGATTGAGTATGCTATTGGCACTCTTTATGTGCATCTAGCAAATTGCACGTTTTTTTCGTCCTATACAATTTTTTAGGGAGCCAATTTTAAAGGGGGCAAAAAGAAATGCAAAAAATTTCAAACTTTTCTCAAAATCAACTTTTATCTAGGGGTTTACGAGAGTAAAGGTTGAAAGTTATTTTTGGCTGATAATAGGAATTCAATCGAATTTGAAGCATAAAGTTGGAAAAAAATGTGTTACAAATTTTTATATTTTCAGGCGATGTAGGGGCAGTTTTACCCATTTAGTATTGTACCTTATCATAAAATTAGGTTTGATTCGTTATAAATACAGAAGTCTTTCTTTAGTATTTAGTCCAGTGGCTAGCGGTAAAAATAGCGTATTGGGTAGAAATTTCTCAAGTGAGCTCATGATTTTCGACGTTGAAAGCAAAATTAAAACCAAGCTGCAAAAAATAATCTACTTGGTAGTCTCAAGTCATCTCTCATCTCTCCTTGAGGCGAGCTCCAGAGCCGTCCGCGGAATACTCAAAACACAATCAGGCCGGCTGATGACATTTGTCAAATTTGTAAGCGAACATTGTGGTTGGTGAAAAGTGTAAAATTTAAAAATCATTTAAATAAAATTAAATTATTTGGCCTGTTTTCATTGTTATTTTTTAATTGTTATTATGTAAATGTGGTGAAATTTCAAACATTTTATATAAAAAAAAATTTGTTGACTTTTTTAATTATTATTTATTTGTTTAAAGTGAAATTTTCTAACATTTTATATTTAATTCGTTTATTTATTTTCAATACAAACTCGCATACAAAATATCAACCTCAAAGTCCAACTGTCAAAAGCAAAAACTAGAGCCTCGGCCGAATTCGAATTCCAGCATTGCCGGAATTCCGACAGAGGCGAGCCTTGCGGCCAGCTTTGCCAAGGCCTGAATTTGCGAGACAAATTTTGATGTGTTCAATCCCATTTAAACGCATTGGTTGGATATGCTTGCAGCTGGCTTTGGGCTTGGATGTGTTCAAACCGCGCTTGGATGTGTTTCTGCCCTTAGGGCTCCAGGCCACAATTGCTTTAAATTTTTTTTGATGTATTCAGAGCGGTTTTTTTGCGCTCAAATAGGAATTTCAAGGCGGGGCATAAATCATCAAATGAGAGCGATCCAATTTTATTTATGAATACATATGCTTTGTACATATATAGATGCGTTTATACATACATGTATGTCGCCAACACATATTCATATACATGCGGGCATTTCTGCTTAAATGCATTTCTGAATACTGTAAAATTGTCGCAATGTAAATTGTATTAACGTGATTCGATAATTTCATTGAAAAATGCGATTGATTTTTTAACGATAACTTACTCAATTTCGTAGACATGTAATCGTTGCAAAATTCAATTTGCAGTAAGTTTCAAGGGCTACAAGTTTAACTGTCTTGAACCCTTACTTTTTGAGATTTTAAAGTTTAAATGGGAAAGGTGGTTCTCCCACCCGCATGGGAACTTACAACTTATCTCAATTACTTTTCATCGTACGAAATCAAGACAAAACCTAAATTTTTTTTTTTTTTCAAGAAAAGCCCTTCATTTTTGTATCTCTGCATTTTTTTCGTATCTCACTTAGTTTTTTAGTTATTGCGGAAAAAGGATTTTTTTTTTTCAAATATTTGAAATTTATTACTCACGTAAATATAACTCTTTTTCAAATATAGACCTAACATATTGTTATACATAAACAAAGTTAATTGTACAAGGATTTTGTTTACTTTCAAATCTTGCAGTAAAGACATTCGTTTCATTATTGCTTTTTTGCCTAAAATAAGACAACTATCCTATTTTCATCTTAACTTGATGCTAATGAATTTTACCAAAGCTCATTTTAAAGCTCTTTTCAAGTACTTTAAATAAAGTCTGATAAGCTGTTCTCCAAAAATTCGTCGTTTTGCCTTTATTGAATGTCGAATGGTGCAAGTTCAGTTTTCGAAAAAAAAAAAAAACCTTAAGTTTTTAAGCTATTCGTTAAAAATCGTTCCAAAACATGCATTTGTTAGATGAAAAATTAACAATTTCGATCGCGAAGAATTCGGAAAATATTGATTTGAATAAAAATATGCATATAACATTTTTTGCTTTCAATCCATCCTTCTATCGATTTATTTTGAGTGTGCCGATTTCCACCCCCTAGAATTGGTGGCATTCCCCCAGTGAAAAAGAATACTTTTGTTTTAACTTTGGTTCCTTGAGCTTCTACTTACTTACTATCCAAATTCAATCGGTTCTGTCCGAGAGAATTCGGAGCCAAAAACCGCTATCCACTGGACTTATTTAAGAAAACACGAAATAAAGAAGTAGGTACTTTTAAATTTACTTCGCAGAGTAAGTACTCGTAAATACTTCTCCCTACTGGGAAGACATCACTGTGCAATCCTATGACATAGTAGTGTATTTGCCACACAAATGTTTGTGTGATGAAAATGTTCATGGAATCCTCAAAAACCGAGTTCGTTCTAGTAGGATCAATATTGTATCATGAGCACGTCACTCTATTCTATTTTTAATTTCAATAATGGTATCAAAAAAAAAAAAATTCTCCCATTCACAGCTACTTACAGCGTGACAATGGAGAAAAATCCAATCTAATACCGCACTCCAATAAGTGTGTGGTGTGCTTCGGTTGATTTTTATTACATCAAATCCAAAACAAATTCGTACAACAGAAGAATGGCTATATTATAGATACATACAAGGCTCCTCAAGGATCTTACAACGTAAATCCTTAAATAACAAACAATTTTTCACTCGTCACTCAAGGATTTCCTGCTAAAAACAAACTTGAAATTGCCTCATTGTTTGTACATATAACTTCCTCCGCAAAAATCCGAGAATCATCCACGCATTCTATTCATTATGAAAGTTTATCAAGGACGCTCTGCTCTCACTCTTGCCGTATGCTCCTGTCGGCAAAAGCAATAAATATCCTATATTCGCGGGAATATATATATTTTTTTTTTCATCATTTCGTGCACGCATTCATTAATTAAATGAGGACATTTTGACAGGTTGACGGGCCAAAGTGTGTACAACTCTTCTGGTAAATGACATTCTGATAACTTTCTAGAAGAGAAAGGTTTCCCTCGGCAAAAACTGGAGAAGTGTCACCAATGCTCAGAAGTAATGTTTCCTTGTCACGGATAGGGATTGTAATTACTTTAATTATGGGAAACAAAGCAAAAAGGGAACGACAGGATAATTTCATTTAACCAAGTTACGCGGCATTAAAAATGTTTTTTTTTCTTCTCAGGGATTGACGCGGCAAAAGAAAGGATCAAAGATGGCTTTTTTGTGCTCTTGAAAATATCCTTTGGTTCTTGATTAGTTTATCGTGGTTTTAAGAAGTTTACTGTTTTTTTTTTTTTCATTTAATCCGAAGATGGCAAAAGATTGGGCTAATGTATTTTTTTTTTTATATTTAAAAGTTGAATTAATTACTTGGCTGCTTTTGACAGCAAAACGTGATAAGCAAATGTAATTTTTATATTAAAAATAAAAATAACACAAAAAACAAGTATCCAGAGAAGTTGTGTACATAACTTTAATAAGACTTCAGAAAAAATTTAATTTTAATTACTTTTTCGTTGTAAAGTTTTTTTTTCGTAAACGCTACTGACGGAGATGGAGAACAGAAACGATAGAACTATATGTACTTTGAAATAAAGTTTTTTCTCGACTTTATTTTATTTTTGCTTATTTTACTACAAAAAATCAAGCATATATTCCATTTTCCAAGTTGTTAGTTCTTGGTTACTAGCGGATGCCCTTTACGAGAATTTTTCTTAATATAAAGCCAGTATCCAAGCTTTTCAAAATATTGGTCGAAAAATAAACGGTCGGTCGGAAAATAATTTGACCGTAAGCAGAAAATATGAGTTTCTGGAAAATTTTCATTTCAAATGAAAATAAAATCCAAAGTTTAATTTTTTTCCTTCTACCTCATTTTGTGGTACTGCTAGTTATTGTGTGGAGAGTTGCATTATTTTAAGTTAACCAAAATAATTACAGATTAGCGGTTTCCATGTTATTTCAAACTAGTAAATTCAACGATACCCATGCTAAAACTATAGATCTTTCTGGTAAAATAAGTCCACATGCATATCCTTGAAAAGGTATCAACCACCAAAAATAAATATACTAGTGAAAGACCAATTAAAAATAGGCTTTTGCCAGCTACTATTAAGCACATAAATCTCAAGAAAATATAGCATAGGCCAGTTTCACACGAGCCAACAGCCAACCAACAAAAATCGACTGAAAACGTCGTTTGTGGAGAAGAAGGTGAAAGAGAACGGAGGGTGGGCAGTTTTTGAACCAACTCTTTGACTGGATTTCCGAGTCAACTTTTTGACTTGTTGATTGGCTGTCGGCTCGTGTGAAATTGGCCATACTAGCTCGGTACTTAGTGCGCCTCGCTGCACCCATAAACCAATAGTATGGCGTGCGCCAAAACAATTAGGAATTTCAAAATCACTTTTTCCATTTGCAGTGAGAGTCAAATACTACCACGATAGTACATTTGAAAAGAAAGGTGTCACTCCGTTAAACGAAATCACCCGATCATTTATAACCCCAATCACAATTCAATGGTCTCACTGCTACTCTTGTCGTGGTCAGATGCTATGGGGGAATGTTGTTACACGTAAACGAATTTCGATGGTTAAATTACTATGCACGTGCTCTTGTAAATACAAATACGTCCAAACACGAAATGTTAATGTTTGTGGAATTATCATTTCCCCGCCAGCATTTAAAGTTCTAATTCTTTTGGTGCGAAGTATAGCTTCCGTTTATTTTGTAGTTGATTTCATAAAAATTTTAATATACAGTAGGAGATATCAAAAATATTTTTTCGTATTTTTGATTCCGAAAAATTAAACTAGTTAGGATGTCGGTTTTACTCTTCGGTCCACACGATCAACTTCCCAGTATGATGAACGTAGACGGTATAAACTGACTTCTTACAAAATAGCACTAGTGGGAAATTGACTAGTATCAGAGCTGGTAATCCTGAGAGAAGCTAGTTTAAATAACTATAATAGTGGTAAATTCTGAAAATTTTTCTAGAGAATTTTTCTTCCTGAACTTTAGCAAACAAACATTTCCTTCGTACTTCATTTGCTACACTAAAGTGGGTGTTCGAATTTGTATTGAGCGTGTTGAAATGCCGCTGATAAACTGGGAAGCGAAGAAGGTGTACAGCAGTACATCATCTGATTTTAACCATCTCGGTATTAAAATTTCACTTCGTAATCACGTCATTTTCTTCTGTTTTCTATACAGGAGTCCTAATATTAGTAATGAAGCCTCCTTATTAGCATTCGCCGCTATCTCCGAACGTATCTCCGAATTTTTATCCTCCCATCCGGAGTGCGAAATCATTGTTACGGGTGATTTCAACGTTCACAACGTAAATTGGCTGAATTACTCGAATGGCACCAGTGTTTCTGGTAGGGATGGCGAGCTCTTTGCTGAGACCAATAACCTGCACCAAATAGTGAAACAGCGTACGCGTGTTCCTGACACTGCGGGACAAGGGGCACATCTCCTTGATCTTTTTCTTACCTCCCACCCTACACGTTATTCCGTTGAGGTCGATTCGCCTATTGGCAACTCTGATCACTGTCTAGTCAGCGCTTACTTCTCCTATCCATCTCCAACCCCAACAGCGCCAGCTCCTAGGAGAACTGTTTGGCATTATGGAAAAGCCAACTGGTGGGAGCTGATTCGCTTTTTCCGAGCTACTGATTGGGATTTGTGTTTTCAGAACCGCGATGTTAATTTTGCGGCTCTCTGTATTACCAAAGTTATACTGGCCGGAATGCGTTTATTCATTCCCCATTCTTCCAAATCCATAAAGCCTAGGCAATATGGATGGTTCAATCGTGAGTGTATGAACGCAATCAAAACCAAAGAAGCCGCCTACAGACAGTACAAAAATTCTCCGAGTGAAACATCTCGACGAGAGTACATCAGGTTGAGAAACTCTTGTAAATCCACCATCAAGAGAGTCAAAGCATTATTCGATGACAGACTGAGAGGTAAGCTCATAAACTCCACTGCTGGCAGTAAAAACTTCTGGTCCTTGGTAACCTCCATCAGGAAGAATTTCACTTCACATTCAACGCCTCCATTCTTTTATAACAAACAGGTGATAAAAGAAAGCAAACCCAAGGCCGATCTACTTGCACTTCTGTTCGCCGAGAATTCTTCCTTACCCGATGCCGACATGCAACCCCCCACCATCGAGTGTTCCGCTCACTCAATGGATAGAGTTTTCTTCAGGACGCGTGAAGTATATAAGTGTCTCAAAGAGCTGGACTCCAACAAAGCCACTGGCCCCGACAAAATTCCCCCTATAGTTCTTAAAAAATGTGCCTCACCTTTGGCTAAACCTCTGCGCAAACTTTTTGCACTTTCATACTTCTCCGGAGTTTATCCTGACTCCTGGAAACTGGCTCATGTTCAGCCCATACCGAAAAAAGGTGAAGCTAGTAACCCTACTAACTACCGCCCAATAGCAATTACTTCTATTCTCTCCAAAGTTATGGAGACAATAATAAAAAGAAAGCTTATGGAATAACTTGAAAACAACCAAATATTGAACGACAAACAATACGGCTTTAGATCGAAAAGATCTACTGGCGACCTCCTCGTTTGCTTAACGGAGCACCTCAGCCGAAGTATACACCGATTTGGTGAATCTGGTCTGGTTGCTCTGAATATCTCCAAGGCTTTTGACAGAGTATGGCATCCCGCTCTGTTGGCTAAACTCCAAGCTATACCAATTGACTCTGTTCTGAAGAACTGGATTGAGAGCTTCCTTTCAGGCCGTTCAATCAAGGTAGTATTGGATGGCGTCGAATCCGACCCCCACCACATCTCCGCAGGTGTTCCCCAGGGCTCAATTCTATCACCAGCTCTCTTCCTAGTTTTTATAAATGACCTGCTCTCAGTCCCCTCCAACTCACTCCACAGCTTTGCTGATGACGGTACTCTACGTTACTCCTATGGTTTTGATAATGTAACACAAGCGCGTGCCAGACCTTGTCTACATCATCGCCAACTGTTGTCCAATTCAATCAACAGGGACATCGAACGAATTCTTGATTGGGGCCACAAGAACCGTGTCGAATTTAATGCATCAAAAACCAAGTACTGTCTCATTTCCAATAAAACTTGCACCGAACCGCTTTCTATTTCAGTGGACAACAAGACCGTAACGGCAGAACCCTCTCTAAACATCCTAGGCGTAACATTAGCTGAAGATCTGCGCTGGAATAACCACATATTCCAAAGTGCTAAACAAGCATCCCAGTGTCTAGGATTCCTCAAAAGGTGCAAATTTCTCCTTCAGCCGTCTGCCAGGGCTATAATTTACAAGTCCTACATTCGTCCCCGTCTTGAATACAACTCGTATATCTGGGCCGGGGCCCCAAGAACCATCTTAGCTTGGCTGGACAAGGTGCAAAACCGCGTTCTCAAACTTATTGGTGACAGCGCCATTTGCTCTTCAATTGACTCATTAAGCCACCGTAGGAATGTAGCAGCTCTTGCAAAATTTTATCGCTTTTTTCATAATGATTGCTCCACTGAAATAAGTAACCTCATGCCTCCACGGCAACATTTTTCCCGCAACACAAGACTTGCCCGCTCGGCTCACCCCCACAGTTTACAGCCCTTATCTTCGCGCACACTCCGATCTAGAAATTCGTTTATAACAAGAACCACTCGTCTGTGGAACAACCTTCCAAAGACAGTATTCCCGAACTCATACAACATCCAAGAGTTCAAACGCAAGGTTCATCGCCACTTTCTGCAACACCCCCTTGACTCCCCCTAACCTATTATGTCCTTCTCTCTATCTTTCGAGCTAAGCTTACTACTGGACATTGCACCATGACCTAAACGACATGACGTACTAGTAGTACAAAGGGTGACACCTGAGCTTAGACTATCACATAAAAAAAAAGTAATGTTTTGTTGGAAAGATATCGCTGTGCAGAATACAAAAAAGATTATACTTCATTTAGAGCGGGTCTCACTCCATCAAGTTTATTAGATATTAGCAAAACTTATCAGTTAAGGTGTTTCTGACACTTAACCGAAGTTTTTCATTTAAACAAAAAAAGGGCCGGACCGAATGTTATGAAATTTTTTTAAGAGTATTTTTTCGTTAATGGCCTCGATTCCCAGATCCGACGGGAGGGAAGTGAGTTGCGGATTTGACACTTTGCGATTCTCAGATCCGCAACCCCGAATTTCTTTTTGACATTTTCCGCGCTGTAAAAGTGTGATCCGCAACAAATTTTCTGCGGATTTGAACGACAAATGCGCCTGAGATAATCCGGCATCATATATTTCATTATCGCGTGAGTCTTCACTCCGAATTTTCGATTTAAACCAATCCGGGACTGCGGATTTGAGAATCGCAAAGTGTCAAATCCTCACTCACTTCCCTCCCGTCGGATCTGGGAATCGAGGCCAATATTCTTCTTTCGGCATCTTTGTCCTTTATCGAGCGAATTTGAAACGCGCCTAGCATTCCTAGCGTCGCCGAGTTAGCAATTTTTCTGGAAAAAACGCCTTAGGTGCAGTTTTTTGCCAAAAATTTTAAAAAAATTAAAAACCATAGAAAAATTTAAAAACCAGAATTTTAATGATTGGATATTGTAAAGAGAGTCTTCGAAAAAAATTCAGGACCAACATGGGAAATTTTCTTTTGGCGCAGTAACAAATTTAACTTTTTAAATGCACTTAATTGCAAAATTAATTATGCAAAAACTATTTGACCGACAGTGATCGGGTTTTGGATATAAGTTAAACATGCCTTTAACTATCTAATTCCAAAATTAAATTGGAAAATAATGGTCTCTTCTTTCCTTGTGATAACTTTAAAGTGAGGTACTTTTTTTCGCAGTTTTCGGCTATTTTGCAATGCAAAAATTCAAATTTCAAAAATCCACCTTAGGGCAGGATTTAGCAAATCGAATAACGAACAAAACATGCTCAACAAATTTTTCGCCTAGAAGCCTTCGTTAAGAGATATTTAACAAGAAAGGTAAAAAAACAGGGCATTTTTAGTGATTTTTTCAGTTTTTGGGCTACCACCAATTTTCCTAGGAGTTTTATGCTTGCGCACCCCCTTGATATTGTTGGGGATGTCATTTCTGACCGGTTCCACCAAAAAAGTCCGTTACATCACGCCAAAACCAAAAGTTATTGGTTTCACTGCTCTAGCGCCTGGACTATACAGGGTGTATCAGCTAAAGTGTCCAACCGCTTGGCTGTGGATAGGCCTTGGATAGACAACAAAAAATCGTATGGATGGGGGGGGAATCGTAACGGTTTACCCGCTAGGGCGTTTTGAAGTTTTTTTTGGTAGAGGTTTACATATTACCCTGTATTTTTGTCACCTTACTAGATATTTTAATGAATAAGACATCAGTCTACGCAGAATACTCCCTATCTAAATCTGCAAAAGTCAAGGGGTCAACCCACCAACATCCGAAGTTATGAGTCAACAAAGACGAAATTTTTTTTTTTTTTTTTTCACTACAATTTCCACTTCAACCACCCTTTTCTCCAAAAAATACGTGATTAACCAATACGTTTTTTTACAAAATTGGAACACTTGGACAATTTCCTATGGATAATGTCTAACAACTATTATGCCACGACCTTTACTTTTGAAGTTATTCGCAATTTTAATGATGAAATTGGCTCTTTTTCGTCCTTTTTTAGTACTTTTTCACATGAGTTTTGTCGAAAAGCACCAAATAAGCACCAAATGACTCATAACTCCGGATGTTGGTGGGTTGACCCCTTGACTTTTACAGATTTAGATAGGTGGGAGTATTCTGCGTAGATTGATGTCTTATTCATTAAAATATCTAATAAGGTGACAAAAATACAGGGTAATATGTAAACCTCTACCAAAAAAACTTCAAAACGCCCTAGCGGGTAAACCGTTACGATTCCCCCCCCCCCAAAGTCGTTCGTCTATCCAAGGCCTATCCACAGCCAAGCGGTTGGACACTTTAGCTGATATGGGAAGTTGAAAACACGTTGAATATTGCTGTAGCCATAGCGGTGCTTGCCATTACAGGAAATCCTTATTATAGGGACAAAGGTCAACTTCAGCTCATATAGGGACAAAGGTCAACTTCAGCAGTCAGTAAGATTGCAAGAGGTAAAAACCAATTGCAATTTACAATTAGGTAACCTTATGTAAACTAGGATGCTCAGAGCTTAGGGATGCCTTACTGTATGACATCGGGACCGGTGGAGAGAACAGCTGCGAGAGGTCAGGACCGGATCCCGGTTGTAGTGCCGTTAAAGAAGAAGAAGAAGAAGAATCTTATGCGGATACTCGAATGGCAGTTGCCTATTGAGGTTTTTTACTTTGAAGTATGAGATTTTAACCACATTATGTATATGTCATCACTATAGATGAGTTCTTCCAGCCGTATTCTGGTAGAACTAGTCCCAAAGTCTCAACAACAGAATTAAGGAGCTTGGTATGTAAGCTGTCTCCACATCTTACCATCCTCTTAGCACAGAAATGGAGACTTGTGTGAGGAGTTGCAGCAGGATGGGTAAATATACGAATCTTGAATATGCTAGATTTGACCCGTCGCGAAACCTATATGTACATCTCTACGTGGACGTTGACGTGCTTCACACTCAGCCAAAGTGGAATCTCTATGTGTTCCAAGTGATTCATTTGTGTGCGAAAATAAAAGTTCAGCTCGGTAAGTAGAGTAGAGCTCTACCTTGAGGCTGCCGTTTGTTGTTACAATTTAGTGAAACAGAGACAGAAACATACTATCTTCTATTCGATAAAGGCTCAGACCTGTACTTCCACTTTGAGTCTGTGATGTAAACTGGCCTTTACTCGTTTTTAAGACGGCGTCGTATGCCAAGTAGATGACGCTGTGTGAAGGTAACATCGCTTTATGCCCCGGCACCTTTATCCTATGTCCTAAACTGAGATACTCTTAAAAAATCAATGATATTGACTGTACAGCCCAGTATCTGTACCGATTTTTTTCTCTAGTGGGCGAAGGCGTGTAAGTTTCTTAATCTTCATAAATCCATTCCCAACTCGATACTTAATCGCCGCCCTTTTGAAATCTTGAAACTATGTTGGCATTATTATCTCTTTATAGTTTGCTATCGTCATTCAAGTCGCTTTGCATCGTTACCCGGCCATTACACGGGTCAGTTCTACTGACACTGTCGCTTACACTGACTCGTGTAAATACTCACTAACGGGCATTTTTACAAACAAGACGGTGCTGTCGAGACAGTTTTGCAGTCAATGCTGACTAGTCAGTGAAATGACAAATTCACTATGTCTTTAGAATAAATAATTAAAAAATTTGTTTAAGGAAAAAAGCAGAAAACAAATTAAGTCGCCTGTAAATTATAAACCTAATAGAATACACGAGGAAAATCCTTGCTTATAAAATTTATAACACTACAACCGTAATATTCTGTTATATTCTCTCTTTAGAACATATAGTCTTCTGTCTTCATAGTCAGTCGTCACCGAGATTTCCAACTGCAAAGATCCCTTTATTAAAATTTAATTAAAGCGAATTATATATGAATAAAACTAATCTTTTATTATTAAATCCTAGTCTGTTCATAAATTTTTCCACATTTGGTGCCGAAACCCGGGAATTGAAACCTGACGAAATTCGCGATCTTGTGCAAATTTTAATAATTGGAATCGGTGATTACTCGCTCGATCAAATTAACCGCGTGTCCATCATGGAGTTTCAAACACGTGCCCTTTATCGCAGTCAAATTACAAAAATAATGAACGAAGCGGCGGATCATTTGAAGACACCAGAGTCAATGTTTTCAGAGGATATGTCTAAACTAGATTCCGCGGAAGAAAAATTAACCTCGTATTTGCAAAGATTAAGCAGCGCCTATTTACAGGCGTGCGGAGTTAAAAAGCAAATCGTTGGGTGACATCGCCGCATCCATTAAGTTCCTATGTTCTTTATTGTCCGAATAAATTAAATCTTTCAGAAAATTATGTTCGATATCAAATTCAGGTCTCTTTGACAGAAAAAGATTGACCCAATATTTTTTTTCCTAGACTTCCCTTCGCTTTTCATGTTTTCAATAATTTGTGTTAATAATAACGCAGTTAAGGAAGCACGGATACTGGCCGCGGACATTTTAGAAATGAACTGACTTGCCAATTGACCGAACGTAATCAACTCAGAGTCAGTGGATTTGACAAAACAGAGTCAGTACTGGCAGTCAGCAGAACTGACTCGTGTAATGGCCAGGCTACCATCCATTATAGAATCGGCTGATATTTTACCGTCAAATTACTCCTAACAATCCATATTTTTGAATTTACAGCAGTTCCTGATTAAAATCGTCTCTCCAATTCGAATGTAAACTTGTCATATTGCACTTGGACAAAAAAGAGCATGACTAGCCAAGTGTCAAAGTGTCAAATTAAATCCAATGAAAGATATTACAGCGCAAGAAAGTTTTAGGAAATGTTGGCCTTTTTTGATAAGGAATTTTGCTTATGAGCAAGTTTTCCTCAAAGAAAAACCCCATTAAGAAGAAAAGGAAACACCATCCAATAATAGCCATTTTTCCAACGCAGCATGCACGCACATGCATTCAAATCGAAAAGGCAAATTAATTGCCATCAAAAGAACATCTCCAGGCATAAAATCAATTCGTGTTGTCATGTAGCCGATACATATTCACTTCGCATCCCTCCGTTGTGTTATTGATGACTTGTGGAGTGGTGGCTCGGTAATCCTTTATGAAATGCATTGAATTTGCTGCAAAATTTTGTCGCATTGCCGTCCAATGTCCATGGAAATCTGCATGATTTATATCGCACCAAGTTGCAGCCCCCTTATTGCCGAGAAGGACATTAATCCTGCACCACTGATATCTTAAGGATACTGTCCTGAATATGTCTGAAGTGTAATCGAGATCGTAAGGACACACATGGAACAAGCACTAGTACGACGGGTGAAATGGAACATGTGGAGTCGAAGTGTCTGTTACAACCTTCAAATTATTCTTCGTAATCCTTCGCCTGGAATTCCCTGGCTGTAGTAGTACTACTGGCATGGATGAGCGCCTATGGCTGGCTCTGGTTTTCCTGCCTGGAACATCTGTTACATTTCGGTGGGGGATCATCTTCAAGATATACTCAGCCGCTAAAACCATCTGAGAAACCACAGATTGCGCCAAAGGATACGAGACTACTTTGCAGAGATTTTAGGCCAATTACAAATCTACTGTCGTAAGATGCTGTTTTCAGGAAATTTTAACGACTTCTGTGCTAAGATAATGACGACCTTTGATGTAGGTAATGAGAGCAACTCATGGTAATTCGCAAAGGTTACAGGAAATCCTCGAGTGCAAATTAAGCAATTCGAGATGTTTGCTTCGGGGGAGTGTATGTAGCTGCGTACATAAGGCAGAGTCGCTTTATTTAAAGCATTAAAAATCTTTGGCGTAAATTACTGAAATTAAAATTATTTACTTCAAAGGAATTTCAAACTTTCTTTGGATTGTGTTTCTGCTTGTTAATCTTACTCGGTTCGGGATTATTTATTGATGTGCCACTCTGCCTGTCGATTTGGCAGTTCAGCTCTTTAAAAATGAACACCTTTAACTCCTATTATGAATTTACCAATAACACAGGAACAGAGAGAATGGACTTAGAAATTAGTTTCTAGAAATAGTTTAGCTGCAAATCTTTTTTTATAAAACAAGCACTAAATGTCCTTAATGAACGAATTCTGTCTTTGTTTGCACCTGGTTTTTATGATTATTATAAACGAATGGCATCTTTCCATTATCTAGATTATCATCTATATTTTGAGAAAAAGTGCACATCGTAACGAGCGATAATTATGGAGAAGTCCCTCAACAAAGATTCTATCTTTCTTTTAACGGCTAATATTTTATTTTGTATTTTTATTGTTTCTATAATTTTGCAGAATTTGTGGTCAACATAGGTCCTATTTACACTAGGTTGGAAGCCCCGCATGTGACAGCTGGAGTCTGGGTGAGGCCCAGTTGTAGTTTCAGAAATGGTGCACGTGGAAAACAAATTGTTCGTGGCGCTGTGTCACTAGTCTTATTGACTGATTTAGGGCTACAACCTAAATGTGAAAATTTCTTCATCCATGCTTTCAGGCAACGCTTTCTTTCATTTCCTAAAATTGAATCAACCTGCAACTCTTGACGTTAGCGAAAATGTGAAAACTTGTGCTGCAAAGTGTGCTGCAATGCACCGCGGCGGTATCAAAATGTGGACAGCCTATAAATAACATGCTTAAAATTGCAGAATTCTTTAATTTTACAAAGTCTCTTGTTTTGATGTTAAAATATCTGCAGTGTTCTCCCGCCACTGAAGCAGTGGGCGTAATTCTCGTTATGCTTCCACCAAATCCATGCATCAAACAGCAGGAAGCCTACTTGGGCCTTAGACTAGAAGTGTATTTCTGGGTTGAGAAGACGGATGTAAACTGCGATGAACATGATAGATGGACCATCTGACTAAAGGATAGCGAAATTCAAATGTTAGATGTCCAGATCCCTATCAAAAAGGAATTGCAAAATTTCTAGCCTGTCAAGAACAATGCCGTAATTCTGTACATAGACGGCTCCACATCGGAGTTTGATGTAGGCACTAGTTTTCCCCTCTCGTTAAACTACCGCTTGCCTAATTGTACCATTGTCTTCCGGGTAAAACTTCTGGTATTTTTAAAGCCTGCCTACAAATACAGACGCACCCTAGGGCCAGTAGTCAGAGTAATCTTGTTAACGGATTGCCGTGTTGATATAAAAGCTCAAAGCGCGGTCTATAGGTATAACCTCCAAACTGGTGGAAATCTATCTAAAAGAGTTAGATGGCTTAGTTGGGAGTTACAGAATAACTCTTCCAGATAAATCGGTTAGGGGCAAAGACACACTTGTGTGCAAAGCTAGTATGTGTGTGATAAAGATAGATATCAGCATGCACCCTGCTTTAATAGCACGCTCCAGATGGGGAGTTTAACGTCATTTACCAAGACGAGAAAGACTTGGCCACGCTGATGACGTGGAAGAATATTGCTAGAGTCATGTCGATCATCACTGATCTCTAGATTAAGAATACCGTACAATACATACTGACGTACCGCGACACTGGCGACAAGCCACAGGCACAACCTAACATTTACCTTTACCGTTGTCAGGCTCTTTCTAGGTTTAGGACCTACTGGTCATGGTGCAATGTCTAGTAGTAGGTAAACATGGCTCGAAGGAATAGAGAAAAGGATGGGTTATAGAGGGTGCTGAAGGAACGGACGATATACCTACGATATGTATGAGTTCCTAGATGTTGTCGGAGTTCATACCATGTAGAATTAAATGACGGTAGAAATTTTACATCCCAGAGGAAACCTCTTAGGTCACGCACTTCTGTTGGTCTGGGAATTTTTTTTATGGCATACACCTTTTCGGCAAGCGGTTGAATGCCTTCAAATGCTTGACAAATGTCCGAGAAACTGAACTTTTTCTGTAACTGAACTTTCTGCTGTAATTGTCAATCGGTTTCGGTACTTTTGACTGTAGTTACACTTTTAATAATTTTACCTATTGTGCGTATTTTTGTCTCCCGATCCATTAGCCTTCGTCCTTTTATTAGATTTTAAGACGTCAGCATGAAGAAATGTCCACGGGAACATTCTTCTTAAGCCTAAACTAAATCCAATTGAGCATTGTCCGTAAGTCTTTATTGGTGATTCGTGATCCGATCTTTATGTGGTGGAAGTACTAGGAACTCTATGTTGCTGGTGTCGCCACAGGGACATTTCGTTTCTAAGGATTGAGACATTGCTTAAGCTTGCCTTACAATGTCACGATATCTGATTTCAGATATGCAAAGAACCGAATTATTTCTGCTTGTGAGCTGACTCACCCAGACGCCCTTGATTTATTGCTGGTCGTCCAAATGCGTTTCAGCAATCATTTCAGCCATTTCAAGGTTATATGAAGCAAAATATGTTGGGGAGATTAAATTTAATTTTTACGGAGACACTGCACGATTAAATGCTTAATCATTTTCAGAGCTCACTTTTATTTCCTTCCAAACGACTTGAATTATTGTTTCTACATTCGCGACTCAAAATTCCAATATCAATATCGTCTTTAGTAATAGATAGAGCTCCACTAGCTTAATATTCTAGTAGGGGTCTTAATGTTCCATTTTTTATATAATTCCTGAATATTGGAAACCTTAGCTTCCACTTTTTTTCCTTCAGCTAATCTGTCCTGACTCGATGTAGAATTGTAATCTTTTTGCCCAAGCATAGGGACAGTAAAAAACAAACAGATTACTTTTGTTACGTTTCTACTAATTTTGGAGGGCTAGGCCTACATCAAATAACATAGAAAAGCAAATCCTGAATTTTCTCTTTAATTATAATTTCGACCTAATCTTTTACTTTTACAAAAACAAGTCCTCACTTTTGTCTTTAATTCAAATTTGAAGGTAATTAACGTGTCAGCATATTTTCTAATTATTTTACATTGCTTAAAATTCCTAATATTGATATAAAATTATTTTACCTACGTATTAACGCATTTAATATTGTAACTATGTATTAATTACACTATCCATTTTACCAAAAATATTCAGACTGATCATAGTCTCAACCTGATATAGTGGAAAACACTTTAAGAATACGATTACAAAATAATTCAGACATCAGGAATGCTTCATTTAAATGCTAATATATTCAGGTCTCCGTTTTCATAAATCGAAACAGAAGCTGCACATAAATAACTATCTGTGCTGTGAACGTGTCCCTATTAAACTGGGAAAGAGTCCAAAAAATGTCACAATTATTCTAGAAAACCATCCTTAAAGCAGATTGTAGAAATATAAATATAAATGAAATTCATTTTGTTTTTAGTTTTTGCTTTTATAGAATATGGTTGTGCAGCTTTCTATCTGTTCAGATACGCTTGTCAAAGATCCTTCGGGTTTATGGTATAATATACATCACCATAAATTAAAATAATTTTGTACGAGTTCACTGTGTCGTGTCTTCTGCAAATCGTTCACTGAAATCTACAAGGTGGGCTAATGGCACGAATGTAGCGAACATTATGATGTATTACATTTTGCATTCTTATTATTATGAAAAAAAAAAATGAACACTGTGCAATGTTCATTTATCGGTTTGATTTTTATTTGAAACAAAAGGACCAATCAGAAAAACATTCAAGTTGAGACTACTTAAATTTAACTACAATTAACCATTGCACATCGAGACCAATCTCGAAGTAATAGTAAAATTGGATACAGGAGAAGAAAAAAATTGAGTAGTCGTTCTACCTGACGGGCAAGGCAGTCGCAGCTTCCAGTTGCAAACTAATTTCAAATCGGTCTTGTTTTTGTTGACCCGTGTGTGAACTTCCGCTTACGTACACGGGCAAGGTAACGATAATGTTGATGAGTTGAATAATTAAGTTGAAGTTGAGTTGAAAATAAAAAAGCACTACACGTTACAATAAATGACAAACAAAACACAAAGCTTCTGTCAACTAAATTCAACTATTCTACTACTGAACTCACTTGTATGCATAATTTCAACTCAACCCAGGCAGCAGAGCGGAGTTGAGCTCAATCAACCCTAACTCACCTTGGCTCTCGTCCACATGTAGTTGGACTCGGGTTCAACCTGAGTGCAAATCATCATATACATATTAGCCCAGTCACTTTATACAAAAAAAGTGCCAAACCTCTGAATAAATGCAACTGGAGATTTATCAGCGGGATTCTCTTTATTTTGGGCTCACAAATAATTTCCCAAAATTCCATAAAGCCAACTGGCCGGCTACTCGAGTTATGAAAATCAGTTTTTCTCAAAATTCTCGTAAATTAACGGTTTTATGCAATTTTTTGCTAAGTTAAGACTGTTCGTAAGATAAATCTGCATAAAAATGTCTTATACGAAATTTACGTAGAACCAATGGTTTTTGGGATATGGGTTTAGGAAAAACTCGGGCATTAGGCATCAATTTTTCAGAAATATTCGTTCATTAGTTTTGCAAAATGCACTAAAATTTATTTTCGTGACCTTTGACCCTCCTTAACTCGAGTAGCCGGCTAGTTAGCTTTATGGACTTTTGGGAAATTATTTGTGACACCAAAATAAAGGGAATTCCGCTGGAAAATTTCCAGTTGCATTTTTTTAGAGGTTTATATACATACGTATAAATTGCAGAATGCAGAATAGTAGCATTACAATTTTTCGTTGCTTATGGTTCTTGTCGGGCCCGCCCGATGTCAACTCGATGTCCGAAGATACAACCATTGAACTTGAGGTGGATGATGATGACGCCAACCCCATTTAGTTATTTTCCTCTGGGATAGGTGTTGATGAAGATGACAGCATGAAAGAAGTGGGAATAGAAGAGATAGAGAGATGATCGACAAAATTTTTTTATTCTGGGTAACCTTTGGACTAGGTCTACTGGGGATACCATGTAAAAACGCTGCCTGCGTTATAGTTCAAAGGTGGTGCGGAAAAGAATGCAGTGCGATGCCCGAGTTTTCCCAGCTCCGTATCTTAAAAACCATTGGTTCTACGTAAATTTCGTATAATACATTTTTATGCAGATTTATCTTACGAACAATCTTAACTTACCAAAAAATTGCATAAAACCATAAAGAGATTTTTGAGAAAAACTGATTTTCTTGACCTTTGACCTTCCATAATTCGAGTAGCCGGCCAGTTGGCTTTATGGACTTTTGGGAAATTATTTGTGAGCCCAAAATAAAAAGAATCCCGCTGATATATCTCCAGTTGCATTTTTTCAGAGGTTCATATTTAAAGTGACTGGACTAAATGTACGTACTAAATAAAAATCGGACTATTTTGTAAAAAAATTAAGAAGGCGGTCGATTTTTGCAACAGTGTTCTACCGAGCCCACGACATGGGTATCAAATGAAAGAGCGCGACAGTAAGCTGTGTGACGTAATTCTAAATCTAATATGGCCGCTAACACAAAATGGCGGAAGACATATAATAAACTGAAAAGAAGAAAATAAAAATAAATAGTTTAAAAAACCTAAGAAAACCCGCTTTTAACTTAAAATGAACCAAAAAGAAAAAAATAATTTTGAATGTAAAGTTTTAAAAGTTTTTCCAGTCACCAATTTGTTTTTGTCTTTACAGTTTCGTTGAGGCCATGAGCATATTTGCACTCGAATTTACAACCTGTTATCACAGATAAGTAAAATACAGATGCCCAGTCGCTGTATAAAATCATGTCCCAAATCAATAGTTTGGCTAGCCAGCTTTTCCCTCGTCTAGCCAGCTAAATTTCGAGTAGCAAAAAAATGCAGCCATATAGGATGTTAGGGCACGTCAACTTTTGGTCGAGTTCTGGCAACCACCAATCTTACGTATACAGGCTATACCCTTAGCACGAACGCAAGCAAGTGGGCTCTACTGCTCTCACCAATATATTCACTATTGCTATCGTATCGCAGTCCAAGCAATGAATTATTCTGCGATTCTACCATTCGGCATGAGACACAGGGACAGAAGACATTAAGTGACGTAGTCACACAAAATGCAATGAATGTTGAAACTAATTTCTGCATTGCAGCATTGACACCCACTCCTCGTAGCTAATTTGCTTCGCACACCGTACAATTTGACGCTGCTTTCTGTCGCTGGGGCTTGTCCAAAAGTTAAGTTGCCATGCTCTAGCCAACTACATACATGGCTACAACATTGAAATATTTTGCTTGTATTAATCGCTTTCGGCAACATGGAACACGTTTCGTCTATTCGACTGGACATCTGTATTTTACTTATCTGTGCTTAAATGTAAAAAAGGGTGGGGCGCTAACGAAAAGTTCCAGTATTAATAAAATAAGAATATAAGTAAAGAGCCTTCCACGCTTTTTTACATTTAAGTAAGTGGCTGCAGCAATGAAAACATTTCATTCAAAATTATTTTTTACTTTTTGGTTCATTTTAAGTTAAAAGTGTATTTTTTAGTTTTTTTAAATTGACAACTTTGTTTATTTCGAATCGGAGGAGAACGAATAAAGTAGATCATAAGGAGCCCACCTTTTCAAAGTCTACCAAGCCAATATGTAAGGAAGTCGTGTCGAGGGCTGCATGGTAGTGCGTAGTTTTTTCACTACATTGAACCTTATCCTAATAAAGAAGCTCTATCAGAATGGACCTACCCTTTTCTACCGCACTCATGAAACTTTAATGGACCAATTACCATAAATTCATAGGTCTGGAAATGGCCATTAGTATACCCACCAGTTTCATGAAAAGGGCCTTGTTGTTCGGACTTAGATTAAGCAAACCGAAGGTCCAGGCCTGGATTGGAGAACACTAAGCGGTTCTTTCCTGTGTCGTTTCTTGAGGCGGCTAAGGAATTTGTGAGGCCCCAATTATTAATTATGGAAGATAGAGACGGCGGAGGACCCACCTTCAGGCACTGTTTGAGAAGGTTGTGTTTGTCGTTCACGTGCTCTGTGAGTGCCGTGTGATAGCTCGAACAGTTAAGTCTAAGCGAGAAGCCACTAGGCAGACCGCTGAACTTGTTCAAGAGGTCTAGCGTACAAATTTTAGGTATACTTGTAGGAGTGTAGTACAAAATGCTAAGTGAAGAGGACACTTCATTTTGGGACTCAATACCACAGCGAAAAAAGAAAAGGTGCCATGCTGCGCAGTTGAACAACGGACCTCTAGAATGGTGGTTGGGCGACTTAGCTCCTAAACAACGCAAAGCAATCCCGAATATTATAAGAATTAATGCAATTCTTTTGTATCGGGTCCTTTTTTTGACTCCGTTTTTGGCCGACTATACTGCTAACATAACCATCGGGGTTAACTTTGGAGTGATGAGCCTCCTTAAACGACACGATTCCAATCAATGAATCATAAATTCTTAGGTGTCAGCAGATACAAGCACTGAGCATGGGACCGGGGTAAGGAGTAATTTACTGTGTAGATTTGATGTGATGAAAAATAATTTTGTGGCGTAAATCCTTGGAGAATTATCGCAAGTTCAGCGATGACAATTCATCATGTCATAAAACCCCCATTGTTATGTTCATACTCATATCTTCAAATCTTTTTTTGCTCTTATTTGACTAACTTTTGCGGCATGTATAGCATATTAAAGTGGTTTCTTTCTATTTTGCAAAAGTACGATAAAAAACTCGTAAAAAAACATTCGGCCTAAAACTCTCCATATAATATTATAGTATCTAATATTAACAAAAATAAAATAAATTTATGCTATAACAAAATTAACTCTGAAGCCTAAAAAGAAATCTCAAAATGCTGATTATGTAGACTAGTCAGGCAATAAACTTGAGCCATACTCTGGGCTGTGGCAGCCACTTATAAAAATTCCATTATTCAAATGTTAAGTGAATTTGTGTGTTTGACTCCATTTTCATCAATCATTACTAATTGAACAGCCGCATACTACCCCAATAGCTACGTAATCCCTCTATGTCAATTACCGATTTCTAAGAGATCTAATTACCATTGAATAAGTAAAGGATTGATAGAATTACAGCAAATATTCCCGTAATTAGTCTTAGCATCTTCTGAAAGTAGTTATGTACTCGTAGATACATATGTATACAAGTACTCGTTACCTACTCGTAGCTGTAGGCAAAATGTTTGCATGAACTCTGGATATGTAATGTTGTTAAGTTAATTACTAATATTCATGTTTAGTAAAATATTTATTCATTTAAATAGTTGATTTTTCTCAACCTTTCATCTATCTCTACTAAGCCTACTACACTGTCATACAATTCACTTCCTGTGTACATCTCTATCTAATAAACTTAATATTGAAGGTTCAAAGTAATATAACCAGTACTTATCCATACTTTTACCTCTCTTATACATTCTAGAATCAAATATCTTGGATCCGGCGGAGAGATTGGCATATTTTATCATCAGGAGCTCAACTGTATACCAACGATGAAAGATTCGCCATCCTACATACACCTGGCTCCAATACGTGGACCTTGCAAATAAAGTTTGTGCAAAGGAGGGATCATGGCATGTATGAATGCCAGGTAAGAGCCAAATAAAGTGTATTAAAGTAACTTTATATCTTTAGGATAACGGTAAATTGTGTATGGAATATAACTTCTCAGATACTTTAAATGTTGATAAAACGGATTAAATTGTGCAGATTATATTCCATTCTTATTTAATATAGCCATATACATATGAGATTTTGTCCCTTTTACGATTATCCTTTCAGTAATTTATGTATTAGAAACCTTCGTACATGTCTATACATAGTATGAAGTTAACTACGAGAATCTGTTTATTTATGGCCGATGTGTTTGTTTTTACAGCAAGTGTATTTTTTTGTATTGCGAGTATTTTATAAAATGTGGGATTTGATGCAATCGTGGATAGGTAAGAGCAATGACTTGAGTTGAAATAATTTGCAATGATATAGTGAATATGAATTCTTATGAATGAATCTAAATACTAATACACATATCCTGTAATCTTGATATTTGAAAGGTAGATTTCTTAAACGACTCAAGGCCCGCATTCATGGTCAAATTGGATGTACAACCAAAAATGTGATATCGCAAAACTGTTCTTTTGGTTGCATGCACAGCTTTGCTTTGGCTGTACGGTGGCGAAAGGGTTAAGGTAGATTTCTAAACAACGAAACCTGCATTCTTTCGGCAAAACATCACAGACCAATAACAACGTAGCTTCACTCCAGGGCAAATCAAAAACTGAACAGATTATCAATTTAAAGTCATTCGATCAGAAATATAAGCACGATTGGTAGAAACCTGTCAAACCTCTTCAAATCCAATCATATAGCTATTTTTTTATGGTGAGGTACTGTGTCCTAAGGTATAGCGGCCACCAGGTTGGCTTATTGTACCATGCAAATCTAAGTATTTAGTTTTATTTCTAAAGGATAAAGTGTTTAATGGTGAAAGTGTTTACTTTTAAAACAGAACAAGCAATTAATGCACAAAATCTAAACGTCAAAGTGTTTTTTATATAACTTGTAAGGTGTTTAACAAAAATCTCAAGTCTCAACTTTGTTTTTGGAACATGTTAGTTACATCGAATACTATACGAAATCGACATTTTCTAGCTCCAGCAACCGCCGCTATGTAAGTTATAAGTCATTTTGTGAAAAATTTACCATTTTGATTAAAACTAAAAAAAGTAACCAAAATTACATTCAAAAATTTATTTTTAATTGCATTCGAAAGCTGGTATCGAGATCTACATTTCGATTTACAAAAAATCTTTCATTTTGGATTTAACCTCATTTCAAATTTTAATTAACAAATGCAGTTGTGCCCAATGGGTAGGTAATCAGCAATTATATTACAGAGAGACTGGTTTTTAGTTTGCCCTGATCCAATTTATAAAACCGGAGGTATTCACATTTCAAGCTCAAAAGACGTAGTAAAAAAAATTTGTTTATAAAAAAAGTAGCCCAAGGTTTTCGAAGTTCAAAACTTAGAAATATACTCCTGGTGATATCCCAAACAGGATATAATCATAATCTTGCTGTCTAATCTCTGTATACACTATATCGATTCTTAATTTATTTGGCCCTTTTTTATTTCACTATTACCACAGACTAATCCTTTTATTTGTTTATGCTATTATTCATCGACAGATATTTTTGTAATATGAAAATAAACCCAAAAACCTTCTTAAAAATTACGAGTGACAAATATTTCACACAATTATGTTAATGCCCGCAAAGGGTGCCGTTTAACATATTTAGTAAACCGCATCTTCGCTATCACGAAGGTCAAGCAGCAATGGAAGTGATTTGTACTTTTTCAGGGGACCGCTATCTGCCCAGTGGCTGTTCGGGTGGGATCTCTTCGAACAACGAGGCCCTACTTCTTGTTATTGCGGGTCACTGACAGAGAGCACGAAGGGTAGACTCATCCTCCTTAACGCAAAGCCAACAAGTGGCGTCCTCCGCCCTTCCGACCCTCCATAATTGGTAATTTAGGGCTCAGAGTCCGGCGATCAAGCCAACAATTATCCTGACATCATTTCTACTGCGCCCCAACAATTCCTTGGCTGCAATAGGATATGACACCAACCTGAAGCGTTCGGTATGTTTCATCAAAGTCAGATCGGCAATTACCTCTTCGCCTGGTAGCTGCTCCAATGGCAAAACTGGATGATTTCGCGCCATATTGGGACCAGTGGAGGCATCTGTGGCAACAAGACCGGGTCCGCTTGTATAATTGGCTTAATTGAGTTATTTATTTATGTTTAAATTATATTTATCACTAGCATAAAACCCGCGTGCCTTGCAACGCCTTTAAATAAAAACTGTTTATTATGTGCAATGTTTTCCTTAAAAAAAAAACAAACAAACAAAAAAGTCAGCTGTCATTATCCCTAAAAGGGTTTATTATAGTGCATTTTTTAATAAATATGGTAAACAAATTGCTGCGTATATCACCTCTGCTCAACAAATCTGCAAGTTTTGAAGCAGAGATTGGCATGTTTATGTCCCCCATTTCACTGTGTTAGGGGATGAATTTCGAAAAATTGCTTCTTAGTGAATGTCCACGTCATTATAGAGATGCACTGTCAAAATTAAAGCCCTTCAGCTCCAGCGGTTTGGGTTAACCCCATTTAACCCCCTTAGGGGATAAATTTCAAAAAATCGCTCCTAAGTTGATGTCCACGTCATTACAGGGATGCACGGTCAAAATTAAAGCCCTTAAGCTTCAGCGGTGTGGGTTAACCCCATTTCACCCACTTAGGGGATGAATTTCGAAAAATCGCTTCTTAGTGGATGTCCACATCACTATAGGGATGCACTGTCAAAATTTCAGCCCTATAGCTGCAGCGGTTTGGGTAAACCCCATTTCACTCCCTTAGGGGATGAATTTCGAAAAATCGCTTTAATAGTGGAAGACCACGCCCTTATAAGGATGCACTGTCAAAATTACAGCCCTATAGCTTTAGCGGTTTGGGTAAACCCTATTTCACCCCCTTAGGGGATGAATTTCGAAAAATCGCTCTATAGTGGATGTCCACGCCATTATAGGGATGCACTGTCAAAATTTCAGCCCTATAGCTATAGCGGTTTGGAAAAACCCCATTTCACCCCCTTAGGGGATGAATTCCGAAAAATCGCTTCTTAGTGGATGTCCACATCACTATAGGGATGCACTGTCAAAATTTCAGCCCTATAGCTCCAGCGGTTTGGGTAAACCCCATTTCACTCCCTTAGGGGATGAATTTCGAAAAATCGCTTTAATAGTGGAAGACCACGCCCTTATAAGGATGCACTGTCAAAATTACAGCCCTATAGCTTTAGCGGTTTGGGTAAACCCTATTTCACCCCCTTAGGGGATAAATTTCGAAAAATCGCTCTATAGTGGATGTCCACGCCATTATAGGGATGCACTGTCAAAATTTCAGCCCTATAGCTATAGCTGTTTGGAAAAACCCCATTTCACCCCCTTAGGGATGAATTTCGAAAAATCGCTTCTTAGTGGATGTCCACATCATTATAGGGATGCACTGTCAAAATTTCAGCCCTATAGCTCCAGCGGTTTGGGTAAACCCCATTTCACTCCCTTAGGGGATGAATTTCGAAAAATCGCTTTAATAGTGGAAGACCACGCCATTATAGGGATGCACTGTCAAAATTTCAGCCCTATAGCTTTAGCGGTTTGGGTATACCCTATTTCACCCCCTTAGGGGATGAATTTCGAAAAATCGCTCTATAGTGGATGTCCATGCCAATATAGGGATGCACTGTCAAAATTTCAGCCCTATATCTATAGCGGTTTGGAAAAACCCCATTTCACCCACTTAGGGGATGAATTTCGAAAAGTCGCTCTATAGTGGATGTCCATGCCATTATAGGGATGCACTGTCAAAATTTCAGCCCTATATCTATAGCGGTTTGGAAAAACCCCATTTCACCCCCTTAGGGGATGAATTTCGAAAAATCGCTCTATAGTGGATGTCCACGCCATTATAGGGATGCACTGTCAAAATTACAGCCTTATAGCTTTAGCGGTTTGGAAAAAACCCATTTCACCCCCTTAGGGGATGAATTTCGAAAAGTCGCTCTATAGTGGATGTCCATGCCATTATAGGGATGCACTGTCAAAATTTCAGCCCTATATCTATAGCGGTTTGGAAAAACCCCATTTTACCCCCTTAGGGGATGAATTTCGAAAAATCGCTCTATAGTGGATGTCCACGCCATTATAGGGATGCACTGTCAAAATTACAGCCTTATAGCTTTAGCGGTTTGGAAAAAAACCCATTTCACCCCCTTAGGGGATGAATTTCGAAAAATCGCTTTTTAGTGGATGTCCACGTCATTAAAGGGATGCACTGTCAAAATTTCAGCCCTATAGCTCCAGCGGTTTTGAGTTGACCCTATTTCACCCCCTTAGGGGATGAATTTCGAAAAATCGCTAGGGATGCACTGTCAAAAGTTTCAGCCCTTTAGCTCTAGCGGTTTAGGTTGTGCGTTGTCTTTCAGTCAGTGACTTTTTATACAATAGAAAAAAAGTAAAGAAAATAAATCCCCTTACAACTTATTGAACCCCATTTCATCCCCTTCAACCCTTTTTTCTCCAAAAAAAAATAGCCTATGTCCGTCTCCAAGGTCTAAACTATGTCTGTTGCAAATTTCATCAAAATCGGTCCAGCGGTTTAGGCGTGAAAGCGTAACATACAGACAGACAGACAGACAGACAGACAGACAGACAGACAGACAGACAGACAGAGTTACTTTCGCATTTATAATATTAGTAAGGATTTTAGGAAGTAGATGTAAATAAATCTTAAAATCATTACTTTATGAACCGCCCGGGCGAATTGAGGTATATCTTTTGAAACATTTAAATTCATCAGCGCTCAAAAATAATTTGTGATTACGATGCTTTATAAACAAATCACTCAGTGATGGTTATTTCTGATAAAAACACCAGGTCCTCTATTCTTTCTCATACAAAAATTCACAACAGTGCAATCAGAGTATTTTGCAGACTGTTGAATTAGTCCGCTTCTTGTATCCACCGATGGGAATAATTTTAATGAAACAAACGAAATCTAATTTTGTTTCCGTAATGATGTGGTGCACCGACTTGTTGATGTTGAATTGCTCCTATCTGTATTCTGTCTCGTATGGCATTGAAAACTCTAAATAATTTATGCCATTTGCCGTTTGCGTGAATTTAAAATTTCCAATTAATTTATTTCCAATTACACCTGCATATAAACTCCCGCTGAAATTATTAGTGAACACGGTGTGCCCTCAATTAAATGTGTATTGTTCTGAACTTGAATGTGTGAAGCAAGACTGTGTGAAGTTTTTGAAGCCGTCTCGGGTGAATTGGGATTCGTTTTGTCCAAAGGACATTTCGTTGATTATAAAGCTTTCAGGGGTGAAATGACACTCAATGTCATTCAGGTGCGAAAATCCCCATCTTTGTTTGCAAAATTAGCGACAGCAGTTGTATAGGTGCATTGCTGGTTGCAGTGTTAGGCAAGTTTTTGAATTTGAACATATCGCACTATCATAACGAGAGCTTGGCACTAATAGGTGGGTCTTTCCAATCGGGTTCCAGTACACAACGCTATATGGAATGGCAGTCGATTTGAGGTTTCCATCATAGCCGATTATGCGTGATGCATTCATAAATTCTATGGTATCTGGAGGCATATTTGGTATGGTTTTTAATCCAGATATGTGGAAAAATACGTGGAATTTTTGATTGTTCAGAATGTATTCTTAATAAAGTTTTTTTAGCTTCCCAGTTTATAGGGAAGTTATTGCAATCGGTACGAAAATCGAAATCGTAATTTTCGTTTTTTAAGGTCAAAATAGCTTTTTAAGCAAAAATTCGAGTTGAAGTATGTGTGTGCGCGCGTGCGTACGTATGTGGTCATTTTTCCTGCACGATATCCCGCGAACCAAAAAAGAGATGAGAGAAATATGATCTGAACAGATTTTTATAAAATTCGGTTGAGTCGTTTTTTTGTGTAAAGGATGAACGTGATTTTTGTACCTTCAGGATATCATGCGAACGAAATATGATATAGACTCCACTGATTATGGCGATCGATGCGTAACGACGAATTTATAATTTGAACTTATTTTCATGAAATTTGGTCGAACGTTTTTTTGTTTAACAACGAACGTGTTTTTCGCACCTGCACGATATCACTCGAACCAAATATGATACCACGCCTCTACCCTTTTGGTGAGATGTCATGAGATTTGGCTCAGCCCCCTTCCCGCCCTCTTACGTAAGATTTTTAATTAAGAGAAAAGTGCCAGTATATTTTTCGTGACAAAATGGATTTCCGGTACTTTTTTTAACCACTTTTCAGCGAATTCCGGAAAGAGAAAAAAATAAAAAATCACCATACCCATTTATTTTTTGTAAATATTATGACGTTACTTGTGCCCTGAGCTCAAAACACGAAATTTAACAAAGTTTGAGTTCGGTGACAGAAGGGGCTTATGGATGGACGAGAGGACTATCCCTTTTGGATCCATGAATTTGTATGGAAATATTTCAGATGAGCAGTCCATTATTACATGTCAGTGGCAAAGTCTAGAAATAACAAGTTTTTCATCTTTACACAAAACTTTCCGTTAGCGGTTTGCTGAGCACAACTCAACTTATACATTGTGAACTCGGCGAGACAAAGCCAGACTCTCTCTTCGATAAAGTATGCAGAACAGGATATGGAGGAAAATTGAATCAGCAGTTCTTTCTCATAAATCGAGCAAATGCACCAATACATCAAGTTTAACTCCCTATAAAATCTTTAAATTTTCATCCATATAGTTGTGTGCCTTTTTATATCTTGGCATAGTCATTTGAAGAGTTTGTGCATATATGTAGCTGTCAGCTTTTCACTTACATATTAATCACAGTGGTTGCCGCTCGGCTAGTGCCACTGAATTATCTGCAAAAACTTAACCGCGTTAACGCGTATCTTAGAATAATGAGCCAATTCCGACTCCACATTTATTGTAACTGATGATGAGATTGAGCCGAAATAGAAAAAAGCACCTTGAAGTCGATCAAAACTGAAGATAATGTTGAATTTTTTTCGGTATTGTGCACTCGTAATTCTTTGCAAGAATGTGAGAGAGTAAACAAAAAATACTTTCTGATCGTTATACTTCGTTTGAGAGAGCAAATTCCTTGGAAAATACCAGTTTTGTGGATAGAATCATCATGGATTTTGCACCATGATAACACATCTCATAAGACTATTATTGTGAACGAATTTCTGCCCCGAAACTCCACAAATCTTATCGAACAGTCACCGTATTCCCTGATATGGTTCTGGCCGACTTTTTCCTGTTTCCAAAACTCAAATTATCACTTCGAGGCACTCGTTTTCAGTCGATAGATGACATAAAAGAGAATTCGCGGCGAGTACTGAAGTCCATTCCAAAAAATGTGTATAAATTTTTTTGATGATTTGGCTATTCATTGGCGTAAGTGTACATATTATGTCCAGAGGGGTCTACTTTGAAGGCGATACAATAAACATGGATGAATAATATGTATTTTGTGTTTCATTAACCAATTTACGGAACTTTCTTGCAATAGTCGTACTTTGCAGTTCGAACAAAAAGCACCTGGATTCACTAGAATAATTCTCTAGTGACTGCACGGCGCTATTCTTTCCACAATAGAAGACAACTCCACTCGGTTGACTCACACACCCTGCAGCACCAACTTTTCAAACAGTATTACTGTCTAAAAGTTCATTTATAAATGGTTTAACCTGACTCTGGTACAATCTTCCGCAGTCAGTATTTCTGAACTAGTAAAATATCAATTAATGATTAATCGTTTTCTACTAGGGCATTCCCTAAAATTTTGACCTGTTCTATTCTCTTTTATTCTTCACACTAAGTTTGCTTCTAAACATTGAACCAGAAAGTGAAAATCATGAAAGCGACTCTTACTAGGGTTTCCACATAGAAACACTTTTCTTGCTTCTAACTAACATTTGTGACATGACGCCAACGGCGCGACGGACTAGTAGTATCCCCATACTTCTCCATTTTAAATCCATCCCTTTCATCACTAATAATCATTCCATCAGTTAGGTGTTCGATTCGTAAGACTACGCCATCAGTCTCTGCAACTAATCTGTCTTTTTCTTCACCATCGTCGTAGCCCAATCTTCCTTCTATAGTTGTTACTATTGTTATAGCTCAGTGCAATTAGTCGAAAAAAGGGCATGAAATTGCATTTCATGATGGTCAAAATTTTTTTTTTTCGAATTTGTTGGGGTACATCTGACAATGTTAAAACCAAGTTTGTGGGGTCGCAGTGTGATGGGAAAAGCCGCCATCTTGAAAAAGAGGTAGAGGTCGTTTATACCAAATAACTCGGTTGTGTGCAATGATAGCTGAAAATGATCAATACAAAGTCATTAGAGAATAAAATTATCTACAAAATGAGCCCTTAACGAGGTCTGTAAGTTAATTTGGCTCAAAGTTATGGCCGCTCAAAGTTCGAACTTGTTCGGGTGGTTGAGGTTGAATGCAGTTTTTTGCGATTATCTCGTAAGATATTAATTTGGGTGGGTTAATGCCGATTACCAAACTTATAGTGCTAGTGATTACCTTTACAATAAGCCCTTATTCGTCGTTCTCGCTTATATAGTTTGCGAGTAATTCAACGCCAAAGTTCGTACTGCACGTGCCTGAAAGAACTGATAACGCCATTTTTTTTAATATCTCCTTAACGGTTGCAGAACGTGAAATTTAATGCTTGATAATTTTATTCTCTAATGACTTTGTATTGATCATTTTCAGCTATCATTGCACACAACCGAGTTATTTGGTATAAACGACCTCTACCTCTTTTTCAAGATGGCGGCTTTTCCCATCACACTGCGACCCAACAAACTTGGTTTTAACATTGTCAGATGTACCCCAACAAATTCCAAAAAAAATTTTTGACCATCATGAAATGCAATTTGATTTACTAATTGCACTAGACTATTACTAGTTCACTGAAAAACAACCTTTATAACCATGTTTTCCCGCAGGTAGAGCACAGTCAACACTTAATTCCATGCCCATATCACTTTGTTTATTTCCATACAGAACTTGTCTCAGTCGATTTTTCCTAACTCATACAACATCCGAAATTCTCACTCAGCACTCTTTCGACTCCAGATAGCCTTTGTCATCCCATTTAACACTGTAACTAAGTTTTCTGCCATGAATATAATCAATGGCCGTGTTAATCATATAAAAGACTAGCAAATGGAACGGTAAGCTTAAGTGTTCACAAATAACAAATTCTACCAAACTAACAGCACGTATCTAATGGGCAAAATGCAGCATGACTGTTTCCATAATTGAGAAAGCAAATAACTAACAAAAATCAAATTATTGTAGCCAAAATTTTGTCTTCCCAGAATTTCCGAATATTATTTTCGGGCAAATCTTCTAGCCGCTCATCAAAAACCAACACGAACTTTCCAGACAAAGTAAAACTAAATTAAGATTTTTTCCAGGGATTTTCGTGCTAATAATTACTATCCATACGTGCATGTTGCTAGACAGACTAAATGATAGAATCCACTCAATATTCATAACTGACAATTCTAACTGGGTATTTTGTTCCATAACGCTCGTTATAGACTCGGAAAGTGTTTGGAGACATATCAGAAAGTGCTGCAGTCTGTACGGGTTGCACTATCATCACCTCACTATACCCTCCGCCATGTCATGTTGTTCTGTGTGTATCTCTTTGTTCAAAACACAGAAGCCTAAAGAATGTCCCTGTTTAATTCTATCTCTTACCTAAAGGATGGCAAATTTTTACGATTAAAATGGCTAATTTATTTTCATTTTTACCAATTCGAAGGCACGAAATGGCCTTGACTTCTGGCAGCTCTTCCCTCTTCTACCATTTGACTGCAGACTGAAAACTAAAATTTCCCTTATGACTCCAGGCAGTAAACACTTACGGTCCTTGGTACCTTCCATTAAGAAAAATGTCACTACAACCTTTCCTCCTTCCATTTAAAAGGGTATTCATAGAAAGAAAATCCTAGGTTTACCTAAAACTTCTATGCCAACCCCGTCCCCGAGTGTGCACTCAACGGATGGAACTTTTTGTGGACTAGCAGGTTGTATAGTTATCTCAAAGAGCTTAAGGCTTCCACCAGAAGCGCATGTCATCGGTTGGTTGAAGAGATTCAACTCGTTTCAGGAGGCATAACACTCCAGCGAGTTGTTTCTCGATGCCCCGATGTCAGAGTCGCGATAGTAATGGTTGGGAGTAGGTGGACTGAAAATATCGCGGGAAGGTTGTGGCGGTTCCTTCCTCCCCGACGGTTCCTTCCTCCCGGACTAGAGCTGCTGTTCGACATTGCACTCTGTACGAAGAAAATAGATTGTCAACAGTATAAAGGGCCTTTCCTGAGACTCTAGTCTTTCACATAAAAAAAAAAAAAGAAAGAAAAAAAATGCACCAGATTGGCAGTTTTTTTTTGCAGGCAATTCAGTCAAGGTAGTAAGTATAGTACTTCTTCGAATCATAATTTCTGTTAGTGACAGATACAAGCGTGTATGCGTTGAATTTGGTGATATATAGTACAGCAGTACCAGTAGTAACAGTTGCAATTGGAAATCAAGGCCTAAGCCAAGTTACCAATAACAATGGTGAGCTTTTCGTTGACTTTTGTAGTTCTCACCAACTCATGGTAATGGGAACATACTGTTGTCACAAGAAGATACACAAAGAGACCTGGGTATCGCTCGATGGTAGAAAGAGAAAACAGATAGATCACGTGGCCGTCAGCCGAAGATGGAGAACTATTCTGGAGGATGTCAGGAGTTTCAGACGAGCAGACACTTGAAGCGACCACTATTTGGTTGTAGCAACTATTCGCCTTAAAATCGCCGCAATCGGAAACGTTCAAAACGATGCTAGAAACCGTACACGGTTTAACGTAGACCTTCTGTGGGAAAGCGTTGAAAGGCGAGAATTTGGTGGAAACCGGCAACAAATATTAAACCAGCAATTCGTTTCTGACGACACAAATATTGAAGAGCTGTGTGTAGCGGTTGCTACTTGTTATTATTCTTTAGTCCCACAAATTATCAATTTAAAATTGAACACTTCATTTATAGAATTATTTTATTATTTTTATTTACTTCTACTTACAAATACACTTTAGGAATACTGAATCAGATATCACATACGCAGACACTGAACACATAAACGATTTTCAAAAACATAGACACACAAAAAGTTGTCATGTAAAATAAAAATAAAAAATGTATTAGTATTAGTTAGAATTCTGAAATATTAAAATCTCCTTAATTAAGTCCATTTTCTTTTACGTAATAATTTGTAAAAGTATTCAAATTTGTAAAGGATTTATCGGTTAAAAGTTTTAATATAAAATAAAAATATCGAAAGATTCAAATAAAATAATTCTATAAATGAAGTGTTCAATTTTAAATTAATAATTTGTGGGACTAAAGAATAATAACAAGTAGCACGACAAAGGGCGCTATATTTACGGCTGCGGAAACGAGCATCGGTTATATCAAAAGAAACCAGCAACACTGGATCTTGGATACAACCTAGCAAAAAATAGAACGCAGGAGGGCCTTCAAAAATAATGTAAACTCTACAAGCGACCCGGAAAAACGTTACCAACTCGAACGGGAGGGAATACTCCCAATTACACCGGGAGATAAAAAGAAGTTTCCGGCGTTATAAAAGGCAGCAGATAAATGAGCTCGCAGAAAAAGCGGAAAACGCGGAAAATACAGGAAACTGTAAGGTGCTATACCAAATCGCTAAACAGCTCTCGGGATAGCACACTACTAAAAAACATGCCGTTAAGAGTGCGAATGGAAGGCTGCTGTGCAGCGACCAAAGTCTAGAAATTAAGAAGTCTTTCATCTTCATACTTCATATGGTTAACGAGTGAAAGGCGAACAGCTATATGCGCAAGTTCTTCAAATGACGATGTCAGGCTATCAGAGAGAGAATGTAACATTTTTATGCGCGTTTGCACACAACTAAACAGCGGAAACTTTTATGAGTTTATATGGGGTTAAACGCAGCTGGAAAAGATGGCATCCCGCCAGAATTGTTGAAAGCCGATTCAAGCCTCATAGCAGATGCGCTTCAACTAATCCTGGAAATAGCATGGAACACCTGTACCTTTCCAGAGTACCTAACAATATGCGACAACTGGAGAGGCATCTGTTTATTATCTACTGTGGGCAACATTTTGTCCCATATATTACTATCTAGGATAAGAGAGGCAGTAGACTATACGCTTAGGAGGCAGAAAGCCGGATTCAGGAAGGGCCGCTCTTGTACTGATCATAGTAACACTTTGAGAATATTAGTGGAGCAGTCTACTGAATTCCGATCCCTCCTTTTCCTTGCTTTCGAAGACTACGAGGAAGCGTTCAACTCGGTTAATAGGAGCTTTATATGGCAGGCACTATGGCAACGTGGACTGCCTGATAAAATAATAAAATTGATAAAAGCCATATATAATAATTACAAATGCAGAGTTCTCCATAAGGCGGCTCTCACACTGAGGCAACAAGCAATAAGCAACTGGCAATAGGCAACAAGCGATATTATCGGTAGCGCCTACTTTACCTTAAATTAAATTTGACGTCTCACATTAGTGCTGTAAACATACTAAGGGCGAAAATAGTTTCCACGGCGACTGGAAAAAACGAATAGAACACACAGCTTTTCTATGAGTATGAAGGGTGCAGCACAATATGCAGACCACTTGACGACGAGGTCGCCGAGGGTGGCGACTCAATCAATCCAAGTTCTATTTCGTAGCCGTCGCCGCTCAAAATTGCCTGGGCAGTGTGACATGGGATTGTGTTGCTATTCTCGTATGTTCCTGTGCGCGTGTGTAGCATTCGGATGTCGAAGATGATTATTCTTGTGTGTGCTTTTTAATTTGTGTGCACCGTCGCCGTCGCCCTTAGTATGTTTACAGCATAGAGCAACTCGACATTGGTCGAACGAAAAATGTTGCTGGTTGCTGCAATATTATTTCTGGCGATACTTACTGCATGTTGAAAAGCGATAAATATTGCATCGTGTAGTATCAATATTTGCGAGTAGTAGCAGGGAATGATGAATATACACTTTTTTTTTACTTTTTGAAAAATATTTCCGACGATACAGTTGTTAATACAAAATTTGTAAAACTAGTGGAGAAATAACCCTGCATTTACGATTTTACTAGAAAAGACCACAGCAGAAGGGAAGTTATTGAAAAGGCATGGAAAGCAATTGAGGCTGAAGTAAAACTTCAATGCACCCATTATTTCCTTTTCGTCTTTTTGTTCTTAAATGCCACCACATTAAAAAAATCGTATCGGAGTCGTCGGATGACATGATAGCTACAGATTTCTAGTAGCAATAATATTGCTTCAATGTGAGATAAGGTCAAAATAATGTTGCGTATTGCTTATCACCAGTTGCTAGTTGCTTATTGCCTGTTGCCTCAGTGTGAGAGCCGCCTAATGGAAAATTATCCGACAACTTTGAGGTGAGTTCAGGAGTACGACAAGGATGCCTACTTTCGTCATTACTATTTCTTATAGTAATACACGATCTTCTTTTCGGCGCTCTAGATAATAGAACAGGCGGCATACAATGGGGTTTGCTAGACCGCCCTAAGGATCTCGATTACGCGGATGATATCTGTTTGCTGGCCCACAGACACCAGGATCTCAAGAAAATGTTAAGCAATTTGGCAAGAGAAAGTAGTCCTGAAGACCTAGGACAACGTGGAGGAGAACCCTATTAGCAGAGGCCGCAACAACTGGAAGATCCTGGTCGACTAAGAGCTGTCGCACCAAACAGAGTCCGCTGGAGGGCAACTGTTTCCGCCCTATGTCCGAGGAGGGATTAAAAGGTAATAAGGTAAGTAAAGTAAAGTCGGTTCATAGTATTTTGTTCCAGTTGAAGTTATTATCCTCGCGCCAACATTGCTTGGAAGAAACCAATCCGACTGTACTATTCTATTATCCTGCTTAGATTATCATAACATTTTTATAAATGCTGAATAGTAACACCATGGGTTTCATTTCATAAACTATATTTCAAGTATCCTATTCCATTGATTACTGACTTGCTCCTATGCACTTGCTTAATTTAATACTGCCACAAAGCAATTGGGTTTCAATGCCTTTCTCTCTCTATCCTAGGGTAAATGAAGTTCTACAAAATTATATAGCTTTTTGTAGTTCCGGTGGTGGAAGAGGATTGCTTTTGTGCAAAGTTACTCCATTCTCAGTGTTACGTGTTAAGTGTTCATTTGCCAGTATCCAAGAAATGCAGTAATCTTCTTGGATGGAAAATTTTACGACATCACTCTTCTTTCTACTACAAAATACACTGTGCACAAATCAGAACCCAACCGACATCCAAACTTGTCCAAAACAAACAAAAAAAAAATCTCAACTTCTCACTAGTCGTGTACGTTGCAGATATTCCACGATCTACTCCTTAGTTGATTACGTAAATACGCTGCTGCGGAAGCACAATCATCACAGATGCCGCTAAGAACTTGCCAGTATACCTGTAACACCTTTCGCCGGCTGCAAGATAACCTCGAAGGAGCATATACCCACAAAGGTATTACGGCACTAATCAGCAAATTGTTTATTCTGTGCGACTGGCACTGTCTTTATGGAGCATATCTTAGGTGCTGCAGACGCTCCTTTAGTACATCGCTTGCTTTACTGGGCGTGTACCTCGGAGCGGGTTTCATTTTCATTAGCAATGAATTGAAGAATATTAAACCGAGTTTTCTTCAGGTGGGACTGGGGTAGTAACTTCCTCCCATATTTACCTTTCGGGTTGGATGCAATTTTTTCCCAGGAAATATGAAAATAAATACTCAAAGTACATTCATTAATAGCGAACTTTCCCGTGTCAGCATCGATTTAATGCTAATGTCTTTAAACAGAACAATCTACTGATATACTTCCAATAGACCAAAGGGCTGAAGGCGAATATCATCAAACAACCAGCAATAAAATAGCAGCACAAGGCAAAAGTGGAGTTGTTTAACTGAAAAATGAGCTACTAATGCCAACGTTCTAAATCCGCTTAAGGTCCGCTTTGATGTTTAATAATTGAAGATAAGAATTTCATGTTTTGATGAGTGCTTACAGATGTAAGAAAGGTTGAATGTTTTGTTAGAAGATTACTGAAAATTAGGTATTATAGGATTACTTATTTTTGGCCATTTTAAAAAATTTCTCATTAGAAATTTTCTTCAGAGAATTAATTCTTAAATTTTAATTCCGTAAAATCATTTATGTGAGAACAAAGAAGAAAAAAGTGGAAGATTATCCTGTAAGGCATTAATAATACATCATTCACTGGATTTTTCCGGAATTTTGATTGTGTGCTCGCAGGAATTCGGTAAAGCCATGCTAATAATAAAGCCTTCACGTCGAACGTAATTATTTTGGTTTTCATATTTGAATTTAATGTTAGTTAATTAAAGTAAAGAGATTTACGATTTTTTTTTTGTTTTTTTTTTTAAATATAAATTACGTAGTTAATTCCGCTCTAAAAGCCTCATACATGAACGCTCTATTACGGCGCCAGTCTATTGGCCGGGCTTAAAATGAGCTTCCATTGACTGATTGTACATAATTTTTATAGCTCTAGTCCACGAGTTCTAGTTCACACATCTATAGGTTTTGGCCTGGTTCGGTTGCATTTGGATGTAAGGATCGCTCATGTAAGGGGTTCTTAAGGGGTCTTTGTATCGAAATCGAGTATACCGCATTTGAGCAGAGGAGCGGGCACTACCAATATGGTCACTTTCCTCTAGCAGTAGAGTTAAAGCTGAAAGCTATTACACATAAAAACGGTAGGATATTTGTGAAACTAGCTGGAACTCGTTACGCCTCGCTGCACCCATCGAAATAATGCAAATAGTAAGAAATGTTCGGACAACGAAGAAGTTCTATCAGTTCTGACTCAGATAGAATATTCAGTTGTAACATGAAATATACTTAAAAGGTAACCCCATCAAAAATAAATATTAGTGAAAGAGTATTTAAAAATAGCCTTTGGGCAACATCTTAAGATTTTTAGGTTTTCCAACTCTTGAACAACTTAGGTAGGTACAGCTGATCATGGGGAAATACGGTTTAATAATATCGAGACCAAAAAATTGTCTTTGGCCATACGTTAACAAATTGGGGTTTTCTCGTCCGCTATTTAAAAATTTATAAGTTGTGATCATAATTTCGTTATTTGTTACCTTAAAAACCCCCTATACCAATTTTCATTGGAATCGGAATACAATTGGCAAAATTCGTCTGCCATATTGGCCCCACCATTTTGAATTTGTAAGCTTTCATTCTGAATACAATTGGCGAACTTATCCGCCATATTGGCGTAGCTATTTTGAATTTTTATGTTTCTATCATAAATTCTATCGTTAAAAAACTCCAGATGCCGATTTTCATTAGCAAATTTTCAACGGAGCTTATGGGGTCCTTCTGTCGTCTGACAACGCCATAGAATACCTCGCCATCCGCTTGTCCTTCCTTCTTCGTTACTCAATCAAACACAATATGTTAGTAAAATTAACATAGCTTTATTTGTGCATTAATAATTACTAAGCATAACTAAACTACGAAACTCTACAAACACTACTATTTACTACGTGCGAGGCCTAGTGCCAGCGAAACTACCACGATTGCTAAACATTCAACAAACTACGAGCTTCGAGTATAAGATTTGAAACAGAACTGACAATGAAAATTATTTTTTTATTATTTACATTATTCAAAGGTTACTTATCCTAATACATAATTTTTAGTGTACAGTGTTGGTGGTTTCGTGTATTTCACATGTTGGTGGCTCTGTGATCGCTTTGTGTCGCCACAAGCTCTCTAGGAGTGGCCGTTGAAAGTAATTGAATAGCCTAGGTTCTTTAACCTGTAAACCAACCGGTTAAAATTTCATTAAGATCGGTTACATGGTTTAGAAGCCTACTGCGAACATACGTGCATATGTACATACACACATTCACATTACAGAGTGCGGGAAAAGTCCGATATTTCCTGTAGAGGTAGGCTTTCGTGAAAAAAGTTTCGAGCAAAAGTTGCTCCACTTGGAGAGTAGAATCGTTTGTACACAAAACTCATCGGACCCACTCACAGGGGTAAATTTGAAATTTCCCCCATTTTTTCACGGATCATATCCGACAAAATTCGTCTGCACCTGCACAAAGCAGGCCTGCTACATCATCTTGCAGGGCCCGGGGCTAAAATATGATTGAGGCCCATTTTATTATTATTACTAGCTGGAACCCGGTGCGCCTTGCTGCACCCATCAATGTGGTGGATGGTAGTCATTCAGCCCTTCCCGCAGAATAATCCGTTGTAAAATATATACGTTGGCCATTTTCGAGATGACCTACCAAATCTTTTCAAATTATGTTGTAATAGGCTTCGAATGACACCGCAACTAAGTCGATATCTTTTGTGGTTCGGGCGATATCGTGCAGGAAAAAATGACCGCATACGTACGCACACACACACATATTTCCTTCCAAATTTTTGCTTTAAATGCTCTTGGAACTTTGAAAAATGAAAATACGTTGAAAATTTCGATTTCAATTTTTGGACCGATTGCAATAACTTCCCTATACTGGGAAGTTAAAAATTACCTTTAGAGCCCCAACCCTCCGTTAGAACCACCACACCTCCCGATATTTTTAGTATGTTTTTTTTTTGTTGTTATGTTTTAAATAATGAGAGCGGAAATTCCAGGAGAAGTTCAAGAAGTAATAAAGGTAAATCATCAGCCTGAAACTCTTCCCCAAAAAACACATAATAAGCTTTCAATCTTTCACAATTTATTTTGAATCTTTTCAACTTTCGTTTTCCTTTCTTTGTTATAATTCATTAAGGTTTTACTTCTCAAACATGATTCCCTTTAAACTTGTAAGTATCAACAACCTTGAAAAGTCAACCTATATTGAGATTGAAAACAACTTAAATTAAAATGCACTTGAATAAACCCTTTCGGTTCCCGAGTAAAAATAAAATATAGCCTTACAATGGGCGAACCCCAAACACGATTGAAACATAATCCTCGGCCATGTGAATACCGTCGGCCGTACACCACACAGCCACACACACCGGCAGTTATACATTTGGATATAATATATGTACATACATTTTCGAATTCGAACTTTTCAAAATTTTTATCAACACGCTTTGTTTCACGTTTTTTTTGAGCGGTTAAATAACAAAATTTCACACTAAATGTAAATTAACACGCACCACATACTTCGCATACAACAAACCGACGACTCACGAGCTCTTTCCTCTTGTGCATCGATAATCTTGTAGGATAAATCGAACTGCCCATTGATTGAACATAACGAAAATGACCAAGCTTCCATAAAACCAATTCAACTATACACTTGGTGCAGATTCTGTTTTGGCTCAAATTCGCTATGGTATGGTCGCGTGTACAGTTTAGCTCTTGGCCATTTAAATCTTTTGGTTAAGTTTGGCCATCTTCCTCCTTTGGAAATACTAAGAACTCTACCTCCACCATATCCTTCTTAAAAACCAAGCGGCCAGTGTTCGCCACGGTTAAGGCCCTAGGCTTGGGCCTACTGGGCCTTAGGGCAAATCCGCCACTGCTTGAAAGTCATGTAACCTCTGATCGACTTCAACTAAGCTTGACTCAAGAATATCCGAAAATTTTTCGGATCGACTTAAACTAAGCCATCTAACTCTCCGTTTATCGTGCAATTCACTTCCAATTTTTTTTTTATATTTATGAGAAAAAAAGTGTTTCATCCATCCTGTATTTTGGAGAAACTTATGCGAAGTGTCAAACATATTTCAAGCTAGTTTGTAGTCAAGCGCTCAGGTAAGCTTTCGCCGCGGATTTAACTGTCTGTTCAAGTTCAAGTCAAGTCCTCTCAAACTATGGCTACATTTTTATGTGAGAGACTAGATGCTCAGGAAAGGCCCTTTATACTGTCGACAATCTATTTTATTTTATTTTTTTTTCATATAGAGTGCAGTGCCGAACAGCAGCTCTAGTCGAAAGATAGTGTTGAGAGGGAGAAGTGAAGGAAGGAACTGGCAATACCAAGCCTCCATATTTTGTTTTATTTCAACTACTCCCAACCATTACTATCGCGACTCTGACATCGGGGCATCGAGAAACAACTCGCTGGAGTGTTATGCCTCCTGAAACGAGTTGAATCTCATCAGCCAACCGATTACATGCGCTTTTGGTGGAGCCGGGAAGGGCTAGTGAAGGCTCTGACAGGAGAAATCAGGAATGTGTAGAGGGAAGGAGAACGAAGGAAAATTATGTACGTGGAAAGTGGAAAACGCGAAGGAGCGTGGTGCTGCCGGGATTCGAATCCAGGACCCCTGGGATGGTAGCCAGAGGCCTTACTCCCTAAGCTACCGAGGCCCCTATATGCTTTGTGAGAAGTGCATAAGAAGGAGAACGGAGTTGGCTTTTACTTTTGGTTTCTTAGGACACCTTATTTTTTCTTTGCTTTGAAACTCTATAATAAGAGCTTCCAATGTCATGATAACGGCATATTCCAAGAATCTGCCATGCCATTGTTATACCACACCTTATTATTATTATTATTATTATTTATTTTCATAAGTATGTACAAAGATAGGATCTTATTATAGTACATTCATTAAAGGCAACAAAAATTATACAAAACAAAATTATATGGAAAAATTGAAGAGTATAAAAGTAAAATATAAGTGAGAAAAACTAAAAAAGAATAAAACATAGGAGATAGAAACAAAAAAAAAAAAACAGAGAGAAAGAAAAAAAAAAGAATAAGTAAAATAAAATAGTAAAATACAAAATATAAAAAAAGAAAGTTATATATAAAAAAGAAGTAAGCTATATAATAGTTATATATTCATGCTTTAATCAATTCTATTAGAAATGAATTCGAAGAGACGCATCCTGAAGATGTTCACAGAATCAATACGTTGCAAATAGACTGGGAGTGAGTTCCATAAAACAGCCGCGAAGACAAAGAAAGAACGCTGTCCAATTAACGTGCGGAAACGCGGAATAATTAAATTATTATTTCTAAGGGATTGTGAGAACTGAACGAACTCATTAAGGTATGCGGGCTTGCGCTGGTGCAGAATATCGTGGAGTAGACGCAAAAGCCTAAATTTGCGATAATCATTAAGGGAGCAGCCCAAAACCGAATTCAAGTAGGGTGAAATATGGTCAAAGCGGCGTAACTTATAAACAAAACGAACGCAATCGTTAAAGGCTACTTCGAGCTTTCTAGCGCAGGAACAATCGAGAGAGGGGAAAATAGAAAGGCCATGCATTAGAAGAGGTAGAAGTAAGGCTTTCACTAAATTCAAACGGACAGCCCTTTTAAGCAACCCACAGTGATATCTGAGTTTGGACAGGAGTCCATATGTTTTTCCAATAACGAAATTGACGTGGTCGCAGCAGGTCATACTACTATTCAAAACAATCCCTAGATTTCTTACTTTACAAACGCGAACGAGAGGAACTTCATTTAAGAAAATTACTGGAAGGTCAGTTTGAGAGATGGAAGAGTGTGAGAAGAAAATACAATGAGACTTCGATGGGTTTAGCTGTAGCAAGTTCAGTGCTGACCAGCTTGAGGCATTGTGCAAATCTGCCGAGATCTTCTCCACACAATTGTGGATTTGATCTTTTGGCGAAGAGAAATAAAGCTGCACATCATCTGCATACATATGAATCTTAGAATGCTTTATTACTAGAGGAAGATCATTAATAAAAACGCTGAACAAAAGTGGGCCAAGAATAGAACCTTGAGGAACTCCAGAGTTAAGTAAAGAATTGGAGGAACTAGAGTCGCCGAGTTTAACTTTTTGTGAACGGTTTGTTAAAAAGCTATGCAGAAGTTTAAGAGCAGTTGAAGAAAAAGATACTTGCGAGGAGAGTTTTTGCAAGAGCAAAGAGTGATTGACGCTATCGAAAGCTTTCGAAAAATCAAGTAGCAACATACAACAAATGTGATGTTCATCAAGAGAGTTGCGAATATCATTTGTGACTTTAAGAAGTGCAGTTTCGCAGCTGTGATGTTTGCGGAAGCCAGATTGCCATACATTTATAACTTGGAGTCGTTCACAGTACTCAAGTATTTGAGTTGCAATCAGTTTTTCAAAGACCTTTGCTAGGAAGGGAATACTAATAGGCCGAAAATCAGATGGAATAGCAGGAGAGGGGCACTTGGGTATGGGAGTAATCAATGCATGCTTCCACAAAGTGGGAAATTTCGATACCGTAAGGCACGAGTTAAAAATGTGTGTTAGAGTAGGCAGCAAACATGGAATTATCATTTTTAGAAATCGTGGTGAAATTTTGTCACTACCAGTGGCTGTAGATTTGATTGAATTTAAAGCAGAGATAACTTCAAGAGAATCAACGCAACGAAAGCTGAAGCCATCAGATGAATCTATAAAAGAGGTTGTAACCTGCTCAGCTGCTTGGTTGGATATAAAGTATTGATTAAGACTCTCGGGACTTAGGTTGCTAGCAGCAGCTTCATTTTTAGAGTGGACACCCAAAATGCGCAGATTTTTCCATACAGTTTTCACGGATTGGGATGGGTCAAGCTTTCGGGAGTAAAAATCGCGTTTGGCTTCTTTAATTTTTGCTACAATCAAATTACGAAGGCGTTTAAAAGATCTTTTTGCTGTTTCAGTTTTTACTTTTATGGACCAACGATAGACGAACTCCCTTTCAATAATAAGCGATTTAATTTCCGCAGTGAACCAAAGTTTAGATTTAGCTGATAAAGAGTTACTTCTTAGGGGCACAAATTCATCGTAAAGATCAAGAAATATCCTGTTAAACTCATCTATTTTTTCATCTACCTCAGCCAATGTGAAGATATTGGTCCAGGGTAGGTAAAGACATCTTTGGCTAAGAAGTTCCTGATCAATATTAGAGAAGTCACGATAAGTAATTGTTTTCATAGAAGGAGGATCGACATTAAAGTTATAGCATGCGAATATAATATCATGATCCAAATAACTAGGTGGAGAGATTTGGTTTTGAAAAAGAATAGAGCTAGTGTCGTTTGTTAAAAACATATCAAGCAAAGAGGGTATTCTACAATTAAAATATGTGGGGAGCTCGTTAATTACCTCCAAACCAAGAGAATGCATGGCGTACCGAAATGAGCTTTGTAAGGTTGACTGTTTCAATAGATTAACATTAAAGTCACCTCCAACCAATATGTTTTTATACACACTGGAGAGGTGCTCAAGACATTCGACAAGTTCGTGAGCATTAGCAGGGTTAAACAGGCCCGGAGGAGAGTAAACGCAGACAAGAAGGAGTTTATCAGTACCATTAGAAATTTCAACACATAGAAATTCAATTCCCGGTTGCTTAGAGAATCCGACAATTTTAGACATTAAGTTTTCACGTAAGTATATAGCAACTCCCCCGCCGACGCGCCCTTGCCTATCATTACGGAATAATTTGTAACCGCCAATGGATACGATGGAGGAAGGAATAAAAGAGTTAAGCCAACTTTCACATATAAATATAGCGTGCACACCAGAATTTATGAAGATTTCGTTCAGTTCACCAATTTTCGGACGAATGCTTCGCGAATTTAGAAGACAGGTATTAAAACCTGTGCATTTCGAGCTAAAAATTTTTACTAATGTTCTCACCCCGTCCTCGCAACTAAAATTATATGACATTTAATAACAGATCAACAAGACGAAACAATAAACACCAACAAGAAGCGACAGTCGATTTAATCGGGAACGAGCATGAATATATAACGAACAATAAAAAGTATAGAGTAATATAAAATTTAAGCTATTGGGAAGCATTAAACTTAAGAGCTAAACACTAAAGAAAAAAAAAACAAAAAAAAAAAACAACAGAAAAATTATTAAATAATAAATACCAAAATTATCAAAAACAACAATCCATTAGACGCTATCAGTGCGCGGCTCCAATGTCTCGGTTGATGGGCATTGCAGTTGATTAATATTACGCACGATGGTAAAGTTGTCATCTTTCTTCCGCCTGATTCTCACAAGGCCATCACTGGTTGATGCAGAAAACAGCAAACCTAGCCTACGTAATTTTAAGGCCTCCCGCAGCAGATTATTGTTGGCAGGCGAAAGGCTTTCGTTGACGAACACAGGAGAGTCGGCCGTAAAACCATCCAGCTCATGGAGAGGAAATTTTTGCTTTCTGTTTACCTTTAAAGCGAGCATGAACGCCTTCGCTTCGCGCTGTCCTGAGAATTTGGCGATAATCGGTCCACTCTGCTTGCCAGAACGTGATCGCATTCGAAACGCGTCAGCATAGGGAGAAAGATGGTGATTCACCCTAGTTGCGATGTTTGCAACAATTTTTAGTGGGGACTCGTTCGGCTTAACAGGGATTCCTCGAATGATCACATCACTCAGTCTTTGCACGCGCTGCATGTCGTTCAGTTGCAAACAATTTACAGCCAGTTTTGAGGTCATATTTTGAAGATCATCAGTGTGATCCGTTGGCACTGTCTGATTTTCCAATGCAGAGATTCTCGCTTGCAAGGCCTCGATGCTGCTATTGACCATCTCCAGCTGACTAGTGTGTTCCTGGGAGATGGACTTTAGCCCCTCCGTTAGGCGACCTTCGATAGAATCAAGGCGATCATTTAATATTTTTATCGAGTTGGCAAATTCCTTAATTCTCGACTCAGAATTACTGATGGAGGAGAGGATATCATCAAATTTCTTAGAGATTCGAGATTCGAAGGCAATAAGAAATTCCTCAACATTTTCACTCTGGCAGCTTTCGGAGGATGTCCGCACAAACCCTCTGGTCATTATGGGAGAGGGAGTGGGTTTTTTTGATAGCACTTTCCCAGCTTTCACTTTATCGGACATTATAAAACAATAGCGGAAAAAAATAAGTGAAAACAAAAATTAGTGATTTGCGGGTAAGATGGTTGTTCGGTTTTTAAACTCAAAAATTTTCGAATCGTGCAAATATGACGGTTGCAACACGGAGCACAGAAACAACGTCTTACTCGCGCAGTGGCATAACTGATAACTCTCTCACCTTGTCTCCGTTTTTAAAGACTCCTTTCTCTTTCGTCGACTTCTCATAGTAAACTTTATAAAATCTCTGTTTTCGTGACCTGATTAATATCACGGGACCTCCTAGTACGACCCATGAGAATTTCGTTTATAGACTATCCTATTAACGTATTTTTCAACTAAAGTAGTGTAGCCACTTCTTTCTGAAAAGGTTGTTGAATTTCTCCACTATGATAATATTTTAAACCCAGTCCGGCTTCTCTCATATTCCTCTAGTAGAAAGGTCATTAAAAACTGGTCTAACTTCGGTATAAATGTCAATAGAATGCGTCTTGCGGAATTTTCTACTGCCACTACGCCCGTTCTAAGCTGTATGTTATAGTTTTTTACAAAGTTTCCTTCAAAGACCGATTGGTATTTCTCGATTGATTTGTTATTTTTTGACTCTTTGTCTACTCGTTTCATTACCTCAAAACGTACAAATGCATTAAAACTTACTGTACACATTGTTGTCTATACATTGAGAATTTTAACTACGTTATCGAATTTTTAATCTTTACGCATAAGTTTTAAAAATGAAACATGCACCTCCAAGTCCTGATTTGCTACAAATGAGCAGTTTCGTTTCCTAGATTTCAACTCAACCCAACTCATTGAAATTTTAAAAACCCTGGCTTCAGGCCTTCATTAATGAAACATGGCAACCGTAAAGTTAATAAATGCATGCATAATTATGCACGAATTTTACTCGCCCGCATTTTCCCCACATTTAATTAGTTGCATGTTAAATAAAGCTCAATATTGGTTGTTTACTTTTAAGATTCAGTTTCAAGCTTCTTTGGGATCATCTTGATAACCTGTAAACCTCTGGGTGTTTCTTACTGAAAAATTATGCACAACAGCATATTAACGTAAATTCAAAATTAACTTTTTAACAGTTTTTAATTTTATATTACACGCTTATATACATATACTTTAATTACATTTAATTAAAAAATATATTTTATATTTAAATAAATTATCGAAGAAAAACACCTATCGACCTTTTCAGATCGTTGAAATTTTGCCTACTGTCCAGTACGAGCTGCAGTCAAGCCTCGACGCATTTCAAGTGGGACATTTCACTGGATTAAAGCAAAAAAAGGGGAACCTCTTACAAATTGTTTTTTAATATTGTCCCACCCAAAACTTTTCGGGCAACACTGCTCCCATATTTTTATTATCACCTCCTACATATTTGTTTACCTTCAAAAAACGAAAAAAAAATTTCACATTTCTAGCCCCGAATTATTTTTGTATTTAATCTGGTTGATTAATCTGTTTTCAATTTGTTTTGGAAACATTCATAAATTTTAGGAATTCCAATTCAATCAATTTTTACGTGTTTTTAACCAAATATTCCTGGAATCTGAGGTACCTTCTGAAATTTTAAATTGAATAGCTTCCCGGAAGTGGTAAAGGAAATGAAAAAGAAGAATGCTAAATTACGCATTTTTAGTTACATATATGTATGTGTATCTTCAAAAAAATATCTCTGATGTTTGTATGGCATAGTTTCAGTAGTATGTATATGTACCTACCTTGATGCCACGCTTAGTTGCCAGCTCACATAGAATAAGTTAAACGCTATCGTAAAATCAAGATTTTGTTGCCAAAGTCGACTATAATCCTTGAATTTGAGCTCTTGAATGGTTTAAGAATTCAGAAATACTAACTCCGGAAAACTGTTGAGTTTTCTTATTTAACACTGGAAGTACATAGGGACGCGCCGCGACGCGACGTGACGCTACGCGAAGTTAATAATGTCAAAAAAATATTGAATTATACGATATCCTATGTAGTGAGTACAATGTAACGCGATGCGACGCAACGCCAAGCTTTCGACGCGAAAAGTTGACCAACTTTGAACTTTTGCCGCGACGCGACGCGAAAATAGCGTTAGCAAGAGATCATATATCGGCCTCGTCATTCTTAGTGGTCGAAGTGGCATTTTAAAAGTGGTGGGATGGTTAACAATTTTTTTTTCTTTTGACCCATTCATTTATCCGCTTCAAACCTTGAGTTTTGTCCCCAAGGCACTTAGTGAACTGCAAATAGAACATCCTAGTCCACTTTATTTAACGGTTAGCCATTTATATGTTTCTAACTTTTCATGCCATTGTGCTTCTGTCCAGTAATCTAGGATCTTTAAAGTGATAGGCTTCTGTAATGTTCTGTTGTGGCTTGATGTACTAGCTACATTACAAGGCTCTTCTTCCCGCACATTTTTATCTACATGTTCTTCTTCAATATGAGATTTTCATCAAAAATTTATCCATATACTTAGAATTTAAAAAAATATGTTCCGGGATGCATTTTTTCTTCCTAAGAAGTGGCGGGATGGGTTTACAATTTTTTAGAAGTCCCGGGATGGCATCCCACCCCATCCCGCCTCACTTCGAGCACTATGCTTAAAAAAATCCTCCGGATCATTATTTTTAATATGAAGGAAACTGGTTGTAAGGTATCCTTTAACATCTCGGGACAAATTCACCTTCCGGACCCACCAGCGCCTTATATTTCGATTGTATAAATTTTTATATTGTTTATACAATATGAATAGCATTGTTAACAACATTAATTCTTCCATGATTTTTTTTTTTTTTTTGACAAATACGAAATACTTTCAATAATAACAATGTATTAAGCCTACTTTGACCGTTGTGTTTGGTTGAAAAGCTTCGGCGTCGCGTCTCTCAGCGTCTCGTTCACGTCGCGTCGCGTCGCGTCCCTATGTACTTCCACTATAAAACCGAATATCTTGCGGGAAAAAGGAATCTGTCTGCAGTGGAAATGAGCTTATCGGAATAATCGGTTATTTTGGTATAAACAGTTTAATTCGGGAAAAAAAAGTTTATTTCGATGGAGGTACTGACAGTTTTGTCAGATTGTTTTTGCTGTGGCGTTTTGTAGATTAGAGCCTGAGTCGAGACGGATAAAAATTTATAAAAATTTGAAATTTGATTGCTTAGCGATTTGAAATACTAATTCTATCGTAGAACCTCATCAATACTACTACAACTTCTTCTTTCTTTGATCCGTTACCTGGCGGTCCGAGCGGGACGTCCCCGCAACGGATACGCTACTGTCGGTGCCGCTTTGAAAAATGCACAATAGCACAGTGTAGCGTCATCAGCAAAAATGTGAAGTGGGATGGAGGGGATTGAGACCAGGTAGTTTACAGAGATTAGTTTCAATGAGGTTTAGATTCGACACTCTAACTTGATCGCAATGCCAGAAGGAATACACTTATTTACCAATCTTATATATTAATAGGCAAACAAAAAGTTTGTACACGCTAAGGCTTTTTTGTTCGTGGACCGATTTCGTTTAAATTTTCAGAAAATGTTCTTTTTATGGCATAGTTTTGTAATAAGGAATTTCAACGAAATCGATTCACGAATAAAAAAGTTATAGCGATTTTAATTTTTCGGATTTTAAAAAGCCGTTGGAAAATTTGAATTTTTTGTGAGCGTCAATGTAGAGCTGAGTAGCCTACGATTGACACAAATGCCGTTTCAGTGAAGCGAATGAGAAACAGAGAAAAACAAGCGTTTGTGTGGATTTTTGGCGGCATAACTGACATAAAAAAACTCGGTCACTTTGTTCGTGCATTTTTTTATACTCTTTTGCGTATAGTATTTGAGTTGTATGGTGTAAGGGGCGGCCGTTCGTTTTTTGGCGAATGCCTTTAGAAATTTTAATTAATTCATTTAAGTGTGTTTTGAATGTTATTCTGCGTAATTTTTATTCGTTTTCGTATGGTTCTCGGAATCTGAATTGTATTTTTGTCATTCCAAACAGTTAACTGCGAACTTTGAGTGCAATTTATCGGTGAGTACTTACGTTTTTTCCGCGTTTTCTTTTCAAAATGCCAAGACAACGACGGGGACACTCGAATGTCGATTTTAGATCGCTTCGCGAAAATACTAGAAGTCGCGTTAGAAATTTACGTAGTGTTAATGAAATGAATGTTGCAAATAATGAATTGAATAGTGGTGTGAATGAAATGAATGTTGATGCATTTCATAATGAAATGAGGAGTGTAGAATCAAAGACCGCTATTTGCTTCGTACGTGGCTAGCAAATAGCGGACTTTGATTCTACACTCCTCAAATGTTTGTTGATGGTGTTGCACCTTTAGAAATTTTGACTGATTCTTTTAAATGTGCTTTGAATGTTATTCCGGTTAATTTTGATTCGTTTTCGTGTGGTTCTTTTATTATGAGTTGTCATTTTTGTCGTGCCAAACATTTTCTGACTGAAGTAACTTTACGTAATACTGAGGCATTTTCTTTGTGTTGTCATAAAGGCAAAGTTAATCTACCTCCACTTTCTCAAAATTACTTTTTCAATAATTTTTTTGAAGGATTAACTTCGAATGAAAGTGGTATTAAAAATCGTTCTAAATTTTTTTTTTGCAAATATTCGTTCGTATAATGCTGCCTTTGCAATGATTAGCTCTGAGTGTAATTTGTCAAATGACACTGTAAATGTCATTTATCATTTTACCACATAGCCAAGCAAGACGTCATGGATGCGATTAAAAAAATCCTGGGAAATTTTAGATGTTCTGGAGCGACAATGGAAATGTTGCGAATAATTTTTTTTTAAATAAAAATATTTAAATTGAATTTAAAATCGAACAAATCGTGAATTTTATATATTTATTGTTTTTGTGACCGAATTTCGGTAACGGGCGTCCCAACTAGTAGCTTGTAATTAACCAATAGGTAAGAGTGCCATACTTTACAAAAAGTCATGCAAAAACCTGAAGAAAACATACCAAACTCACCAAAGCGATCCAAATATTGACTGAGGTGCTCTGCGAGACATTCCTCTTTCACCCGATGGCCAGAGCTACAATCTACAAATCTTACATTCGTCCTCATCTTGAATTTAGCTCGGGCTTCATCTTCATCTTGAATTTAGCTAACTGCCTTAGCGTTCCTGGAAAAGATAGTGATGAGCAAACGCCAGAACAGACAAGACTGATATAGTCTTGGTCTTGGTCTTGTTCTTGGTCTTACACAGTTTGTCTTGGCCTTGCGAGCATGGCTAAAGTCTTGGTCTTGGTCTTGTTCTTGTAATTTGTAGTTTGTAATTTATTTATTTTAGGCTTAAGTACACAAGATTTAAGTCTTATTTAGTACTATAAAAATTTAAAACAATTTACGAGACTTACCGTAACAGTTTAGAAAAATTATAACATATAGTATTTTTCCATGCCACTTGTTCTTACGGAAACACCAAAGGAGTTCGACAAAAATTGTATGGGCTTGTGCCCCAGAGTGTACAGATATAAAATCTATGTCATTAAATAGTACAGATTTTCTATAAACAAAATTAAAAAAACGCGTATTGCTCAGCAGTAACGGACAAAAGTTATGTAGGTTTAAAAAAGTTGTTTTTTGCACTAAGGCTATGGTCATTTTATGTAAGTTATAAGATTTGATCGTGTGTATATCAGTCTGTGGCAGGCCTAAATATACACAGAATTTGGTTCGATCGCCACGTCAGGTAGTGTTATTGGGTTTTCAATGGGGAATTTCTGAGTAGCAGTCCGGGGTCTGGACTTGTGCGGCAATAGGCTCCCCCCTTTTATATGGAACTTCAACATAACTCGCGAAATAAAAGAGTACTATACCTTTCGCGGGAATTCAAGGGTGATGTTATGTATGCTAGTTTAAAAATAGCTAGGAGCGCAGATTTTTATAATCTGAAAAATAGTTTGTATAGTTATAGTTTGTAACTACGCTTTATATTAGCTTCACCTGTATGTATGTATGTATGTTTGTATATAAACAAATCTTGCAACTTGATTTTGAGCCACTCCATATAACCGATCAGCTTCAAAATTTATACATATGTATAGTTCATGTGACAATGTAATGTGACCATTTCGTAAAAAAAAATAAGTTGGCGGTTCCAAGATGGCGGCCGATTTTCGCAATTGTGCTCTCCGACCCCCGATATGGGTATCAAATGAAAGCGTACGATAAGTAGAATACAATTATCTATGTGGTGTCATTCAAAATTCAAAATGGCGGCCAACAGAAAATGGCGGAATACCTTTTTCTTTACAAACCACTCGGTATGGGTATCAAATGAAAGGGTGTGACAATAGAATACTAATAGATGTGTAGCGTAATTCCAAATTCCAAATGGCGCCCAACACAAAATAGCGATTTGCCTTTTCCTTTAGAACGCTCTCGGTATGGGTATCAAATCAAAATGTATGACGAGTATAGTACAGTAATCTGTGTGACGTAATTTTAAATATAATATGTCGATTACTACAAAATGGCCTACTTGCCTACCTTTTGAAATGTAGAAAAGCGTGCGGCGCTAGCAAAAAGTTCCGGTGTTAATAAAGTAAGAATATAGGTGAAGAGTCCCACGCTTTTTTATATTTCGAAAGGTAGGTTGTTTCCATATACTGGCTGGAGCTATAAAAAGTTTACATTCATTATTTTTTACTTTTAAGTTCATTTTAAAATAAAAGCGTATTTTTTAGTTTTTTTAAACTATATTTTTTTTATAAAAAGTAACAAATCTACAGTAGGATATTTTGCATTAGGCAAAAAATATAACAAAGTGCATTACATATTCAATAATTTAATGTAATCAATACATTATCTAAAAATGAAGCTGGTGGCACAATATTTTCTTGGTATCTCGCCCATCCCAAGTACCAAAAAATTGTCATGATATGGGCACAACATCCAACAGTCCGGTTTCCTGCTACACAACTACACCAATAACCTAAGATTGCATTTCTAGGTTGCTCTTGACTTGGCGGATGCTCATCATATAAAATATAAGTGTAATACTCATGTCTAAATGTGTGCCTAGATTTAATGCGACCCCTTAATAGGACAGGGCCTCACCGATGTATCTACACCTTGACGTGGTGGTGAGGCTTGTGTGGTCCCATTAGGACGCCCTGACTAAGATAGATTTTTAAAAGCAATGGATACAACAATGGAAATTTGTACCCCAGGTGGTAAACCTGCAAGCCAGGGAAATCCACCCTCTACGGAGGTCGGCCTCATGGATTCTGGGGGAGGCCATCTATTGCTTACGAGGAACAGGGAAGTGGACGACTCGCATGTCAACGCAGTCACGCAGGAAAGCGTAGAAGCGGCGGCGAGCGAGCTAGTGAAGCTGAACCTGGAGGTATGCTCAGAGAAGGTGGACAATGCGATGCAGCAATGTGTCAAGAGGTCAGCCGGCTCTGGGCCTACGTTAGCGCAGGAATCCGACTCGGAAGTGAGGCTGCGAAAGCAGCTGAAGCAGAAGAGGAAGAGGGAGCGTAGAAGACAGAAGAAGGCAACTTCCTCTGTTGGGGGATCGGCCGAGTCCACTCCGGAGGAGGTGGGACCCACGAAGAGGTTTAGAGGTGAAAGTCTCTGCACCTCAGCCGTGGGTTCTACTGTCGAAGGGGAGGATAAGGCCAGGGAAAGGAAGGGTGGACAACCTCAACCTGTAAAACAGGGAGGAGTCAACCCTTCTGTCTCGGGGGTCGTGCGTGCGGAGCCTGTGGCGGAGAATACCTACGCAGGCATAACAGGCTGTGACCTCCGTTTGGGTGTGACCGACGATGGAAGGGAGGAGGGTCTGGGCACGAAGCAGGTAACCGTTTTTAAAGCGGCCCTGCTCAAGGCACTAGACTCTCTGCCTGACAACGCTGGCGACATCGGTATTACCGAGGTAGACTTGGAGGACGGGGTCATTGCACTCAGGTGCGTGAACCAAAAATCCAAGGCCTGGCTGTACGAAGCTGTCGGAAAGATGACTGACCTATGGGAAGGAGTCAATCTGAGAGTGGAGCGCCTTCACATCCTTAAGGATGTGAGGAGGATGATCATCCGAGTTCCCGGTTCGCCGGAGAGCAAGGAAACCATCCTAGCCAGATTACGTCGTCAAAATGCCTGTGTGACGGACACTTCTAAGTGGAGGGTCAGTCGCATAGGCAGATATGGTGACGCGAAAAACGGCGGTACCATTCTCACCGTATGGTGTCCGAAGGAGGAGGCGGAGGCGGTCAGGCGTGCAGGGGGGAAACTCAACTGCGGGCTGGACCTTGCCTACGTGCGATTCCAGAAGGACAAGCCGGAGGAAATGGTAGAGCCGGCCGGAAAGGCAGCTGAACAAGGGGACCAGTGAAATGGAATCCTCGTCAGCTGGGCGGGAGGTGGGCCAGTTCCGGCAATTAAAGGTTTGCCAGTTGAATCTACACCATAGCAGAGCAGCATCAGCAATGATGACGCGAGGCTTCGGTGAGATGAAGCTGGATATTGCTCTCATACAGGAACCCTGGATCTACAAGGGTAGGATTAGGGGACTATCTGGGAGCTTTGACACTCTGTACGTTCCCAATGCGAATGAAAGAGTGAGGACGTGTGTGCTGGTGAAACACGGAGTGCAGGCGGTTTTACTGCCGCACTTGTGCACACCAGATCTCACAGCAGTACGCGTAGGTACTGGAAGTGGGGCTTTCATTCTAGCCTCAGCCTACCTTCCGTACGATTCGCCAGATCCTCCGCCCACCAGGGAGTTGGAAATTCTGGTTATTACCTGTGGCGAAAAAGGCACAGGGTTAATAGTTGGTTGCGACGCAAATGCACACAACACGGTGTGGGGAAGCACCAACGACAACCATAGAGGAGAGGCTTTGCTCGAATTTGTGGAATGCAACAATCTAGTTATTGCAAATAGAGGGGTAGAACCAACCTTCGTCGATGCTAGACGAAGGGAAGTCATAGATATAACTCTATGCAGCAACCGGATGTTGACAAGATTGACCAACTGGGAGGTGATGGATCGGACGACTATGTCAGATCACAGAGCCATTTCATTTGAGATAGAGTACGGAACCCCGGGCAGGGGAGACGGAATTAGAACAACGAGAATTCCCCGCAACACGGACACGTCTAGATATACTGAAATGTTGCGCAGGAATCTCGGGGAGCGCGTGCCAAGGGCACCGAAAACCACAAGAGAAGCAGAGTCTCAGTTGCATGTCCTGCAGACAGCGATAGAGAACGCTTTTCGAGTGGCGTGTCCTCTTACGTCAGTGGATGACCATGATCCCACACCCTGGTGGTGTAGGGAGCTGGAGAAACTGAAGAAAGAGGTCAGAAGGGCTTTCAACCAAGCGATGAGGTGCAATGACCCGGTTGCCTGGGAGAATTACAAAGCCAAGAAAAGAGAAATGAAACAAACTCTGCGACGACGGAAAAGGGAGTCGTGGAGGGACTTCTGCTCGAGCATGGAGAGCATATCTGAGGCCAGCAGACTTCAGAAAATGATCTCCAGGGACCCGGTCTCCAAAGTCGGACTCGTTCGTGACCCGTCGGGGAGGATGACGGAGACGCTGGAGGAAACCAACAAGATCCTGATGGAAGTTCACTTTCCTGGCAGCTATATCTCGGGTAAATCTTGGACTATTCGTAACAGAATGGCTACAAGGATGAACCGAGAGGAGGCTAACGGGGTGGTGACGGAGGAAGGGGTGAGACGTGCAATAGACACATTCTCTCCCTTCAAGACATCGGGGCGTGACGGAATATTCCCTGCGCTGCTTCAATGGGGCAAAGATATCATTGCACCCAGGCTTAGGGGAATATTCGTTACCTGTCTAGCAACAGGATACATTCCGGCGGTGTGGAGGGAAACCAAAGTGGTATTTCTCCCTAAGCCAGGCAAGAAGGACTACACCGAGGCGAAGTCCTCCAGGCCAGTCAGCCTAACATCCTTTCTGTTGAAAACAATGGAAAGAGTGGTGGCAGACCACCTGGAGAGTACTATGCTAAGGAGGCACCCTTTAAGTAGAAGCCAGCACGCTTACCAGGCTGGCAGATCTACAGAAACGGCACTTCACCAACTGGTGCGAGTAGCCGAGGGGGAACTGTATACCGGAGGCATAGCGGAGGCGCCTTCGACAAGATACAGTTCAACAAACTCAAAGACGCTCTGGTGAGGCGCGAGGTCAGCCCCATGATTGTAAGGTGGGTGGACAGCATGCTGAAAAACAGAGCGGTAAGGATTCAGACAGGAGACTCGCGGCTTCGAGGGAGGGTCAGCAAGGGATGCCCACAGGGCGGGGTCCTATCGCCCCTCCTGTGGAACATCACTGTGGACACTCTGCTCAGGCGGCTAGAGGTAATGGGCGTGCATACCGTTGGGTATGCAGATGATGTAGCGATTGTGGCACGTGGCAAGTTTATGAGCACTACGGCAGATATCATGAGGAATGCACTCCAAGTGGTTGAGCAGTGGTGTACGGAACAGGGCCTCACCATAAATGCCAATAAGACAGACGCGATAATCTTCACTAGGAAGATTAAAGATCTGGATTTTCAGCCCCTCATGCTTTTTGGATCGAGGATCAAGGTGTCTGGGATGGTCAAGTATCTGGGTGTATACTTGGACTCGCGACTAACCTGGAAATACCACGTTGAAGAGAAGATTAAGAAGGCGACAAGGGTGCTTCACCAGTGCAGAAGAGTATGTGGACTAAGGTGGGGTATCTCACCAAGGTTAGCATACTGGACATATACCATGATCTGATCTGCTGCCGTTAGATCTCCAGGTGATGAAGACTGCGGCAGCCTCAGCGATTCGGATGAGACGGGATGCCACATGGCAGGCGTCAGGAACCTTATATGGGCACATGAAGATCCTGGATCGCATTAAAGGGATCAGGGAGCTCATGATGCCCATGGAAGGGATCACAAAAATGAGGGTGACCGAAAGGTATCATAAAACCCTCATAGGGAACAGAACGCTCCCCGAAGGGAGACCGGAAGACATATATATCTTCACGGACGGATCCAAGATTGACGGCAGAGCAGGTGCGGGAGTCTTCTCGGAGGACTTAAATCTGACCTGCTCTCTGGCTTTGGGGAATTACACCTCAGTCTACCAGGCGGAAATGCTTGCTCTGCTGCACGCGCTGGATCACATAAATGAGGGTCAGGTGCAGGGAAGAAGTATCCTTATAGCACTGGACAATCAGGCTGTGATTAAGCGCATGAACCAGACAGAGATTAATGCGTCTCTGGCGTTGGAATGTGTCCAAAAACTGAACAGGTGTGCGCAACAAAACAACGTGACGCTAGCTTGGGTTAGAGGACATACAGGCATCGATGGGAACGAAAAGGCTGACAACCTGGCAAAACAGGGGTCAACCTCGGAATTCTGGGGACCGGAGCCATACTCTGCCATTGGCAGAGGGTTGGTAAGGAACTACATCGAGAAATGGGTCGCTGAGGAACACCGGAGACGGTGGGACGCTATGACCACGTGTAGGCAGGCTAAGATGGTGCTTACGTTGGCGATTACCGCAGCCAGAAGAAGGATCCTGCATATGCAAAGGAGAACCCTCAGATGGTTGGTGGCACTGATTACAGGACACGGATGTTTCAGGTATCACCTAAAAAGAATGGGAATTCTGGAGGATGACACCTGTCGGATGTGCCTGGAGGAACCTGAGACGGCCACACACATAGTGTGTCACTGTCCGGCGGTGGCGAGGAAAAGGGTTGCCATAACTGGACTCCATTGGATGGAGGACATGAGGCAGACTCCCTTCAATCAGCTGCTTGCGATAACTAGGGGAGTCGAAGTAAGGGAGCAATGGGACAACCCACTGCAACCCCAATAAGATGACTCTAGGCAGAGGGACGAAAAGGGACCCGCAAATAGTGGTCTGATTCGGTATCCCTCGAAAATCTATATATATATATATATATATATATATATAATAGGACAGGGTGATTACCTCCTATGCGCATGACAAGTTCCTGTGAAAATTCTAGCTCTGGAGCTATTTGAACTTCATAAACACCTCGCTCTCTGATGTGTTCGCCATAATATGAGCGAGCCTGCTGCACCTGATACGGTCCTAATGAAATTAATTTCAATTCGTTCGTACTGAAATGTGGAAAAGTATTAAGTTCCGGGAGGTTTGCATCAATCCCTCTAAATAGAACTCTTCGCCTATTTAAATTGTTTTCTTGTATGAACTGCCCTAAGTAATTAGGCAAGTGTAACCTTGAGGTTGTAATTTCGACTATTTCATCTACATTTTCGGGATTTCCAATTACTTTATGGAATTTATTTATGAGTGCAGCAGCAATTCTAAAATCTTCCATCATATGTGAGGAGGCTAAATTAAAAAACGAATTTCTGAACAGTTTATAGTCACGCTTAAACCTGCCGTTTACTATTTCCACGACCCATCGGCATAGTGTCACACATCTGCTTTTATTTGTTTGTAGGGTCGATAATTGGGTTTCGCCTCGGTCTCTGGTTTCAGGTTTGTGTACTGTGAAACCCAGTGCTTCTAGGTTGGAGATCGAATCTCTAAAGCCACGATCCAAAATAAATACATCGTTTTGTTTAAAATATTGAAATAAGCCGCCATCACTAGAAACTAAAAAATTCATTAGTTCTGCATCTGTTTGGGTTGCAGCAAAAGGTCCAAATACATCTATAATATGTCCATCGCAACAGACTACCAAAAATGGTTTTGTAAGATTATGGTACTTTTTGGTATTTATAATTAGAACTTTTTTGCACATAGAGATATGTACCATCACATTGTACAATAGCCCACCTGTCAGAAACGTCAGATTGAGGGTTTCCAAATAACTTTTCAGGTATAGTCGTATTTCTCTCTGCCAATTCTCGATGAGATATATGAGACACCCCAAGGTGTAACGGAACAAAGTGATTAGTCAGACATTTCCTCACAACATTCATCTTATATTGTAGAGTGGATTTAGGAATCCTAAAAAGACTAGATATTCTGGTATCACTATCACCGGTCCTATATTTAATTAAGAGCATTGCTAATGCAGTTTTAGAATTTTTAGGAACAACGGACTGTATGGGTATGCTATTATACAATTCCATGAATTCTTGGGGAGTGCGCCCTGTCCAATAGTGACACATATTTGCTGGCATTGACTCAATGATTTCAAAATCAATTATATTTTCTCCATTTTTACTGTCTAATAAACTTTCGATTTGGTTTGCAGTGAAATTATTTGACAAAGTAGTGTTCTCTAATAATAGCTCCCATTCGTTTAAGAATAAATGCATTTCACACACTCGGGCACATCGAGGCACATACAGCTTATTGTTCAATAGCAATGATGATTTAATTAAGGTAGGCACTAAATGACCTGTACTTCGCTGACATCTATCAAATATGCATCGCCTAGATGTATTAGCACACCGTCTATAATTCGGCAGGGCGATTGATGATATATCAGTTGGGCCAGGAGGTAGTGTTGGAGGAACCGGTACTTGAATTTCTTGAACAGGTTGATTTCCTTCTAGGGTATCAAAACGGACAGCATCAACAATGTTTCTTCGGACCACTTCTCGGTTAGCTCTCACGTAACAACCATGTCATAAGAAGTTGACTGCTCTAGCCTGTAAAAATAATAATAATATGTATACTTTCTTATTACAGTGATCCCCACAAAAGGTCACGGAGTTATTAACTTTGCAGACAGTGGATGTTCATAAATACTAAAAACTTACATGATGATGCCATGATGATACAATTAAGGCAAGAGGGCTCACTTCCGAAATGTCATGTCTTCTTGCACGTATAACTGATCTACCACAGCCATAACAAACATTGTTATGACCAAGTTGTCTTTCCCTTGAATTAGTTGCAAGGCATCTTGATAATTGGTAATGGCAGGCACTGCAGACCAAGCCATGGGGTGATAACTGTAAAGGTAAAATTAGTACCCATTAGTCTAAAACTTGACGACATAAGAATATTGCATAAATTGGAATTAGAATTTACCTCAAAAGTTAACCACTCTGATAAAAGAACAGTCACATCGGGAGGTAATGATGATATTACCCCCTAATGCGTTCTCTAATTGTGATACCACAGTTAACACACGCTTGTAAAAGGTCCATTTTTCTTAAATATTACACAATAGGGGTATTCATGAAAACGTGTAAATCCCTAGTAAGCCGCGTAAATCGTATAAGTTTCCAATCTCGTAAATGAACTGCCAAAATTTGTATGGAAAATGAAATACGCAGACTAGATAAGTTTACGCTGAAATTTTGTAGTGTAAACTTCGTATATGCGTAAAATCTTCAAATGTCAATTGTGTGCAACATTAACAATTCCACACAAGCAATTAATTAATTTATTTTTCTCACTCTCTTTTGGCATTTTTCTGTTTAGTAATTTTGACATTAACATCCACTTTGAACAGTTGGCCAATTATATCGTTTACATACATCAAGTTATCATAGGTGCTGCGTTCATTAAACAAACTTCGTAAAAATACGCGTATACGGAATGTGTAAATTTACTCGTTTTCATGAATACCCCTAATATATATTTAAACATTTAATAAGCGAAAACAAGCGAAAAGAAACACAATTCGAACGAATACCGCAAGAAAACCGGCACAGCAAACGTCGGTGTTGCTAGTAGTAACGTGAAATAATCCTATCCGTAACTGCACTAAAATATTAAAAATATCCCAAATCGAATCATAGAGGGTTCGATTTATAGATAAGAAAACATGCAAAGATGATGATTTTTTACATTTTAGGCTACGTATTTTACATTTTAAGTCCGTTATGCGATTATTGTTTTTATGAGTTGTGCTATTGTTTTTCCCCGTTGATCTTTGCTAATATTATAGGCAACATTAACGGTATACAGTAAAATCCGTAAAATCAAACAGAAATACTCTTTATTATGATTATACTTCTCCACTACTGCTAAGAGGCATAAATAGTTACTCAAAATTCTTCTTTTTTTATCCTTAAAATTATTGCAATAAATATATGTTTGTACTCTTTGGGGCACATTTTGTCCATGTCCTTTCGCAAGACTTTTTTTAAAGGTCTTGTTCAGTTAATCTTGGTCTTGCGGGTCTAGCTTAGTCTTGACCTTGGTTTTGATATTGCTAAATGTGCAAGACCAAGACACGACTGCAAGAACAAAAACATTTTTGCTCCCCACTAGGACAAGATGCCAATTTGCGCTCTCAAACTTATAAGTAAAGGCCGCAATGCTCTTCAATTGATTCATTAAGACACCGCAGGAATGAAGCAGCTTCGGTAAAATTTTGCTGCTATCACCATAATCACTGTTCAACTGAGATAAGGAAGACTCTACCTCCACGGTAATGTTTTTCCAGCAACTCAAGACAAGGTTCTATCTATAGATCTATAGGGGAAAAGTTTTTTTCATATTTTTTTTTACAAATAATCCCTTTTGTTTCTCTTTTTTCCATCGTACACCATTGTTTTTAATAATGAAATTAAAGCCACATTCCTTACGATTTCAAAGATACCTTATTTGAGGAAATCTATTGTTGTTTTATTATCTACCTTTTTATTCTAAATCATTAAACTACATTTTCACCAAAACCAAAATTAATATTTTGTTTTTGTTTTTGTTTTTGTTTTTGTTTTTGTTTTTGTTTTTGTTTTTGTTTTTGTTTTTGTTTTTGTTTTTGTTTTTGTTTTTGTTTTTGTTTTTGTTTTTGTTTTTGTTTTTGTTTTTGTTTTTGTTTTTGTTTTTGTTTTTGTTTTTGTTTTTGTTTTTGTTTTTGTTTTTGTTTTTGTTTTTGTTTTTGTTTTTGTTTTTGTTTTTGTTTTTGTTTTTGTTTTTGTTTTTGTTTTTGTTTTTGTTTTTGTTTTTGTTTTTGTTTTTGTTTTTGTTTTTGTTTTTGTTTTTGTTTTTGTTTTTGTTTTTGTTTTTGTTTTTGTTTTTGTTTTTGTTTTTGTTTTTGTTTTTGTTTTTGTTTTTGTTTTTGTTTTTGTTTTTGTTTTTGTTTTTGTTTTTGTTTTTGTTTTTGTTTTTGTTTTTGTTTTTGTTTTTGTTTTTGTTTTTGTTTTTGTTTTTGTTTTTGTTTTTGTTTTTGTTTTTGTTTTTGTTTTTGTTTTTGTTTGTTTTTGTTTTTGTTTTTGTTTTTGTTTTTGTTTTTGTTTTTGTTTTTGTTTTTGTTTTTGTTTTTGTTTTTGTTTGTTTGTTTTTGTTTTTGTTTTTGTTTTTGTTTTTGTTTTGACATGAATATGTCTTATCTATTTAGGGTCTATTTAAAAGAATGTGCGGAACAAAAATCGCTACCATGACTCATTACTGAGTTTGGGGGCTGAGTTGGGATCTAGTTTAGGTATGTATAGGAGGGCGTAGTGGGGATAGCAGTGGGCCTAACTAAGGCTGACACTAATGAGTCATTAACGATGACTCACTTTATGGCATGATATTGGCTGCGCCTGGGCGGTAATTATGCGCAGATGTATGCACGTGGTCTCAAATCATCAGCATTTATCATTCACTGCATTTTTAATAGTTTCATTACGTTGGTTTCCACTTTTGAGCACGAATACTGTGTAAGTATTTTTTAAAAAAGTTGTGTGATGTGGATTTGTTGATCGTTGTTGTATGTTTGTATGTATATGTGTGTTTGTATATAGTATATTTCTATCTTTCGTTTCATTTGTTATATAAGAGATTTCATGTCCACTGTGCCATCGAGAAGCTATGGCACTTTTGATTTTTTTTGTCTACTATTTAACATTAAGCTTCATTAAACAGTAAAAACCTCTTCTCTTAGCTGTATTGGCACCCAATTTTTCAAAATTGATTACCCTCTTTAGAGCTTTCTTGTGGAAAAAAATGTTAAGGTCGCCATGGGGCAAGTTCTGCTCTTTGATCCGATTTGATTCGATTTGATCTGATTTGATCCGGTTTGGTTTGATTTGAACCGATTAGGTCGGTTGTGATCCGGTTTAAACTGATTTGAATCGAGTTGATCCGATTTGATCAATTTGAACGACCGATTTGAATCGATTTGAACCAAATTGATCCGAAGTGACCCGATTTGATCCGATGTGATCCGATTTGATCCGGTTTGATCTGAATTGATCTGATTTGACCCGATTTGATCCACTTGAGCCGATTTGATTCGATTTAATCCGTTTTGATCCTATTTGAACCAATTTGATCCGATTTGAACCAATTTGATACGAGTTGAACCAATTTGATCCGATTAGAACCAATTTGAACCGATTTGTACCATTTTAATCCGATTTGATCCGATTTAAACCGATTTGAACTGATTTTAACCAATTTGATCCGATTTGTACCAATCTGATCCGACGTGATCCGGTTTGATCCGACTTGATCTGATTTGATCCGATTTGAACCGATTTGATCAATTTGAGCCGATTAGATTCGGTTTGATCCATTTTGATCCTATTTGAACCAAATTGATCCGATTTGAACCAATTTGATCCGATTTGAACCAATTTGATCTCTTCGATCCGATTTGAACCAATGGAAAGTAAAAATCTGCGCTCACGAGGCGTATTCTGATTAAGATTGCCTAGGTATCTGTTGTGCACGTAGTACAAATTTTTTCCGAAAGGTGGTGCTTAATCTCGAATTTTAAAAATCGTATGTAACGCATTTTTTATAAGTAACTCTAAATTTTTTATGTACCCAAAATCATGTTTTGGAGATTTGCTCTTTGTTTCATTACACCCAGTTGTGTACAGTTGTGAAATTGTGTTATTCGATAAACTAGCCAAGCTAGTATATGTACAGAAAAGTTTTTGTTATTAATCTGGGATATGGTCGTAGTTACAGCACATAACAAACTTCGTTACAAATTTAATCTAATCTAAAGAAAAATCAATTTACCTGGAAAATCTACAAATCAGGGCTAAAGAACTTACTCCCATTCCATTTTGTAAATGGAAAACTCAACAGGATTCTTGATGTCAGATCTTCTATCTCGTAATACTTTACTGTAGTCCTCTTTGAAACTACAACATTCCGGGAACATTTTTTACAATATTGTTTTTTATCTTATACAGGAGAGATGGAAATATATATATTTTTCTTTATACCATATTCTTGCAGGTATCTACCTCAACCGGTGTAATCTCGCACTTCGTAAATCTACAAGTCGTCGTTCCGGAGGCTTTCATCCTTGGCTCTGGAGAGCTACACGTTGATATGGGATCAACCATCAATTTGGTTTGCATCATAGAAAAGGTATGTAAGCGGCTTTAACTGAATAGGAATACCTGAAACAAACACTATATTTTGCTTGTGTGAAAAAGTATATAGGTATACCTGGATGGCAAAATGGTGGCCTTGTGTGTGGTGTATAACGAACGAGGAGGGAAGTATTTATGTACAATTTTCAGAAATCGATTTGTTCTTCGTTCACGGTTTATATCCTCGTCAGCGATTCGTAATGAGTTCGCTTAAGCATCCAAATAGAATCCTTGAGCAAGTCGAATACAATTCCGAGGTTAAATAACACAGTTAACAACTTGCTCTGTTGATGAAGCTTTCTTCGCTCTCCTATCTGCTTCTGGAGAGCTTTTGTACCTGTTGTGTATACTCGTATATGCAACGGTCTTTTGTATATACAACACCTGTTACCTATGGATTCTACTTTTTGTTTGGTTGTATTTGGACACGACGCTTCTCAAAATAGGTATTTAGGCATCCGCAAGTTGATTAGGTAAGAATATTTAAATAGCACAAAATATTGCGGGAATTGGCGTGCTGAGTGGCTTAAATGAGATTCTCCTATAATCCACTTATTTTGCTGGGTCATGATGGGAATCCAAAATATAAATTGTCTATAAAAATAAATCTTCCTTTGTCATCAAGGGCATGAGAAGGAAATTAATTCTATTCTTATTTTTTACTTAAGAGGGCTGGGCTGATTTTTCTTTATAGGGGGGAACCAAACTTAATGAAGAAAATTTATTGATTTTCTGATGAATTTTTTTTTAAAGATAACTTTCATTTTTCTCGGAAAATTTCCTTTGGAGCTTCAATATCAAAAGAAACATCCAAAGTAAAATAGGAGGAAAATATTTCTGCGTATATTTCATTAATTCCGCAGGATCAAAATATTAAATTCAATTTCCGGAATTTTTATAATTTCACATTTTATAATTCCATCTAGTTAAGGACAAGATACCTATACTGCTTATAAAACAATCCCTGTGGTTTAAAAGTTAAAAATTACTTAAAATTAATTTATGTACAGGGAAGACATTCTAACGTTGAATTTTAGAAGTTCCTTTTGCTATATTTTACTTGTACATATACTTCTAAATTTAATAATATAAATGGCAGCGACATTACAAGAGGAGATTTTAAAATCTCCTAAAAATTCATAAATGTCACCAAACTTGCTATCAAATACCTACTTAAAGTAGCAGATATTAATGAATCATGAAAGAGAGCTAAAATAGCCTCCTCTTGTTATTTAATATATAGTTTTGCACTGGTTTTGTAATAATCACTTATACACTGACTCAAAAATGTGTTCAAGCAAGAGTTAACCCTTCTAGCACAGAAGGCGCACTTTTCAGCTAAGCATGAAAATCTACATATGCATACACATACATACATATATATATACACATATATATATACATATATAGAGTTTCCCTTCTACCACAGAAGGCACACTTCCCAGCAGGGCTGAGAAATATTTACCACTGCCGTGGCTCAGCTGAGACATGCAAACATAAAATATTAGTAACATGTAAATAGAACACAAATCCTATCTCTAAAAAGAGATTGAACATAAATTAAAATAAAAAGTAAGGGCATCCAACATGTAACCCACCAAACAACATAAAATGTAAGCAATCACGTGAGATTAAAAAGACTCCTTTTAAGGACATCTTTACCAATACTCACGTTAAACACATTAATATTGTTGTTCACGTTAATGAACATGCGATTGACAGGTTCGAATCTGCCGTAATTCGTATTAGAAGAGTTGATTTGTAAGAGAGGTGGTCCTCTTAGATTGTAACGACTCACTCTAAACGATGCACGGCGACCTAGAAAACCTGAGTCAACCTTTCCATTAAGGAGCTGATGAACAAAAACAACATCGGCCACCTCACGGCGCTTGTGAAGAGAGCTTAAGTTAAGTAACTTAAGCCGAGATTCATAAGATGGAAGAGAATTATAATAGAATGGGAGAGCTTGTCAAATGCCTTACTAAAATCAGTGTAAACGCAATCAGTTTGACAACCAGAAACGAAGCCCTCGACAGCATGAGAAGTGAACTCAAGAAGATTGGTGGTAGTGGAACGACCTGCAAGAAAACCATGTTGATTCGTTGAGACCAGCCTCTTGCAGATCGGAGCGATCGCAGAATAGATAATTGATTCGAAAAGCTTCGGTATAACAGACAACTTCGCAATTGGTCTATAATTCGATATTTCGTTTTTGCTACCACTTTTATGAATAGGAATTATGAACGAATTCTTCCAAAGCGTAGGGAAGCACCCTTTATCCAGGGACTTCTGAAACAGGATTTTCAGTGGAGACTGGAGAACCTCCACACAGGACTTCAGGACAGCAGGTGGAATACCGTCAGGGCCCGAAGTGTAGTCGAAAGGGAGTTCATCAATATGTTTCACGATATCAGCAATGGTAATTGAGAGAGGTAAAAAATGAGGCTCTCGGTTAGGGGTAATGTGACGAAAATTATTGTCATTAGGCTGAAAGTCAGAAGGTGAAAAAGATTGATGAAAGAATGATGCAAACATGTTGCAAATCGCAAGTGACTCAGAACTAGACCAGTTCGTGTGCTGCATAGTATTAGGGTAGTTATCAACTTTTTTCTTAGAGTTGACAAATTTAAAGAAGTTCCTAGGATCAGTAAACACTTTATCACTCATGCTGCTAAGGTGTTCACGATACAGAGTAAAAGAGAGTGAACGAAACCTGTTATAGCAATTGATAAATGAATTGCGACTAGGAGAGTCCTTTCTCTTTAAATAGGTTTTCCAAAGTCTATTCTTCTGATTTTTTAAATGCCTGAGTTCATTATTAAACCAAGGTGGAGAAGAACTGGGCAGTTTTTGGGGCTCATAAGGTACGCAAGAAACGAGGGCCTCGTATAGTACGTTATAAAACAGTGCCACATCGTCATCCAACTCATTTGCGGTAAGCAAACTGTTAAAATCGATCGAGGCAAGCTTAGATGACAGCTCCCCAAAGTTAGCCTTTCTAAAGTTAAAGGAATGGGTTACCTCCTCCGAACAAGGCGTATTCTCTGAATTGAAGCAATAATTAAGCAGAAGCGGAGGATGGTAACTGTCAACAGACGTCATGACTGTTGGACTGAGTTCGACAGTCATATTGACTTCGTCAGTAAAGAATACCAGATCTAACTGCCTCCCCAAAACGTTAGATACACCGCTCATTTGATTCAAGCCAAGTGAGAATAAGGAATTAAGAAAACAGGATTCCTTAGAATTCAGGTTGCCTTCAGGAAGGTAGTTATCGTCATCTACATCCGATACCCACTGAATATTGGGTAAATTAAAGTCCCCAAGGAGAAGTAATTCATCACCAGTGTCCATCATACTCGAGATATGATCAACACCAGAGATGAGAATATCATAGAGATTTTTACCTCTATCGTCAAGAGTGCTTATCATATCTGGTGGGATATAGCAGCACAGCAGAAAGAGATTAGTTTTTGATAAGGTAATTTTAAGAGCGACAAGCTCAATGTCAAGGTGGATAGAAAAACTAGGAAGAGAAATTGGATTACAAGACAGATGGCTACTACAAGCAAGAAGTACGCCACCTCCACGAGCATCCGAGTCAGTGTAACGATCCCTCCGAAACACTTGGTAAGAGGAATCAAAGAGTTCCGCATTAAGAATACCTTCATGAAGCCAGGTTTCAGTAAATGCTATGACATCGAACCCGCTAGCCATCGATGCCTGAAGGATGTCGTTAGTTTTTGACCTAGTCCCTCTTACATTCTGGTAGTAGAGGGAAAGCGTCTCGAGTTTTTTGGTATCTGTAAAGTGCTCGGAGTAGAAGCGTTTGCACGATGCGCTTGAGTACGGGTACGCGGGACAAAAAGCTTGGTAAGGGCACCAGCAGGCCAGAAACCGGGATCTAAAAGATTCTTTGCAATAGACGGCGGTGCAGACAAAACAAAAGAAGAAACAGGCTTGGAAGTTCGGCTGACTTTTCTGCAAAGCACAGATTCCGGGTTTATAGATTTCAACCTTAAGTATTCACGAATTGTCTCCGCTTTAGTTTCAGGAGAGAATCGCGAGATGAAGATATTCAGAGGTCTTGGTACAGTAACCAGAGGGGTGCGAGGTCCCGGAGGATCTGTAGCTTCAGTGACCGGGGGAACAACAACTATTTGAGGGGAAGAGGGCGATATCAAGACCGGCGTAGGTGATGACTCTGTCATCAGAACGTGAGATGAAGAATTTAAGGTGGCACCGTCACGAATGGTGGCTTGGCGACTTCGACCCTTCCTACGACTTTTACGACGCGCCTTAAGACCTGGTGCGATCTGATTGCCGGCAGCCTGTTGGAGAATAACATTCTCCGAAGGAGAAGCATCCGTGGAGGATGAGGAAAGAGGTTGCTCTCCTACCTGTAGGGCGTCATCAGACACAACCGCCGCAGAGCTGGATTTTTCTCCGTCAAAAACACTTTCAAATTTTGAAGACAGAGAATTGAGGGCATTGTGATTCTGAATCACTGCTGTAGACAGCGATTCAATATCTGCCCGAACACGCCTCGTACTTCTTTTAATGTCATCCAGTATAGGATGAAGAGAAGCCGAGGGGTTGTAAGTGTAGGAAGAGGTGGCGACAGGATTTAGGATCCCCGAGTGAATGTCATCAAGCGAATCTAAAGCCGTTGCCACCCGGGAAGAAATATTTTGAAATTTGGCCATCAAGGAATCCGAGCTGGCTGCAACCGAAGCCAGGGTGTCCGACAAAGAGTCGAGCCGGACATTGATGGCCTGGACGTCATCGGCTAACATCTGAAAGTGTGAGATGTTGCCGTAAAAGGAGTTAAGACGACCAATTACTTTCTTCTGACCATCGAGAAAAACATCTGAGATGTCTTTCATCAGTCTCAGGATGTGGCAGGGTCTAATGTCACAGCATTCGCTACAAGTAGACCCACTAGGTGCCGACGAATTGCCACTGGCACGAGAATTGAGGCAGGTGGAATGAAAAACGCCACCACAAACACCATCGCAAGAAATGGCATTTCGGACAATTTCCGAAGAGCAAAGCTTGCATAAATGGTGGCCCGCCATGGCAGAATGGAAAATTAATAATTAATAACCGGTCAAAATTATATTACAAAAACGTCAAACTGTTTTTGTTAATAACCGAAAGGGAAAAAAATTATGAAATAAAGAAAAAAAAAAAAAACGATTGACCGATTTTTAAAATTATAACTTCAAAAACGTCAAACCGCTTTTATTTCCTTACTAAAACGCGCCTCACTTGACTCTTTGATTACGGTTCAACCGAACGAATATAGGAAACAAAGAGAGAGGTTTTTTTTTTTTTTTATATATATATCACCACAATACAGAGAAGAAGAAAAAAAAAAAAAACCCATGAATCACAGAACCACAATTTTTTTTTTCCAACCAAGCAAAACGTTTCTCCTAATTGCAGCACAATATTTTCACTTTTCTTTTTCTAAATTAATTTCTTATCAAAACTCGTTAATCACCACTAAAAACATAACAATCACAAATTTTCCTTTGGGAAATACATACATTGTGTTACAATGTTTTGAAAATTAAATTGTTTGTTCTAAACTTATCACACAAAGATTGGCCGCTGGTTGACTGGGATAATGTAGTTTTTAGTCAAAACTACATTATACCAGTCATTCATCATCCGATCTTTGTGTGATAAGTTTGAGGCAAACAATTTAATTTCCAAAACATTGCAACACATTTTTGAGTCAGTGTAAATGCGAAAGTAGCTCTGTCTTCTGGTCTGTCTGTCTCTCTGTTACTGTTTCACGCCTAAGTCGCAAAACTGATTTTGATCAAATTTGGTACAGAGATAGGCTTAGTAGAGCGAGGAAGAGCTAGTGAAGGCTATGACCGGAGGAATCGGGAATGTAAAAAGGGAGGAAGAAAGAAGGAAAGTTATGTAGGTGGGAAAAATGGGAAAGTCGAAGGACCCCACAGCTCGCGCCGTGATACAATGCATAAGAGCTACATTTTGTCCTACCTTGTCCAATTCGCTTATCACTAAAGTGACCTTGGTGTGACTTAGGACTGCACAACATCGCGTCATCACACCTGTCTTTGAAAGCATCTCTTACACCTTCATAGACCCGCAGGCATACATATGTACATCAGCTTGGACAAAACTTTATCGCTATTGCAATAGCGACTGTTCCACTAAAATGAGTGCCCTCGTGACTGAATGAGAGAATTTTTCACAAAATTGACAGGGTTTTTCTTTTTCACGATTCGCAAGGTATATACATATGTGCTTCAAAGAGCTTGATGTTAAAAAACCCACTGATCCTGGCAGTATACTCCTTATCGTCCTAAACATATGTGGCTAAACTTTAGCTAAACCTTGACGCTAACTCTTTACCCTATCTTACTGCTCCGTAATTTATTCAACTGAAAATAAACGGGCCTCCCTCCAACTACCGCCCAATAGCAATTATTTTTATTCTCTTCAAAAGCATCGAGGCGATTATCAACAAAAGACTCATGGGGCATCCAAAGTCTCACCAAATTCTAAATGAGAACCAGAACGGCTTCAGACCAAAAGGCCCACCTTGAATGCTCTGGACATCTCCAAGGTTTTCGATAAAGTTTGGCACTCTGCTCTGCTCTGGTTAGCTAAGCTCCAAGCTTATTGACTCAGTTCTGAAAAACTAGATTGAAAGTTTCTTTCCAGGCATTGAATGACCAAGTTCCAGGTCAAGTATCAGCTCCACACCATCTTTTCCGCAGAGGTAAATTTTATACCCCGCTCTAATCTTCACAAATGACCTTCAATCCTTTACAACCCGTTACTCATTCGCTTTAGTCAATACAAGACAAAAACATTCCAGATCCTGTCTTAAAGATTGCATGTTTCTGCCCAACAATAAAAGAAACATTGAACTCATTTTTTCTACGGCTGCCAAAATTGTGGCATATCTCAAAAATCCATTCAACTCTCTCCACCCGTGTTAGTGGATGGTGTTAAACCATTGTATGACAAATCCCTTAACATTTTACGAGTGACATTACCCAAAGCCGTGCGAAGGAATGATCACATACATATTCCAAAGCACCAAAAAAATGTCAGAGTGGCTACTATTTCTTATGATGTACAAATTAGCCTTCAGATATTGGTCCGTGGTGTAATCTACAAAGCTTACATTCAGCCTTTACTCGAACACTACTCCTTTATTTGGGGCGGGACTCCTGAATGCACTCGGCGTGGTTAGATTTGCAAAAAAGACGTTTATCGAGGGCGATATCGTTTGCTCCTCATCAACCTGGAAAGCAGTCTATCGCTACTAAGCGATTTCCAAGTGTTCAAACGCAGGGTTAGTTGCCTTCCAATTGACTCCTTTTAACCTGAAAACTTCTATTCTTCAAACTATAGTTCTTATAAGCTTAATATTTGACTTTGCACCGTGACATGACCCACGTCCTGTGTATTTGCAGAGGGTAGTTCCCGAGGAAAAACAATCACAAAAAAAATTTAAAACTAGCCCACCCGGTTTACTCCTACTCCACGTAGGCTTCCTTTTTACACACACACATGACTCATTGGTGTCGGCTTTAGAACTTTCTATTCCTCCTTATCATATCCTATCCTCTTCTATCTTTCAAACTTCCCACAAGGAAAATTGAGAATGCTTCCTATTGGTAGGAATAAGGAAGCCTTCCTGTTCGTTGCCCAGAGAAGGTATAGAGAATTTTTTGAATTTTATTTCCGCAAAAGCTTCATTCTTAGTCTTCCATCCAATGACATGGATGGATAAAAAGAATATGAACTAGAGCACGGAAGGGAATGCTTCCAAACTTCCTCGGAAGGTTTCCAGCATTCATGATTGTATGTTTCCTACTACAGATTGCCGTAGTTGATTGATTCAGGTATTAGTTCACGATCTTAAAGACTTGGCCTGTCATGTGCTTGCCAAAATAGTGTGAATACCGTTATCAGCGAATCTCTGGACTTTATTCAAGGGGACAGTTTAGAGACAACCTAGACGCGACCGCCGCAAAGTTAAATTTTCGTCTTTCCAGTACTATGTTGCAGGCCCGCCATAAAAGGGGTGGAGCAACTGGGACGAATTGCCTCGAGCCTTAAGGCAAAGGGGCTCCGAAAATAGATTGAAACCGAAAAAGTTAAAATCCCCATATCCTTGCTTTCTGAACGTCTAGAAGTTAGGTTATAAAGCCCAAATATGCAGGGCTCTAAAGTAAAATGAATGGACTTATAATTAGCACAGAGTGTAGAAGGTATTAAATATTTTTTTAGAAATAGATTTTTTTAGAAATTCAATCTCTTTAAAGAGGCCCCAAAGGAGGTCCAAGAACTATTAGAGTTCTGTCGCCAGATGGTCCGACAAATCGTTATCAGCTGGATCCAAATGCTCACCACTCTAGAGAGACCTGCGAGTCTCCTAGAATTTCTTGTTACGAATAAAATAGATCCTGAAAAGAGAGTATATAAACCCACCTGTAACTGGGGGTAGGGAGGAGGTGCTACACCTTACCCTAACTAGAAGGCTTCTCTCTGACAGTATCCAAAACTGGCATGTTCTAGATGAGGCCTCACTATCGAACCATTTGCACAACAGGTTTAATATTGTCGGCATCCACATATACACGCCTCTTTCTGGTTCCTAAAGAAGCCAATAGGTCTAACTTTCAGGGAGTTGTCTCCTCGAAATCAGCTCCATGCCTCTATCGGCTGTGTGTGAACAACTAAAGATGGCTGCAACACCCTAATCTCCCCTAACCCCTAAATTAGCAGATGTCTCTTCAGAAATTCTTCGATTTTATTCTCCACAATCTTGCCTGTCTTTTTAGAGCCAGCTTCAATTGGGGAAACATTTCAACCTTATGCTGTTGGTGGGATACCTGACCGGCCATGCATGGCTGCGGTATCATTTCCACAACCTTGGACTGTCTCAGAAGAGACAGAGTGCCAACTCTGCATGATAGGTGAAAAGATCTGGTTTAGAAGAGGAACGGTAATCAGAGAGTTTATGAGCGCTGATCAATTCCAGTAACTAAAGACTACCGTCGCTGTACAATATCGAAATACATTGCTGGAACAAATCTACCTAGGAATTTTCGTAAATAAATGCCTGAAGCGTATTATGGAGGTTATTTTATTCAACTGTCATTTCCAAGCAGTTCACCTATGCAGAATTAGAATATGGGAATGAGCACGTCAAATGCCTATATCATCGCTCAACAATCTCTTTACCTGAGCACCTCGAGAATTATGGAGGATTCCCACGTTTGATAGACACGCAATATATGTAATAGACAAGAGGAAAAAGAGGAAATGTAGAAATAGCATAGAGGGTAACAAAAAATACTGCTATCACAAATCGAACTAGGGCGAAAGTTCATGTAAAAATTGAATAGCTATTAAACAGAATGATAGATTGCTTAGTAAGAAAGGACGGACAGTTTGTAAGAAAGAACTTGTTAAATACTTTGACAACTTATTGTGACGATGTGAAAAGAAGTTATTCCTTTGATTCTCTGGGTATACAAAAATTCTTTTATTAAAATCTTCTCGTAGTAATAAAAGTTTAATTTCTATGCAAGAAGAAAACTTTAAAAAATTCAATTCTCTAAAGAAATGAAAAGTTACCCTAGAACGGATTTTTCCATAAAAGTGAAAGAATCTTACTTAATCCGATTATTAAATTTTTCCGCACTTGTTGTTCATAGAAAAGTTTCCATACAAAGAACAAAATAAATAATTATGATTAACTAGAGTCACCTATACAACAGACTTCAAAGGGTGCACGGATGCTTGTCTGGAGCTGTTGTGGAAGAAAGTTTGGGCCGAAACACATCCAAGCCCGCTTTGAACACATCCAAGCCCAAAGCCAGCTGCAAGCATATCCAACCAATGCGTTTAAATGGGATTGAACACATCAAAATTTGTCTCGCAAATTCAGGCCTTGGCAAAGCTGGCCGCAAGGCTCGCCTCTGTCGGAATTCCGGCAATGCTGGAATTTGAATTCGGCCGAGGCTCTAGTTTTTGCTTTTGACAGTTGAACTTTGAGGTTGATATTTTGTATGCGAGTTTGTATTGAAAATAATTAAACGAATTAAATACAAAATGTTAGAAAATTTCACTGTAAACAAATAAATAATAATTAAAAAAGTCAACAAATTTTATTTTATTTAAAATGTTTGAAATTTCACCACATTTACATAATAATAACTAAAAAATAACAATGAAAACAGGCCAAATAATTTTATTTTAAATAATTTTTATATTTGACACTTTTTACGAACCACAATGCTCGCTTACAAATTTGACAAATGTGATGAGCCGGCCTGATTGTGTTTTGAGTATTCCGCGGACGGCTCTGGAGCTCGCCTCAAGGAAAGCTTCGAGAGATGAGCTTCAAAGCCAGCCTGGATGTGTTTCGGCCCTTTTATTAAAAACCGCATTCTCGACTTAACAAGCGTTGTACGGTTTTATTATGCATGGAGACTGACTGGAAGAGCCTTATCTCACCGATGGAAGCCGCAAGTTAAAAGGCTTTAAAGGAGCTCCAACGCAAAGAGGTCCCTCTTTTAGGGCTGCTCCTGACAATCTTCCACAGAAGCAAATAAGGGCCAGCCGCAAGTGGAGGCTTTATCTGGATAAGAGTGATGCAACCATGCATTTTGCTAAAGAAGTAATACTGGATCTAACGTGATCCCGGGGTTAAAATATGGCATAAAATGAAGTGGGTTGGTGCCCTCATATCGCAGCCTACTCCAGAGCGTGCATGATGTCAAAGCACTTCGCATGGTAAACGGGGTGCACGTATAACAACTCTGGGTATAAACAATACGAAACAGGTCAACTGGGGGTGTCAAGGGGGTGCTGACATAGAACCATCAGTGAGATATTATTGCAGTTGTGTGGGGAACCCTGATTTCCAGACAATATAATTGTCCTCATTGTACCTTAGACAGTCACGTAGCGCTTGGGGGATTGAATGAGTTCAATACCAGGGCCATTAGGCGGGTATTCATGATTTTTCTTGGAGCTTGAATCTTCTCCCCGTGGGCCCTACATTACGCATTCGGTTAAGTTAGGAAATAAATTTCATTTCACCGTGGGAACGTGTTGATGTTATGTAAATCATTCCGAAGGAATCAGTTTCATTTGTTCGATTTTAGTATGCATCGGAGGGAAAATCTTAACAACGTTTTTTAAATCTGATTTGCTTGGATAAATACAGGGAAATAACCTAGATTCTGCTAACATAGCCATAAGCCGTAAGCAGATATTTTAGATTAATTGGTTAGATATTCTAGATTTGAAAGGAACTCTATTTTTGCATAATTTTACTTGCATTTACTTCTCGTGGGTATTTGAATTGAAATTTCATTAGGATAGGATATTATGCTACTCCGATGGTTTAGAACAACAGATAACATACTGACCTTTGTAAAATAGTGTCTAGAGGTATAACTAGAGGGCGCCCCAAGGGGCATAAATGTGAAGAAGCCCATGGAAAGGTCAAGGGTCTACAATTGGAAAACAATTTTTGATATGGAATCGAGAAATCGGCCTCGCAACATTGAGGAGGCAGAGATCTCACCAACTTCACCAGGGCTCATCATTTAATGAACTACGATATTAAATTCGCAACCCAAATGGGCTTACAGCGGCCGCTTGGCTTTTTATGGGGGATATAATGGCCGTGGAATTTTTAACCATTTTTAATGGGAGTACATACGGCCTTAAGACGGCCAAACTTTAACCAAAAGATTTAAATGGTCAAAAACTAAACAGTACAAGCGAGTATTCCACGGGCGAATTTGAGTCAAAAAAGAATCTGCACCAAACGTATTGTTGAATTTGTTTTATGGGGACTTCAATATTTTCGTTATGTACAATTAATGGTCTTCTCAATTTATCCTACAAGATTATCGCTGCACAAGAGGACGAGCTCTCCAGTCGTCGTGAAGTATTTGGTGCTTCTTGATTTATATTCTAGCAATAAATTTTTATTTAACACTCGAAAAAAAAAAAAAAAAAAACATTAAGTTTTGAAGTGTTCGAATAAATTTTGAAGTGTTCGAATTCGAAGATATGAGCACCGGATTTCATGATGTTTTTGTCAGTAAATACGCGGGGAGTTTTGAGTTTTATTGGGGAGCGAAAGTTACACACTCCCCCCAACATTATTTCTTTGTAGAGTAGTTAAATTGCGTCAATTTGACTTATAGTTTTGCCGGGTTTCGGCCTTGAATATAAAGATAATGAGGAGATTATCATTGTCCGTTTATGTATACGTCTGATTTATTATAGCGCAACCCAATTGCATTTGGATGTGTGAAAATATCTAAATGTAGATGCCAGTATGTGTGTATGCCGTGTACAACCGTACTGTCCTGCAACCGGCCTTCCAACATCCTACATATGGCTGCGAACTATGTTTCAATGATGTTTGGTGTTCGCCCGTGGTAATGCTATATTTTAGTTTTTACTCGGTAAAGAAAGACCGATGACCAATTCGGAAACGCTGAATTATTAAATTACTTGCTGGACCTAGCATAACTCCGTTTTGCCCACAACAGTTGGCCACCAGACGGCTATTATGTCGTGCGTGTTGACGTTTAGTTGTTTACAGTTTTTGTGACATTTCACACGATGGTCGAGAATTGTTACTTCTATCAGATTCGGATTCAAATTCGTAATAGAAAGTCTGGTACCATTGCACAGTCGTGGCTGAATCAAATCTCGTAGCATTATAATGACCGAACCGTTTTTTAGTTGCAAATTATTGGGTGGAAATTCAGGTATGTCCATGGAATTCAAAAACTCCGTCGGATAATTCACGACATCATCTTGATTAATGGCGGATTCCACTGATTTGTGTCACACTAAATCTCAGGAAATTTGCGATTGCATCAATTTTTTGTTGATCATTCAGCAATGGTACATTAGATTGAACCGCTTCTTGCAACGCATCACGGTCGAACTGATACTCACGGTTCAGTTCTTGATCAAATGCATCGTGCATGGGTCGATTCATGGCAACAATCATGGCAACCTGAATTAATAGTTTATTTACTATGGTTATGCACAAATTCTCAAAGGCATCACTCCTTCATTGTATATTTCGTCACACTTTGCCATTTATGGATTTTGCAATGTATTTCGTAAGCGATGCAATATGTCTTCGCACATGTCGTCCTTGTATTTGTTCCACAACACTACAGTTTGAGACGGATATATTGTTGTTGCAATGGTGGCGAATAGCTATTTGATGCAGATTCGATGTGGCCGCGGAATCGATTGTTTGGTCTCATTGGTTTCGTCTTCCAGTAAACTCAAACGCTGACATGCCTCTCGAAATGTTTGACAAAGATGACTATTTACCGTTCGTAAATGTGTGAATGATTTTGGGCCAAGTACGTTAATAAACAGCAAGCGCAAGTAGAAATATTCAACAATATGATAGATGGCCGCTCGTTGCGCAGCAGTTGCTTCGGTGAAATACACACGTTGACCTTTTTCCAATATAGCGCTAAGTGGGATGTCACTCGTGTATTGCGAAAGCGAATAAACGCCACCGCGCCTCGTTGGTGTCGGCCTATTTGATATTGGTAGACTTCATCATTGGCATTTTCAGAACCAACTACAAACACTGCCATGTTATTTTTCCATTCGTTACATATTTGCACAAATGTTAAACTGATTTTGCAGAATGATAACTCGCAACTTTTACGTGTGCATTAAAAATCGCCACACGGTCCATGCACCATCTGCGTGCTAACAATTCCATGCAGTTCTGGATCGGCGATTGGGTCGGGGATTTTAGCTGATAGCTCAGCCGATCGGACCCAATGAGAAATTAACAAACGGCCCAGATCTGGCCCAGCGCAGGCTGCGGAAATTCGACTCTCGGTAATCAACCGTTTGGCCAAACCAGGGCACAACCAACGCTCACCAACAGTTAAACTTTTTTGCTTTGTTATAAGCGCAGGTTAATTTGTTCACTGGCCCAGGTTAAATATTCAACTGTTGGGTTTTTACGCTGGGCCGTTTGCAACGGCTGGCATTCTACTGAAATTTCTTATTGGGGACTATGTGCGTGGGGTAGACCGCGTTTCTGCCGCTAGACCAAATAAATCTAATCCCTTGTAATTCTGAATACTCGATGCTTCACGATCACATCCATAAGAACCATCTACAAAGTTGTAGAAAACTTAAAAAAAAATGAATGAAACCGGTAAAGTGGTTCTCCAGTTATGGCGTGGCCAAGAGAAACAGGGATTCATTTTGAATTGCGAAAGCTGCCTAAACTGGTTGAGGTACGCAGGTTTACGGTCGTGAAAACGTCGCAGAAGCCTATACTCACGATAGTCAGTTAGCGATCAGCCCAAAACGGAGTTCGAGCAGGATGAAATGTGGTCAAAATGTCGTAGCTTATAAACTAAACATACACAATCGTTAAACACTACTTCAAGTTTATAAGCGCAAGAATAATCGAGAGAGGAATTGATGTAAAGGCCTTTTCAACAAGCCACAATAATAACGAAGTTTAGATAGGAGAAACTCATCTCGTCATTAAAGAAACTCTCATTGGTTCGTCATATCGAAGACCAAGAATCACATTCGTGACTTTCGCAAATGTCTCCCAAATCACCTGTCGAAATATTCAAATACACTTAATTGCAGAAGATTTCAGTAATAAATTTTTTGGTCCCATAACTCGAACCAGAACTAAACTCGATTTCTGTTTTTTTAAGGAATACGAATTCAGGACTCTATATAATCAAGTTTAGAACTTGATTTTTACGAACTGGTCTGAATTCTATCAAAACCTGATAAATTTTTGATACTAACAAATGTATGCAATCGAACTTCTTCAAGTTAAAATCATTTAGCATTAAGGCTTCTGTGAAAATTAATATAAGATTTATATGAAAACTATCTGGGACCGTAGCCAATAAAAACTATCCGTTGACTTGGTATTTTTCGAGATATGAATTTTACACAGATGAAGTGCCTCAAAGAACGGGTACATGGCTCCTGCGACGGCTGCCACAGATCTAACGGTATATTGTGTATACTTATTGCTTATTGTATTTATTTATTTTTATTTTTTATTTATTTATTTATTTAAAAAAAAAAAAAAACAAAGTGTACAAAAGAAGAACAATTTCTTTAGTGTACGCATACTGACAAAGGAAAAAAAAGTAATAAGTAATATAAAAATAAAATATGTATATAAAAAAAAAAACAAAAAACTATTCCTTAACTATAATATAAAGCATTAACAAAGAAATAAGATAAAAAAAAAATAGGAAAAAAAAGAAGCAAAGAAAACATTAAAGGCAAAATACAAGTAAAAATAAAACAAAGATAAAAAACAAAAGAAATATACCAATTATATATAAGATTAATAATTAATACTGCTCACGGGAATTATGCTAAAATTTAGTTTAAAATTTAGTTTAGTTTACAAGGCTTCCCTAGCCATGATATAAGAGAACAGTTGAGACTTAAATCTACCGATGCGACCTTCTCTCTTTAAAACAGTTGGTAGTGCATTCCATAACGTAACACCATGGATAAAATACAATCGTGAACTAACTTGGAAATTATGTCTAGGAATATTTAAATTAAGAGTCCTATTGGAAGTCTAGAACGCAATTTTAGTTTTGAGATAAGTAGGGTAATCAGAAAAAATAATTCGGTGCATAAAAATTAACATATTATAGTCGAGATAAGACAATAGCGAAAACCCTAAAAATTTCCGAGTAAATGAAGAAATATGATCGAACTTCCTTAGTCCGTAAACATAACGGACAATAGAGTTAAATGCATTTGATAAGATACGCATAGAGGCATAATCCAAACGGCCAAACACCGGAATACCATATTGAATAAGAAGCATAAGTAATGATTTAGCTACTTTTTGTTTTGTCAGCAGCGGAACATAAGACGAAGAATGCCGCAGAGTTCGTAAACCACAGTAAATTTTGGAAGCTATATCAAAGATGTAATCATTCCACGACAGAGTTTGATTTAGAATTACACCAAGATACCTAACTCTATCAACATATGGAACCGTTACACCATTGATGTGAATCTTTGGAAAAATCGCCACATTTAACACTCTTTTATAAATGACAATACTTTTAGATTTGTCGGGATTTAGTTTAAGCTTATTCTCTTTCGCCCATTTGTCCAACTTATCCAAGTCACCATTGATTTTGGTAACACAATCATCAATCGTATGGCTGGGGCTTGAGCAATAAAGTTGCACATCATCCACATACATATGAATGTTAACAGAGTGAACGTGAGTTACAATATCATTTATAAATAACGAAAATAATAGCGGTCCAAGAATAGAACCCTGAGGCACACCGCTAGTGACATTGACTAGTTCTAACGAGTTGCCATTTGTTTGCACAGTTTGCTGACGATCAGTGAGGTAGCTAAAAAGAAACCTAACTGCAGTACGATGAAACCCAAAGTAATCAAAAAGTTTCCTGCATAGCAATTCATGGTCCACTGTGTCAAAAGCCTTGGAAAAGTCCAAAAGCGTCAAAATTGTGATATTATTACTTTTACTAATGCAGTTGTACAGCTGTGGTTTGGACGAAAGCCAGATTGTACTGGAGATAGAAGATTCCCTGCACTTATGTACGATAGCATTTGTTCACACATCAGCTTTTCAAGTACTTTAGAAAAGCACGATAAAATGCTAATCGGTCTAAAGTCTTCGACTTTAGAGGGCGCTTTCACTTTAGGTATAATTTTGAATATTTTCCAATCACGAGGAAAATACGAGCGCGTAATGCACGAATTGAGAACGTGGCTGATAACAGCAACGCACGAAGGGCAATAAGTTTAAGAAAACGAATTTCGACGTTATCAAGACCAACAGCATTAGATGAGATGGAGTAAATTGCTCTCATTACTTCATCCCCTTCAATATTACTAAAAGAAAAGGTATTAGGCCGTACTTCATTAAAAACCTCGCTGATATCAAAAGTAGCCCGTTTGGGCATAAATACAGAAGAAAAATAGGTATTCAGTACATTCGCGTCAAATTTAGAGGGAGCAGAAACACTATATTAACGATTCCTAGGTTACGAACATTACTCCATAGCTTTTTAGGGGGTAGAGATGCATCAAGAAGCTTGCTGAAGTATTCTTGCTTTGCTTTTTTAGTTACTGCATTGACTATATTTCGCAGTTTTTTGTAGCTAAGCTCTAAGCTAACAAATTTGCATTTCTTCCATAGCCTGTACAAATAATCCCTTCGTTTAATCAATGTGTTAATCTCTTAATAATCTTCTTCTTTATTTCCGTTTAGTTTCAATGAGGCGAGTTACACGGCACAACACTTTCTGCTGTAACAAACCGGTTTGTGCGTGTTATACGAATTACACGATAAACTGACTGTTCTGCATTTTTTCGTGTAACAATTCTATTGTCTATGTAAGTACATAGCTGTGTACAAACTGTCAGTTAAGCTAAGTCATTTTCGTAGGCCCCGAGAACGAAATTATGATTGTGTTAGTGTGTTGCTCTGCGCAGTCGAGAATTTTTTGGGATGCACAAGTAACAAACTTCCCCGCGACCCCTTGCCAATAAAACCGGTTTATTGGAATTATTGGAAGTGTTGATGGAAGAAATGTTATGCCGTGTAATTTGCCTCAATAGCATCATGGCCTACCTTTTGTTTGACTGATGCGTAAATTTGAAATTGTCATTAAATGGAATGATTCAGTTTAAAGACAATTTTACATTTACGAAGCTGTCAAACAATAGGTAGGCCATGAAGCTATCGAAACTAAAATGAAGTAAATATTCGTAAAATTACCAATTTTTTTAGATTTTTCAGATTTCTTTTGGTTTATGGCATAAAAAGAAGCTGACGACCTGTTCTCAGACCTACCAAATACACTGCCGGTCACTTGATTACCCTCACTTTAAATTTTCACATGAATCGCACTGGGATGATAGAATTTCTTGGAAACCACTTCCACAAAATTTTTTAGCTCTTTTTATGTGATTTCTGATTAGGGGTCGTCCATAAATTACGTGAGGCGTTTAGGGGAGGGAGGGGGTCGAGCCAAATCTCACCAAATCTCACGTGCGGGAGAGGGGGGGTCTCGGCAAATATCACGTAAATTTTTTTTTAAAGAAACAGTGTAAAATGACGAGAAAACTGGGTTAAATTAAGTAAAACATGTTTCTCCACTAAAGACCTCCATTCACTTACAGGCCGCCGGTAGGCAGTGGCCTGTCAGACCAGGTCGACCAGCACGACTAAGCTTGACTCAGTCTAACTGAGGGATGATACTTCAGGTACCCGCCAGACAGGCCGTGGCATGCAGGTGAAATCACGATTCTCTATAGACACACAGGTGAAAACGACTGCTCAGCATAGCTGGTTATTAATTCAAGCGCAAAAATGTTCATGGCCTCAACGAAAGCTTCAAGGCGTCTCCAGCCTCACGCCGCGCCGTGAACACCCGCAAACAAGCGCGAACGCCAGTGTGGATGGTTTTCACGCTTAGCTCGCCCTTGCTTTCTGTTACGAGTGGATGCAGCGTGAATTCTTCCCGTCAATTCACGGCTCGAGAGTGAATAGAAGCTCAGATCTTCAGGCCCGAACTGACGATAAATTCGGTTTTTGTCAGCTTTCTTGAGCTGTAGGCATTCTTGAACTTCAGGCCATACAGTTGGCGGCCGGTGAGTGTATGGTAATACTTGGCCTCAAGGCTAAAACTTTCAGGACACGGCCTGCCGGCGAACTGTGTGTAAATTGGAGCCTTAAATGTGGGTAAGTCCTACACAAAAAAATTACTCGATTGTTTCGCGCGACTCGTCGAATGCTGCAGAGTACGAGCCAAGTAACACTGAACCGCGAAAAGGCCATTAGAATTTAGTGCTACAAGAAAGTGCATGCCGAATTTTAGCGTAATGAAATGTTGGGTGAGTGCTCACGTTTTGGTAGTTGCGTGTCCACCACAAGCGGAAAAGCGAGGAGGGCAAGCAGTCCGAATTATCAGTTATCTCAAATAAAATCTTGCACCCAAACCCCCCCCCCCCATTCACACAGATGAACTTTTTACACACCTTTCACTAGATTTCACTACGGTTACGTACACCAAGGCCCTCTCAACTACAGGCCATGCAGTTGTATCTGGCACCAATACAACCATAGCTGAGAATGGTCCCAAAATTTGACAGTTGCTGAGAATTTAATGGCGCAGAGTACGTACGGGAGTGTTTTCGTTATAGTTTTGTGGTAAAAAGTGGTAAATTATTGAAATTTATCGCTTTAAACCATACAAGGATTATCAGTGATTATTTCTTTAGTGATTTAATAAAAAAATATATAAAAAAAATAGTGATTTAGTGTATTTTTGGTGTCTTAATTGTTAAGGTGATCAATTTATTTTACATTCGCGGTGTTTTTTTCGTGTATATTAAGGGAAAATATGCTGAATATTTAATTAAAAGTGATTTTAAAGTCATTAATTAATTTATTTTGCAATTATTATTAAACATATAAGTACAGAAAAGTGCGAATGGAAAAGTGAATAAGAGAAGTGTTTTTCGGCACCTATATTTTTAATAATAATATCATAATATATGTATTAATCACTTTAAAATCACTTTTAATTCCATAATTACACATAACATTAAATATTCAACATTTTTTTCGTAAATAAACATGAAAAAACACCGTGAATGTGAAAAAAAGTTGATCACACTTAAACACACTTAATCACCAAATTTGTTTTATTTTTTTTAATGAAATCGCTAAAAAACTATTCACTGATAAATCCAAGTGCAGTTAAAAGTGTTAAAATACAATATTTTATCACTTTTTACTGCAAAAATAAACACAAAAATTCTGCGCGTACGGCTTCCGCGCCATGTTACTCCGGTGTGCGGTGACTTTTGGGCCTATTACCAACACCACGAAAAATTCATCTACGAGGCCTGTAGTTGAGAGGGTCTTGCGTACACGGATTTTATACGCGAGGGCCTTTACTGCAGCTCTACATTCAAACTCTGTGGTTACGACCGTAATTTTGTATTTTTAATGTAAATACTATGGATTTTATAAAATTTGAAAAATCTCACGTGAGACTAGGGGAGGAGGGAGGGGGTCGGGACAAATCTCACGATATCTCACCAAGGGGGAAGGGGGGTCGAAAAATCACAAAAATCACCTCACGTAATTTATGGACGGCCCCTTACTAAAAAAAAAAATCGGAAATAAAAAGGATGGCAATTGCAGTTTTTTGGATTTTAGTCGTTTTTACAATGGGACACTTGATTACCCTCACCTGTGAGAATAGATAATAACAAGCCAAATTTTTAATGTTTTTCAAATTTTTTTATTACTAATACTTCGTATGACCTCCGTTGTTACGAACCACTTCAAAAAGTCTATTTGGTATAGATTGGTACAAGTTTTGCATGAAGCTCACCGGTATGTTCTCAAAAGCATCCTCGATGGCAGTAATTGGGCTTTCTCTATTTTCAAATTGCCTTCCCTCTGAGTTGATTTTTCGTGAATGCCATCCCCAGACATTCTCCATTATATTTAGATCGGGAGAAACCGCTGGCCAATCTAGAATGTCTATGTTGTTTTCGCGAAACCACTGCTTTACACAACCTGATGTATGAATAGGTGCGTTGTCATGTTGGAAAATCCATCTCCGACCTTCAAACATTTCGGAGAAATGTATCGTTTCTACTTCCAGCAGCTCTTTGTACTTTTCCCTGGTCTGTCGACCTTCCAAAATGACCAAATCTATCGCACCATAAAACGAAATGGCAGCCCATACCATAACACAACCAACAGTGCTGTGACGACGGGATAAAAACAACTCCGACTTCCTCAAATCGTGGAAATAATGCTGGAACCCATCAGGACCATCCAGATTGAACTTCGAGAAGATTGAACTTCGAGAAGATGACTTGTTGCCACTCGTCTTTCCAAGCAAGATTGATGGTCCAAGGATCTCTGCTAATTTTTTGGGCGATTTGCCTGTTGGAATACTGTTCTTGTTTGAAAGCAACAATTTTTCCAATTTCGACTTTATTTAATGTTTTTCCCCGTCCCATATTTTTTCTAGTGCAGTAAAAGTACTAATCACGTCTTTAGACGACTGGCAACAACACCAAAAAATACTATTTTGTTTATATTGAAGCACGTTGTAACTTGAACGATCAAAACAAACTGTTGAGGGTAATCAAGTGTCCCATTGTAAAAACGACTAAAATTAAAAAAACCGAAATTCCTATCCTTTGTGTTTTTGATTTTTTTTCCGAGTAATCAGAAATCACATAAAAAGAGCTAAAAAATTTTGTGGAAGTGGTTTCCAAGAAATTCTATCATCGCCAGTGCGATTCATGTGAAAATTTAAAGTGAGGGTAATCAAGTGACCGGCAGTGTATACACAAAAAACTTCATAAAAATCGGTGAACCCGTCTCAGAGGAGTTCGATAACAAACCCTGTGATAAGAGATTTTCCTATATCTATGATATACTTGGAAAGTTTTATAATTATAACTCTATATAAATAATTTAATCTCGATGTGAAACACATAATTTCGTTAAAATTTCATCATTTTTGTTGTTATCTTGAAGGAGTTAAGCAATTATCCTTGCATGCCCCTCAAGCTCTAGCAGATTAACATAAAAGATTTCACGCCTTTCTGTAAATCATTCGTGTTGTTTTTTTTTTTTTTTTCTTTGCAAAAAGCTACATAATATTCCCAACATCGTAATTACAAAGAAAGCATTCAACACATAGTAAGTGATTAACTTCTTAATAGCAATCTTTAAATACATACGAAGCAAACGAAGAAGTGGATACATTTCTGTGAGCTTAGGATAAATCCTTTCTTTCGTGTACTACGGAAATAATTGCCAAACTCATTTGTAGAAGCTAAGAAAGCGAAAGACACACAGTAACGAATCGTTCCTCCTCTTAAATTACAACTCTCACACAAAGGCGCCGTGCTTTCAGCAAGTAGCTCTAAAGCTAATTGAATCCATTTACTTATTTCCTTAATGAAAACAAACTCCATTGAATTACAGAGTCCTACACCACCGCAGTACGTCTACTGGCAGAAGAATGATCGTCTAATCAATTACTATGACTCAAGGAGGGATATCACGATTGAGACAACACCTGGTACACGCACCCAAAGTCGACTGATTATCAGGGAGCCCCAAATAGCTGACTCCGGCAATTACACCTGTTCAGCAAGCAACACCGAGCCAGCAAGCATATATGTGTTCGTCTCGAAAGGTAAGGATCCCCACTTAATGTCGTGTTTATTATTACTAGCGACCACTGTTCCTTTTTTTATGGATTCCTGATGACCTGATGATGATGATGGCCTTAAGTGGAAAACTCTTGAGGAAAATCCTCGAAGACCTTTCTTCTGCTACGTGAGTGGGGGAGCCGAGGCTTGTTTCTGTTACGGGGCTAATGTTACGTATACGACAGCTGGCTGTGTTTATGGCCTTGAGCAGGAGAGCCTGACTGGTGGGTAGGAAACTTTTCGCTAAGCATTCATAAGGAAATGTCAGAACTTTTCAAACTTATCGTTCACATTAGTGCGAAATTTTCCCTGACGTTTAATTGCTACCGAAGGTGGAAATTCCCAGAAAAAAATATTGTTTGCGACTGGTTCTGTTTGTCAGGACTTCTAAAGTGATTAATCAAGCTGTATCCATCTGGATATCCTAAATCACTTTTTTTGTGCTGGCCATAAGGATATATATGCATGCACAAAGCATGAGAAATAATGGCTCAGCGGTTTCTGTGCCCAAAAACGCGTCCCGTATACACCCAGCACAACATCCTGTCACGAATGTGCAACTAAATGTGCAAGAAGTCTACTAAACAATCCATGCTGACTTCTGGTCATTCTGCAATTGAGGACACGATTCAGCATTTTTCTGAAAATACAGACCGTCCATCATCAGTCTTCCTTAGTTCATTTTATGTGCCTGCCTCCTTAGTGGGGCCCCGGGTTTTTACCCGTCGACTGCTGCTGGTCTTGTCGTTCCAGCCAACACAATGGAGAGAGAGCTACCCTTGCATAAGGCAATGTACTGAAATAATTTAAGCCTCCCGAACCGGAAGACAGGGGAGAACGGGCAGAACAGGACCATCCACCAGGGAATGATCATTTATAATTCCTCCCATTTCAAGTGAATTCAGCTTAAAAAATTACTCGAGTTCAATTTAAAACAATTCCAGATTCACTGCAATGGACCGACCGACTGCTCCCTCGCCCCATGTGCATGTGAACCGGATGGCTTTTATCCTTAAGAAGGCTCCTTATTCAGTGAAAAAGAGGATGCTGGTATTTGATTCGTCCTTTCCTCCTTTTTCTAGCTCGTTACTCATCGACTATGGCCGGCCAAATCAGACCTTGTTGGATTTTCGCCAGATTCAATGTAAGCGAAATGAGCTCAGCTCAGCAAGGACCACGGATGTCGGAGACAGTCATCTCTGCCATGGAATCTTTGTTCTTTTATTCTCACAAAAACTCTCCTTCTAAATATTATCAAATACACATGGAGACTTTATATTAAGTGAAAATAAAGTTGATTTTTATAATTCATTTTTTTGTGGGTTGAATTTAATTTCGTCCTTTTGTCTTTCCTCACAGGAGATAACATGGCTGCTATTTCGAGGCGGAAAACATCTTCAGCTGATAGAATCGCAACGATATTAGCAAGTTTATTGGTTCCGTGTGTTGTAGTAAATACGTTAGGATATAGGTAAGTACTTTTAATTCTTAAGTATTAGGTTTAATTGTTGAAACTCTAAGTGTGAAAATAAACCTGAATGTGTGTGCCACACGGATATGCTACCAGTATCATGGGTTTTATACCAACCCAGTGAATTTTAAGCTTGTTTACGTCTTTCATTCATGAGGGTTTAATTAGTTTCGTTTTCTTAATAAAAATATTATTTTTTTTATGTATGAGCTAGCTGGAACCCGGTGCGCATCGCTGCACTCACAACCCTATGGCGTGCGCCAAAATAATTGGGAATCTCAAAATCGCTTTTTCCATGGGCAGTGGTAGTCTCAAATCCAAAATTGGAAGTACATTCGAAAAAAAAAAAATTGGTCTCACTGCCTCTCTTGTCGCCAGCGTTGCCAACTTAGTGGTTTTACCACAAGATCTAGTCGTTTTGACTCGCGTTTAGTGGGGAAAATCGTATTTAGTGGATAGTGGGTTTTTTGGTGGTAAGAGGAAAGTATTAAACTATTCAAAAATAGTGTTGGCCATGCACTAAACCATAATAAGACAATAATTACTACTGACTTAATAATTCACTTACATAAATAAAAACCATGAGTTTATTGTCAAAGTTGATGAACAGTGGCTTCAAATCCATCAAATCCAAAACTAAAACACCAACAAGTTTTCGTATGAAATTCTGCAGTTTAAAGAAACATCAGGAGTAACTCGGTTTGAATAATTGTCCGGTCGCTTTTGCTTTTTCATTACTAATTTTGCCATTACAAGGGCTGTGACGCCGCAGTCCCAGACTCCCAGGCGGAACAAGAGTTGCGATAGTAGAGTCGTGTATACCCTCAGAGTGCCGGCTAATACCTCCGGCTTCATCTGAAATGGTTTATGCATTTCCCCAAAAATTAAAAATGCAAAGGCTCACTGGAATGGCATACCTTCATTATACTTGATTACTCCCTTTTGAGCGAGCTTTTACGTTTAACTTCGAGTCCAGTTGGACGACCTGAGGTCTATTTTATCTTCAGTTGGATATGTGGAAGTTGAATGCGAACTGAGGTTATTTTAAAGTTCAGTTCACCAATTTGCTCGGAATTGCGCGGTCCGGCTGATAATTGGTTAAAGCAATATTGCTGATTATTTCCGCTTAAACAGAGCCTAAACATTAAGTTTGAGTAACTTTAGATTTAATGGAATATCTAGGTACTTTTGGGGAAGAGGAAAATATTTTAGTGGTTTTCTGGTGGTTTTAAAAGTCGAATCTAGTGGTCTCCAGGCGATAGAGATGGCAACGCTGCTTGTCGTGAAATGTTATTCCCCACAAACAAATCTGCCGTGCAAAGGACAAAAGACCTAAATGCAAAAAGCTCGATTCGAGTAAAACGCGTTTCAAGTTGTTTTTTGTTACTTTCCGTAAAATAAGAAAATGCAAATGAAGTTTATTCAAATTATCTAAGTTTAGATAATTTGAATAAACTTCATTTTCATTTTCTTATTTTACAGAAAGTAACAAAAAAACACTTGAAACGCGTTTTACTCAAATCGAGCTTTTTGCATTTAGGTCTTTTGTCCTTTGCACGGCAGAAATTGCGAAGCAGAAATTACAATTCAAGTGCGCTTGTATTTTATCCATACACGCAATGTTAATGTGCGTGGAATTGTCATTCCGTCTGGGTTTGAAAATTTCGAATTTTTTTGGTGCGCCCTATAGCTTCCGTTTATTTAGCAGTTTTTTTATGTGTTATGGTCAAGCTGAGGAGTCACCCTTTGTACCACTAGTACGTTATGTCGTTAAAGTCATGGTACAATGTCTAGCAGTAAGCTTGATCTGAAGGATAGAAGAGAAGGGATAGGTTAGGGGTCTGGAGGGTGCATGAGTAGATGTCGATGGACCTTGCGTTTGAACTCTGAGATGTTATATGAATTAGATCGAGTTGTTCTATTTATAAACGAACTATTAAACGGTAATTTGCGCGTAGAGGAGGACTGTAGTGTGTGTTGGTGAGCCGAGTTGGCTACAGTGAGCGAAATTTCCATAGGTCCACTATGTTTTTTGCAATTTTTTTATATTTTAAACAAGAAAGTGATTTAAGAATACTTAATAAATAATTGCCATGCTGTAATAATACAAAAACTATATCAATTTATTGATGTTATTACTTGTTAAAAATTTTTTAAAATAAATATATACATTTTCAGCTTTGTAGCTACGAAATTTCCATAGTTCCAATTAAAAAAATTAACATTTAACACTTCATAAATATATAATATTAATACTTTATATATTTATATTAGTAACGTGTATTTCCTCCGCGGTTTTTTATAACTTCAAATATTCTGTGTTTCATACTGCCTATGAGTTTTCTTAAAGTTTCTTCGCCAATACTCATCCATGCTTCTTTAATGGCTTTTTTCAACTCTTCTACAGTGTTGTATTGTTTCGAATTACCGTACACCTTTCGCGCAACAATTCCCCATAGATTCTCGATCGGATTCAAGTCTGGTGAACGCGCAGGCCAAGGCAAGACTTCAGCATTACGTTCTTCTAACCACTGTTTTGTCGCTCTAGATGCATGAATCGATGCATTATCATGCTGAAAAATCCAATCCTCAAATAGTAATTGCTCACTGAACTCGATCAAAACATTGTCTAACAGTTCTATATAATTTTGAGAATTCATTCTCGTGGAAATGAAGCAAATTGGTGTCTTATTATGGAAACAAAAAGCTGCCCAAATCATGACTGTTCCACCTCCAAAATTTCGACTCATAGAAATGTCTAAATCTTTGCGTAAATCATGCCAGTAATATTTGAAACCGTCTGGACCATCTAGATTAAACTTTTTTTCATCAGAAAATATAACTTTCTGCCACTGAGCATCCCATGTCATGTGTTCTTGAGCAAATTTTAATCTGGCGTCTTTGTGGCTTTTCGTTAATGGCGGTTTCGTCAGTTTTTTTGTCCATTTAAGATGATTGCAATCAGACAAAATTTGTTGCACACGGCGCTTTGTTACAGGCAGGTTAAAATCTTTCTGAATTTGGCCTGCTGTGGTATTGCCTTTGCTTGCTTCGCGTAAAATAGCTCTCCGTTGCGCATTTGAAAGTTTTTGGTTTCCACCAATTGCGATTCATGCATCTAGAGCGACAAAACAGTGGTTAGAAGAACGTAATGCTGAAGTCTTGCCTTGGCCTGCGCGTTCACCAGACTTGAATCCGATCGAGAATCTATGGGGAATTGTTGCGCGAAAGGTGTACGGTAATTCGAAACAATACAACACTGTAGAAGAGTTGAAAAAAGCCATTAAAGAAGCATGGATGAGTATTGGCGAAGAAACTTTAAGAAAACTCATAGGCAGTATGAAAAACAGAATATTTGAAGTTATAAAAAACCGCGGAGGAAATACACGTTACTAATATAAATATATAAAGTATTAATATTATATATTTATGAAGTGTTAAATGTTAATTTTTTTAACTGGAACTATGGAAATTTCGTAGCTACAAAGCTGAAAATGTATATATTTATTTAAAAAAAATTTTAACTAGTAATAACATCAATAAATTGATATAGTTTTTGTATTATTACAGCATGGCAATTATTTATTAAGTATTCTTAAATCACTTTCTTGTTTAAAATATAAAAAAATTGCAAAAAACATAGTGGACCTATGGAAATTTCGCTCACTGTAGTCTTGTGTGGGAAAAAGTTGCCGTGTAGGCAGGAGGTTTAAAATTTCAGTGGAACAGTCGCTATGATAATAGCGGTAAAACTTGCTGAGGGCTGCTACATTCCTACGGTGGCCTAGAGGGTCGATCGTGGAGGAAAGGGTGCTATTGCCAATCAGTTTGATGGCACGGATTTGCACCTTGTCCAGCCAAGCCAAGGTGGTTTTTGGGCGCCAGTCCAGATATACGACTTGTATTCGAGGCGGGGCCGAATGTATGATTTGTAGATTGTAGCCAGTGCAACTGCATGGAGAAGGAGCTAGCATTTCTTAAGGAATCCGAGGCATTGATTTGCTTGTTTGGCAACTTCGTGTATGTGATTATTCCATCGCAGATCAGAAGATAAAGTCACGCCTAGGATGTTAAGAGGTCGGCCAGCTGGTACATTATCCTTGCCCACTGAAATAGGGGGAAGGTTTGGGCAGGTTTTGGTGGAGATAAGACGGTACTTTGTTTTCGATGGGTGAATTCGACGCGATTCTTGCGGCCCCAATCGAGAATGAGTTCAATGTCCATGTTAAGAGAGTTGGACATGAGTTCTCGGTCTGAGAGACAAGGTCTGGCGCTTGCTTGTTTTATGCTGTACAAGGGGTAGGAGTAACGCAGAGTACTGACATCGGCGAAACTATGGAGTGGATTGGTGGGGATTGAGAGCAAATCATTAATGAATATAAGGGAGAGAGCAGGGGAGAGGATCGATCCTTGGAGAACACCGGCCGAGATGGAGTGAGGTTTTGATTCGACGCCATCAAATACTACCAGAAAGAAAGCTCTCAATCCAGTTCCTTCGAACTGAGTTGAAACCAATAGCTTGGAGTTTAGACAACAGAGCGGGATGCCTTACTCTGTCGAAAGATGGAAATATCCGGAGCAACCCGGCTCGCCGAAGCTACGGATGCTTTGGTTGAGATGCTCGGCCAGACAGACAAGAAGGTCACCAGTAGACCTTTTTGGTCTAAAGCCGTATTGCCTGTTGTGTATGATTTAGTTGGAATCTAGATATTTTCTCAGCCTTCTATTGATTATTGTCTACTTAATTTTGGAGAGAACAGGAGTAATTGCTCGGTAGTTTAAAGGGTCGTTGGCTTCGCCTTTTTCGGAATGGGCTGAACATGAGCTAGTTTCTAGGAGTTTGGGTAAACTTCGGAGAAGTATGCCAGGGCGAAAATTTTGCGCAGAGATTTAGCCAAACGTAAGGCATATCTCTTGAGTACCATAAGGGGAATATGTCAGAGCCAGTTGATTTATTGACTTCAAGCTCTTTGAGACATTTATACATCTCGCGAGTTCTAAAGAAAACTTCGAATGGGCCTTGCGCTCGAGAACCGGTGATGGCGCGTCAGTTTTAGGTCAAGAAGAATTTGAAGCGAACAGATATGTTAATAAGTCAGCCTTGGATTTGCTTTCTGTTATCACTTTTTTTCTAATAAATGAATGCAGGGGTTGTGGGAGAGGTAAAATTCTTCTTAATGGTAGTTACCAAGGACCAGAAGTTTTTGCTGCTAACGCTTGTGTTGAGAATATTACTTCTCAATTTGTTATCAAATGCTGATTTGACCTTTCTGATGATGGAATTACAGGAGTTTCTCGACTGGATGTACTCCCGCCGAAGTGACTCGTTTGGGGAACTTCTGTACGCTCTATAGACGGTTTCTTTGACTTTAATTACATTCCTACATTCCTCATTAAACCATCTATTTGGCCTAGGCTTCGTGGTGGAATGGCGAATGAACAAACACTTTCCTGCCCGTATGATTTTAGAGATACAAAGAGCGGCATAGTTCGGACAGGCATTACGGAAACATATATTCCAGGCAGTGGCTTGAAATAAGAATAAGTCCCAACCAGTGGGCTTTCCCATAGTACCAGACAGTTCTTTTAGGAGCTGAACTGGTTGGGGTAGAAGATGGGTATGGGAAATTGGCACTGACTAGTTTGTGGTCCGAGTTACCAAGGAGTGAGCTAGCCTCAACGGAGTATCGAGTTGGATGTGTTGACAGATATAGGTCAAGGGGATGAGCTCCGTGACTTTCAACGTCCGGTACTCGCGTTGCACAGTTAACCATTTGGGGTATATTGTTTAAGTCTGCAAAGATCTCGGCATCTAATTAAATTAGATGTGTTTTATGGTTAATAATGTTGTTTTATTTTGTACACCTATTAAAATTTGTTTGGTTTGGTTACTGTTTTAGCAAATTTCGTAGAAGCCGGTTTCGGCTGCAAATTTAAAATTGATTGGTTTTCAATGATTGATACTTGGAAGAAATTAAGAATCCATCAACAAATATTCCTCGAATCCTGTAACCAAAGCTCGTTGGTTATTATTATTATTACCCTCAGTATTTTGGAAATTCTGCCTAATCCTAAATTTGTTGGCGTTCAATACCAGGTAAAAGTTGTGAGGTGCTTGGTTTTTATTTACCAAAATGAAATTCCATGAAATGGAATATGGATAACTTGTAGGTATGGCTCGGAAATGGTATTTCCAAAAATCCTAATTGGAAATAAAATTGGGAAAAATCTAATAGCTGGAGTTTCTGTATAAAATTTTTGATAAAATTGCTATTTACAAATACCAATATTCTAAAAGCAGTCACATGCCACAGCGCAATCACAAGCGTGTGGTGAGTCTCAACTTAAGGCAATTTGGTAATCTAATTTTGAAGTCAGTATTTCAACAATCCACAAATGGGTGCTTAGAACACCAAAACATCTGAAAGTCAGAAGTATCAAGCTTTCAATGACAAATACAAGTCTCAAAGGTTGTGACTTATGATTGGTTACAATTTATAATAGGGACTGTACCATATGAGACCTTTTTCTAATACATTTTTTAAAATACATGAAGAAAAAAAAATTGTTTTTTTAATTTTATAATGTTTTATTTAGTGGAATTTATTAAATCTTGTTGCCATGGCCAGGGCCGGCAGATCGTGTTGGGCCCGGGTGGGTAGTCGTCAGACAAATACATTCCCTCGAAGGAAACTATCTGAGATATTCATGGACGCCCTGAAAGCGCTGCTCTGCCGTTTGCTAAACACAAAATTGTAACTTTGCCGTTCAGCAAAGAAACATGCTGGGAAAACATGTATCTGTAGGAATCAAGATATGGGACCAGATCATTGAATCACAGCTCGCGTTAAGGTACCTGGCAGTGATAATCAACCCGCTATTTGTGCAGCTTTTCCAAGAATGCTGTCCAAAGTAGGGGCTCAAACCGATCAGTCGCCTCCTGGTGGCCAGTATAGCTTCACGCAGTGCCAGTGTGGCCAGCAGTATTGAGGAAAGGCTAACAGCAGAAAATGGACGACGGCATACAGATGGAAAAAATACGTGCGGTGCGTACAGTGCGGTGTATGCTACGACAGAAACTTGCGTGCTTGGGTTCCGTTTAGTCTTTTACAAATAACTAAAAAATCTGAGCGACGAGTGCATGTGCCAGTGGTGTGTTCTTGTGTTTGGGTATTTGAGACCATAGGGAATTCAGCAATGGAAAAAAGTTGGAAGTAGACCTACTTTTGCGTTACGTGGATTCCGTTTTCGTAACTATATGTCAGTTTTTCATTTGAATGCACGTGCTTCTAGTATATCAATCACTACACAAACCAATGTACGCATGTATCTGTATCCAGCTTAAGCATCCTTCGTGCGTTCTGCGCATAGAGGACCATATCCAACGATGCAGCGTGCATGGTAGGGGAATTATAGATATTGGCGAGAGAAGGCATGCGTTACTAAGATCCAGAATATGTTAACCGGCCCACACATTTTCAGTTTTAACTGCGCAGTTGAACTGGGTAAAAAAACTGTACGATAAACTAAACTGAAAGCGTGTGGGCTCGTCAGTTCGTGCTCATCAGTTTTGTTGATTTAAGCACATCTTTTTAATGCTGGAAAATTGACGAAACTGTAAGAACTGAACGATAAACTGTCTGATTTGCGCAGTTTATCGGAGCAAAAGAGGGCCCAGAAAGACTGAGTGAAATAGTTCAAAACTGCACAAAGCACACAGTTTATAGCTCAGACATGACGCCAAATGTGATTAACTGCGCAGTTAAACTGAAAGTGTGTATGCCGGCTGAGAAGACTATTTATTTTTTTGATAATTTTAATTTTAAAATCTTCGTTTAAGAGTTTTCTTTTCTTGTACCAAGCGTCTTTAAAAGTTGGTAAAATGAAAATAACTCGAGCATTTTTATTATTATACTGTAAATAGTCCAAACCATAATTCCATTATACCAAATTCCCTTAACCAACTTGTTATCACTTCCATTTCCAACCGGTCTCTAATTTAATACTAGGCTTGATTTTGATTTCGTCGGGTTAATATTTATTTTCTTGGGGGTATTTAAATAAATTGTTATGATCAAGTTAAATGTCCAGAGATTTTAGTTCAGCAGCACCCTTGACATTTACCATAAGCAATTATACGGAATCATAATCAACCCTGTAAATATAGTGGCAATTGAACAAATAGTTTCCTCAGGCTTTATTACAAACTTTCCCCCAGTAGTTAGATCGTAGTGCCTTATGATATTAATTATTTTGTTAAAGCAAACATTTGTGTGACACAAACATTTAATTAAATTGTGCAAGGATTCTGAAGTTCATTCAGCAAAAGCAATTCAAATTCTAATTAATCTGTATATTGCAGTAAATATTATTAAATAAAAAAAATGTCTGCTTGTATCTTTTCAGATCCCTCTTCTTAACTTAGGAGTAAATTTATAAAGATACGTAATTTAAGGACTTGTGTCGTATGTATAAAAGTGTTCAAATAAAATTTTGTACAGAATTAAAATTAATTAAAAAAATAAAACTTAAAACAAAGACCTATAAATACTTAAACAAAAATAGAAATTAAAAAAAATAAAAACAAACAAATTAAGTCATAACTAAAATTGGCTAAAAAAAGATGAAAAAACATGAATTTTAAATAAATTTAAAGTAACTTTAAAAGAGTATAGGAGAATTTAAATAAAACCACAAATAAATGAGAAAAAAAATATATTGCATATATAAATAGTTAAATTTGCTAAATATTTAAAAATTAGTTTTATAAATAGTTTTATATAAAAAAAAACAAAAGACAAAACAATTCCAAAAAATCTTAATATAAGTTAATTTTACGACCAGAGAAAAAAAAAATAAAAATAAATTAAAAAAAAAATAATTCAATTTATTGGAAATTATATCAAATTTAATGAAACAAAAAAACAAAAAAAGAGGAAGAAACTATCTATTATGAATAGAATTTTGTTAAGGAGTAAAATTAATTATTATTATTATTATGATTATGATTACGACAAAATGGTTCCTTTTAAAAAGGACAAACAATTAGTTAAAACCTGTGGAGATTATTGATTAAATCAGTTTTTTATTATGTTGGTGCTTGTGTAAAATCAAAACAAAATTTAAAATTAAAGAAGAATTATGATAAAATATGAAAAATTAAGTTTTAGAAATTTTTTCTTTTCTAGTTAAAATTGTTTTGTTTATATTGTTTTGCATATTTGTATTTCCGGTTAACGAGTTATACAATACTGAAAATTTTGGTATCAAGTATTAATATAGTGTTGTTCAGAAAAAAATATTTTCTCTTAAGATTCTTTATTGTTTTTTAATTTTTTTAAAAAAGAAAAAAAAAACAAAGTTGTTTAAAACTAAACCTCACGAACCCAAGGATGTCTGGTTACCTGAGAGGCGGTAAATGACATACTTAACGACTCAAGGATAATAAATGATGCCAAACCTTCAACATCCAATATATTTTAAACCATAGTCAGTGGCCATCGGTTTCCACCAATAACCATCGGTTTGCAAGAGTAGCCGCTGGGCATCTAGTGGATTGTACCAACACTTGGTTTATTTTCATTGTTGACGGTGTTGGATGCATAATACTCGATGAACAGCATAATAACGGCCTTGTTCTTCTTTTGCACATGAGAACACAATGACACTTGTTCATTATAATATGTAGCTAACATATATCGTGGTTACATGAGGCGATCGAAAGCTCGACTTTAAAGTGGTTTGAAAAACGATCTGTTTTCGACTCTGCTCGATTGAGTTACTGATTTGAAATTAAACCCAAATAGGATTGAAATTGTCAGATGATAAATGCCACATATGTTTATTCCATGCTGTTTTGAAGTTTTAATCATGGAGTACAGTGAAGAAAATTATTGCAAGTGCTTCCAACTTATTTCAATAATTTAATGTTAATTTTGAAGATACATAAACAGCATGTGAAAACGAGGGGGCGGAGATTTTTGAGAAATTTATCCAAAAAGTTGGAAATTAAAAGTTTTAAAATATGGAAGCCAGACTTACTATTACCATACAAAATATTCCTTCCTTTCTAAGCATTCGATTTTGTTGCAATATCTTTTTGCCTTCAATTCTTTTTCTATGAGTGCATATATCTTACTATTTCTAAATTTCTTTCCATCAAAATGGTGCTTAAGACCTGATTCAATTTCAATTCGATCAAAGAAATTTTTTGTATCGGATCGAGTCAATCTTATTTCAATGCGATCTGTGTTTACATAAGATCGAAATGTATTTGAAATATGTTTCAAGTCGATTTCGAGCGTCAGGTAACCACAGTAAATGTCTTTCCAAACGTACGGTTCATTGGTTTTCTACACGTTATACAGAAACAAGGTAATGTAAGACTGTATACCGTAAGACGATATTTTAGTGCTGACGTCACGTGGGACGCGCTTTCCATATAAAATCGAAGCTGTTGTTGTTTCTGCATTAGGACTGACGTCACTAGGCGTCCTTTTTTTATGGTATTCGAAGCTGTCAGTCTCTTTTACATTACCTTCTGTTTCTGCATACCGTGGATTTTCTAAACATCTCCGGCACAAACCGTTTGTTGCAGCGAACATAATGCTTCTTTAATCCCTCATGGAACATAGGGCGGAAGCAGTTTCCAGTTATCCACAGTTAATAAAGCATTTGTTTCAGCCAAAAGTTCGTTTGTCAAAATATCACATTTAACCACTTGTGACAAACTCGATTCTGAATCAACTTACCCCATGCTCGCTTCAATGTTTCTGTGGAAATGTCAGCCACATTGCACCACGACACGAACGACATGACGGACTAGTAGTACAAAGCTTCATCGTATCAACAAAAAAAATATACATCATTGATACAGCCAATGGACCAATCGGTGATCGTAACATTGCTACATCGATACAGAAAGAAATTCATACAAGAACTCGTTGCTGAAGACAACATGTCTCTGATAGAATACTGGAAACAATTCAATTTGAAACATGTCCTTGATAGAGTGCCTGATGCGTGGCACTTGTGGACTTGTTTCAAATTGAATTGTTTCCAATATTCTATCAGAGACATGTTTTCTTCAGCAACGAGTTCTTGTATGAATTTCTTTCTGTATCGATGTAGCAATGTTACGATCACCGATTGGTCCATTGGCTGTATCAATGATGTATTTTTTGTTTTGTTGATACGATGAAGCTTTGTACTACTGGTCCATCATGTCGTTCGAGTCGTGGTGCAATGTATAGTAGTAAGCTTGATCTGAAGGATAGAATAGAAAGGATAGGTTAGGGGTCTGGAGGGTGCATGAGGAGATGTCGAGGAACCTTGCGTTTGAACTCAGAGATGTCATATCAGCTCGGAAACACCGACTGCGGAAGACAGTTCCACAGTTGAGTTGTTATATTCGATGAACCTTGCGTTTGAACTCAGAGATGTCATATCAGCTCGGAAACACCGACTGCGGAAGACAGTTCCACAGTCGAGTTGTTCTATTTATAATCGAACCTTTATACCGCCAATGAGTTAGATGGCGCGGTTTTGCACCTTGTCCAGCCAAGCCAAGGTGGTTTTAGGAGCGCCCGCCCAGATATACGAGTTGTATTCAAAGTGGGGTCGAATGTAGGACTTGTAGATTGTGGCCAGAGCAGCTGGCTGAAGGAGGAACTTGAATCTCTTATGGAATTCGAGGCATTGATACGCTTGTTTGGCGATTTGGAATATGTGACCATTCCATTGCATATCATTGGATAGAGTCACGCTCAAGATGTTAAGAGATTGGTCAGGTGTTAGGTTATCCTCGCCCACTAAAGTAGAGGGAAAGTCGGTACAGGTTTTGGTGGAGATAAGGCAGTACTTTGTTTTTGATGCGTTAAATTCGACCCGATTTTTGCGGCCGCAGTCAAGAATGAGTTCGATGTCCGCGTTAAGAGAGCTGGACATGAGTTCGCGGTCTAAAAGACAACTGGCACTTGTTTGTCTAACGTTGGCGTAAGAGTAACGCAGCGTACTGTCATCGGCGAAATTGTGGTATGGGTTGAAGGGGATTGAAAGCAGATCGTTAATGAATATTAGAAAGAGAGCAGGTGAGAGGATCGATCCTTGGGGAACGCCGGCCGAGATGAAGTGTGGGTTGGATTCAACGCCGTCCAATACTACCTTGATTGAGTGGCCAGAAAGAAAGCTCTTAATCCAGTTCGTAAGAACTGAGTCGATACCAATAGCTTGAAGTTTAGACAGCAGAGCGGGATGCCATACTCTGTCAAAAGCCTTGGAAATATTTAGAGCAACCAGATTGGACTCACCGGAACTATGGATGCTTCGGTGTAGATGCTCGGTCAAACACACAAGAATGTCGTCAGTAGATCTTTTCGGTCTAAAGCCGTACTGCCTGTCATGTATGATTTGGATAGATTCTAGATATGGTATCAGCTTTCTATTAATTATTGTCTCCATGATTTTGGAGAGAACAGAAGTTATTGATATTGGGCGGTAGTTTAAAGGGTTGCTGGCTTCACATATTTTTGGAGTGGGCTGAACATGAGCTAGTTTCCAAGAGTTGGGATAAACTCCGGAGAAGTATTACAGGGCAAAAAGTTTGCGCAGGGGTTTAGCCAGGGGTGAGGAACTTTTTCGAGGTGAGATGTAAGAAACAAGTCAAGGAGATGGGTTCCGCGACCTTCAACGTCTGGGACACGCGTTTGCCGATTGACAATTTGGTGCAAATTATTAATATCTGCAAAAAGCTCAGCCTCTTTGCCAGCGACACTGGTGCCATTTGAGTATTTCAGCCAATGTATATTGTGTACGTTGAAATCACCCGCAACAATGATTTCACACTCCGAGTGGGAAAATAAAAATTTGGAGATTCTCTCGGAAATATTTAGCATCGAAGGCTAACGTTGAGGCTTCATTACTAATATTAGGACTTCTGTGTAAAAAACAGAAGAATATGACGTGGCTGCGAGGAATGATTTTAATCCAGGTATAATTGTTTGCTGGTAAAAAATAACAAGACATGTTTCCGTCGCCACTTTTTAAATCAGCTTCAGGATGTCTTGGTGCATTATCTAATACGATAATTACTTCCGGTGGCCAACCCTTTGATTTCAAGTCTTGTCGAACAAATGGCACGAACACATGTTTGAACCAATGAGTGAATATTGATTACGTCATCCATTCTCTCTTTAGAGTATAGTAATCAACTGGAAGCGTATTTAATTTATTAATTTATAAATACATCGCGACTTAATTCACTGTTACGAAATTCAATTATGTAGTAGCTGTACAATAGACGAAACAAAAAAATCAAAATAAAAAGGAAACACAAAAAGGGACGGTTATGGTTGACCGTTAACCGAGGTGACGGTTAACTGAGAGACGAATAATCGAGGTTCCACTGTAATTCGAATCTAAAAATGAATTTGAAAATATCTCACTGGTTTAACCAGTGAAAAAATATATGTGGCTCCTTTTTTACGTGTATTTCTCTGTTTCAAACAGTGAAATTACACTGTTTCCTATTGGTTGCCTAAGCAATGGTTCATCCAGTGAATTTTCACTGGAAACCAGTGAATAGTTACTTGTTTTTAGAGAGTACATTTAACTAATTTTTACAAATCGTTGTAACTCTTGATTTCAATCAGTTTCAAAACAGTTTCTTTATTGTTAAACACATTTTGTTCCCACATTCAAGAACAAAGGACAATTTAAAAACGTCCTTTATGTCCTTCACATAGCCGCCCACTTCCCCAACCGCCAAAACATTTTATTGCTAATAACATTCTCCGACGTGAGGCTGTCCTATAAGGAATGTTTGCTGTGAATTACCCTTAGATATCCCTCCACAGAAAAGGAATTTTTATACGTTTTCTTTTCGACGTTGACGTTGCGTGAACTTAAACCTGGCTCTAATGAAACAGGCATAAAACTCGAACATAAAATTTGTAAGTAACATACAGTAGCCTTGTCACGTGGCGAGAAAAATACTAGCTTTCTACAAGGCCATGCAGGTATTATTTTTTCAAGGGCAAGGACATCTCAGACAAAGTTCGGTTAATGGCCGAATGCGACAACGATTGCATGATAAATAATCTTGTCCGAACATTTTTGTTGTGAGAGAGAATGTTGCTTGCCTTAAAATAAATAAATAAAATTTCGTATTAGCTTCTTACGTGGTTCTGGTATTGGTAGCGACTTGAGATTTAGATTGTGAGAAATTTATGATGTATTGATTGAAACTAATTTTATTCCCAACCAAGAACAAATTTTATAATTCAATTCTACATCCATATATGTAGCTGGACACCCTTCACGAATCACTTAAAATATCATTCGTAGAAATATCCTGTTTAACCTAGATTCTATAATAAATAAATTCCTGAATCTAGGATTGAATGCAATCCTAATAATGCAACAAGAAAGGAAGTGCCAAGCTTTTCATCGAACTGCACACTAGAGCAGCATAAGCAGCACAGGCACGAGGCAGATAACGTAGAGTAGCGACAGTGATTTCGTAGGAATTTCATGTACGGAATTCCATGAAAGTTTCAAGGATGGAGGTTATAGAGCTGATTTGTGATAATAACATAAATTAAATACGAAGAATATAAGCACAATTAACTCAAGCTGCTCCTGGTTTACAACATGTATTGGAAACTTAATATTGCAACGCAACTCAGGTTTATAAACACAATAGAGACGTTTCGAAATCCTGTTAATTGTTAAATTCGTTATTCCACAATCAATTATCGGCGGCTTTATGTTAAATTACCAGGTAAAACGTTTTGGAATAACTTGAGGCAATTCGGAAATCCATATCCAGGGATTAAGTTGAGCCCTATTAAAAGTTCGCTCATGAGTACGGACATGACGGAACACGTAATTACACCTGCCTCGCTCAAAAGCGATTCTTTTAAGTTGTTTCCGTTTGATAGTATTCCCTAGAAACAAGTACATATGTACGTATGGCAGGCTTAAGTTTCAAATCTGACTACATGAGGCTTGACGGCATTAATACTAGGTTGATAAAGATGATCTTAGCAGCAATTTGCACGAAGCCTATGGATAACTCGGCTTCAATTTCTCCCTACTTTAGAAAATATCATAAAACTCGAAAACCCATTTTTTAATTTCGCTTAAGTTTAGGTTAGGTTGAGTTGAAATGGCTGCTCCCCCACCAAGGAGTCCACTTAGGCACGCCATTGGGCCCATAGTGATACCATTCTTTTGTTGGGACAAAGTTCAAGCATTTTCAACCCATTTTGAGCTTTTGATAAAGCGACAGAGGTTAAGAACACCAGTATTTTGCAGCTCGCTCAATCCATTAAGGAAGGATGAGCCAAGGGAGATCCCTCTTTTCCTAGCGAGGGCGGGACATGTACAGAGAAGATAGGAGACAGATTATTCCTCTTCTTTATTTCCACTGCAATCATTCCGCGTGCGGGCCAAAAAGGAAGAGGGACCGGTCAGCATATACTACATGGTTTATCTCCTTTTTGTTTAACTGAACAAGAGATTTGGAACGCTTTGCGTCAAAAGTTGGCCATATTGCATGAAGAGTGCGACACACCGTTGCTGTGGTCCATCACAAACCAGCTCGAGCTAATCTGATTTTCCCCACAGCTAATTTGTATGTGGCTAATATCCGTGACACACTACCTGAAATAAACCGGTTTATTTTCTTCCAGCTGGGGAAAAATCTAGTATCCTGACAGACTGCAACTGGTTTATTTGACGGTTTTCAGTTGTCATTTGAATTTCAAAAAACAACGCCAACTAGATATGTAAAATGGATAAACTCGCTTTATCACCTTTAAACGAGTTCTAGAAACAGGTTTACGATAAACCAATTTGACCTTGACACACTACCAGATACTAACGAGAAAACGAAGATAAACCGGTTTATATCTGGTAGTGTGTCAAGGCATTCCCATCCGGGTTGAGTGGGGAGTTGTTTCCACTTCGCTTCCCTGTCTAGCAAGCTCATCTGCCCTGCAGTTTCTCCTAATCCGACTGTTTTTAAGAACCCAACACAATGTTATACCAAACTGAGTGGCAGTCTCACCCAGAGACCTGCGGCAGTTCAGAATAGTCGTGGATATTGGGACGACAGAATTAACCCTTAAAAGGCCCCCATACACGGTCAAATTAGATGTACATTCAGATTTTCATCAAACCCATAAGCCCAATGTATTTTGATCGGCCAACCGGCCCACAATCGATAGTTTTGGTTGTACATCCGCACTTCGATGTACATGCAATTTGACCGTGTATGGGGGCCTTTAGAATACCGGGGAGCGCGATCGCGCGCCTTCATGCATATGGGAAAAAACATTTTTTTCCAAAATTACAAAGCGTGCAATATTTCTAGTGTATGCTACGGCCTTTATTTTGGAAGAAATTAGCAGATTTTGAAGTTAAAATTGGCTTTGGTACAACAAAAAAAAAAACGCCGGTATTTGTATGGAAAAAATCTCCGGAACTCAAAGGGTTAAGAGTCTTGAGGGCCGCCTGGCTATCCGATAGAAAACATTATGAGATATATTATTTATCTTCAGCCATTCAGTGGCTTTCGCTTGGAAGACTTTGTCGGGTAGACGAAGAGAGGTATCTGTATTCAATGCGTCGGAGGAAATACCAGAGCCTACGTTTTTTTTTCAAATTTCGAGCCATCTGTGCAGAAACATAATGACCCAATGGGGCCTCGGTAGTCTAGGGGTAAGGCGCCTGACTGCTATCCCAGAGGTCCCGGGTTCGAATCCCGGCGGCGCCACGGTCCTTCGCCTTTTCCACTTTCCCACCTACATAACTTTCCTTCTTTCTTCTTCCCTCTTTACATTCCTGATTCCTGCTGTCATAGCCTTCCCTGCTCCACCAAGCGCATGACATCGGTTGGTTGATGAGATTCAACTCGTTTCAGGAGGCATAACACTCCAGCGAGTTGTTCTCGATGCCCCGATGACAGAGTCGCGAAATGGTTATGAGTAGGTGGAATAAAATATCGCGGCTAGGTTGTGACAGTTCCTTCCTTCTCTTCTCGCTCTCTTCTCTCTATCTTCCGGCTAGAGCTGCTGTTCATTCTTTCCCTAAGCCTCTAGTCTGTCATATAAAAAAAAATTTTTTGGATAACAACATCTGTGCAGTCATCTCTGGCCGGAATGATGGTATTGGAACCGTCATCGTGTCGTCGTATCGAACCCCGAGTCGTCCATCGAATGCTTCACGCATAATCGAACGTTGAAGAGAAGTGGCGAAGCGACATCTCCCTGTCGGACACCCGTTTGAATCGGGAACTCCTCGGATAAATCGCTTCGAATACGAACGCTGCTGGTTGAGCCATCTTACGATGCTTGGAGAAGTTGGATGATTTTCAATTGCACGTGTTCGGTTTCCAAAACTTTGCACATGCTGTTCCAATCCATGTAATCGAAAGCGGATTTTAAATCGATGAAAAGGACGACAGTTCTTTTGCCGCAACTAGGGCCCCTGTGCTGAAAGTCGAGTCATATGACATGTGTATGTCGTTGTTGTCTCGTTTTTTAGTTGGTGTGCTGAGAGTCGGGTGGCGGGACAAGTCGTTTGAGTTGAAGAAATTGACGTTCAGTCGTTTACGACTTTCAGCACAAGGATCAGAGAGTGTATGTGCTAAGTTTTTGTGTCTCGTGAGGAATAAACATTTTTAGTTTGAAGAATAAACATTTTTGAGTTTGTGTTTTGCGAAAATTTTATTTTGAAGAATAAACATTTTTATGTTTGTGTTTCGCGAAAATTTTAATAAATTATAAACAACTTGAGATTAAAGGTGTTAAATTCTGCTGAGTTGTGGTTTAGTAGTTTGGAAAATGAAGGTAACAAACGCGAAGAATTAAAAATTTTATATTACTACATATTTCTCCCCAAACATTTGTGTAATTTGTCAGCATATCTCTGCCCTTTGGCAGGAACACTCCAAATAATTTTCCTACTTTGTCACTAAAGCAAACAGTCCGACCACAAGTGAAAACAAAACTACAATAAAAACGACTGTCAGCACACCAAATAAGCTGTCGTTTATGTCAGCAGATTTTTCACGACAAAAATCGACTATCAGCACACCGCTTAATTAGCTTCACTTCTTATGACAGCAAATGCGACTTGCAGCACAGGTGCTGAATTCTTTTTTCCATTAGCTGACGGATTGTGAATATTTGATCAATACATCCTCGATGTGGTCTAAATCCCGCTTGTTCTTTCCGGCTCGTTTGCTCTCGATGTTTCTGTAGCCTCGATTGTATGATTTTCGTAAATAGTTTGCCGACGCTCGAAAGGAGGCTAATACCGCGTTAGCTCTTGCATTCCCGCCTGTCGCCTTTTCTCAAACATAACCTCCGGCTTCGATCATCTCTACGGTTACTTGGTCTCGGTCTTGTGGCGGATCGTGGTTGTACAGCTGGCAGCTACAGGCGCTCATGGGGAGAAGTCACGAAAACTCCATCAGATTTTTTGATGTTGTCGTTTGTTGATGTACCGCCGGATTGTCTGGTTCAGCGTCCGGTACGCTCTGCTCCTGAATGTGCATTGAAGTCTCCCGCGAGTATTATTAATTCGGTTCGAGGTATCATATCCAGCGTCTGTTGAAGCTGATCGTAAAATTCGCCCTTGTTCGCATCCATGCTGTTCTCGGTTGGCGCAAAAACGAATACGATATGGGTTTTGATCGTTCTACCTATGGTTGTAACCGCCAAACGCTCGGATATCGGTTAGAATGCGATAATGCTGCTGGCAGCCCGTCGATCGACTATAAGGCCTACGCTCTCGTCTCTCACCACACCGGAATAGTAAAGCGTCATCGTTTCATCGATTGTTGGCGGGACGATCGTCAATGTCCCGGACCCGGTAAGCTGTAATTCCGATAGCGCAGCAACTGATATTTTGCATTTCAACAATTCCATTGCTATAATTTCCTTTTGACCGACGTGGTGTCCTATTCGTACATTCCACGTGGTGAATTGAATTTCCATTTTCGGTGTGACTAATTTGGGTGTTCGACCAGTAACGCACTTCTCACCAGCATCCCTGGTCCGCAGTGCTGGCGCATCGAATGCCTCGGATGCAATAGCATTATCTCGTGATTAGTTAGTTCGTGTATCCATACGGTTTCTTGCCTAGTTTCTTCGGTTTCCCGATTCTGGTCCACTCGGCAGGTCGACCACCCTCTTTCACACCCTGGGCTTGGGACCAGACAACGGAAGAGTCCTGCCATAAGTTTTCAGAGGTGGAGGGAGGATCTTGGTAAGAGAGTAGACGTAGGTCCATACAGAGGTGATACTACCCTTCTCTGGGGGAGTCACTTCTAAGTCTCCATTACCATTGGCAAAATTGTAGGTTTAAATGAAACCAAAATCATCCCAGTCATACTTTAAATTTCTGGGTTATTCAATGGTTTTGTTATCGTCATCAGACCTTAACATCATAATTTCTGTAACATCTATGCGAGGAACAGTTCGTTAGTTGTAACGAGTCGCCGCACCGAGCTCGTTTATCAACCGAAAATCAGCAAGAAAGAGTCGTCCGTATGTTGCATTCGTGCATTAATTACCGCAAGGTTTTCAAAGCCCCGAATTCGAAAATTTTGTTAATTAAACTAACCATTCAGTGGGCATAATGTTTAGCCTTCGGAATAGTTTTCTCAACGACTTTATTCGTGGTATACCGGATTAATATCGATTGGACGTTGTAAGTATGCAATTCCAGATCTTTGAGCAGATATAATAACAACAATGTTTTCCATTGAATTTGCTGAATGAACGCATGTTAAGATCTTCCCTAACTTGGTACACTGACTCAAATTTATCACAATTTCTATACGCATATTTTTCTATTTTTGCTCATTGAAATTGCTGAAACAACAAAAAACAGCTCACCACTTACAAGATAAAATTGACGCCAGCTTTCAAATGACACCTGTTAATAGAATACAGCATACGGAAAATAATGTCGGAAAATTCGGACTTGTCAGATAAGATATAATCCAAAAAAAATGTAACTTCGAAAGAAAAGCAAATTTCAATTTTAGTAAATCATATCAAATTAATATGAAAAAAATATGTTTCAAAACATCATTACAAAAGTATACAGCAGTATTGTTCAATCAAATCTATATTTCCATTATTTAACATTTAAAGTTTCTTTCATTTACAAGATTACCTTCTGTTAAATTCCAACAACACTAAAAACACCACAAAACATTCAATGCATTTTATATGATTAAAAATAAGATTTATTTCATCAATAAAGAATCTTGATGAATGCTTTAAACCAAATTTATTCATTTCGTAACAATATTTATTTACTTAAGTAATTAAAATATACTGATTTTAAAAATTATGACAAAGAAACAACACAACAACAACACAAAAGAAAATGAAAATATAAAAATTTTAAAGTAAAAACAATTTTCCTCATAAAAAATTCATTGTAATTACCTTTCACTTCATTTTGTAAATTAAATTTGTATAAAAAAAAACGTGACAAAAACGAACAAAAAAAAATGAAAATTGTTATTCGATAAAAATTATTATAAATAAAATTAAAAAGCAAGAAAATAAAAATTAATAACGAAAATAGCTGAGAGAGAAAAATCTATTGTAAATATTAACAAAATGGTGAGAACGAAAATTAAATTTTCAGGATTTATTGTTTTTCATTCCCGATGAATTTATAAATAAATAAAAAAAAAAATATTAAATAAAAAAAAACAAGGAAATTAATTATTAAAAAATTATGAAGGAGATGAATCGCACTCACACACACAGTAATATTGAAAAATATAATAATTGTTTATGGAAGAGTGGTGGGGATAAATGAAAGGACTTAAAATCTGCGCGATGAAGAAAGCAAATTAAAAAAAAATAAATATTTTAAAAATAGAAATTAATAAAAAAAACAAGAAACAAAGAACAAATATTTGGATATAAAAAAAAGACATAAATAATTACGAATATATGAGTGTGTATATCTGTAATATAATTAATAAAAATAGGAAATTTTTATTTCTTCCATAGTCGAGCTGAAATTTCCAGTGCAATCAGATCTTTTCACTGAAAAAAAAAATTAAAAAGAAAAAATCTTTTCGTTTCGTTTTAATTGTTTAATTTTTTGTATATTTTATGATTTATGAAAAATAAAAATTATGGGTAAAATCAGAAAAAGAATTGCTTTTCACTTCAGATTTTTAAACATTTTTTTTTTTTTATTTTAGATCTGTCGAAATATGCCACATTATGGGGCTTTTAAGCTGTTGCTGTTGCTCATGGTGCTTAACGATAAAAGCTAATTTTGTTCAGATAATAAGCACCTGACTGTTGCGGCTAGATCATTGGCAACATAGAAAACATTTAGCTTCTGCCAGTTATGAGTCGTCAAACAACTATTATCCTACGACCTTTACTTTTGAAGTTATAAGCAGTTTTAATGCGAAAATTGGCCTTATTTGATGCTTATTTGGTACTTTTCGACAAAACTGAGGTGCAAAAGTATTAAACAAGGACGAAATAGAGCCAATTTCACCATTAAAATTGCTAATCACTTCAACAGTAAAGGTCCTAGCGTAATAGTTATTAGACATTATTCATAGGAAACTGCCCAAGCTTTCCAATTTTGTAAAAAAAAATATTGGTTAATTACGTATTTTTTGGAGAAAATGGTGATTGAAGTTGGTTTTTTGTTAAAAACGACGACTCATAACTCCAAAAGTTGATAAGATAGAAACATCGTTTTTACCATCACAGATAGGTGAAGGAATTCTGCGTTCACTGGTATTTTTCTCGATATCGAATCGTTGCTCGTGCTGATAACGAAGCGCATTCAATTCAAAGTACTGCGTAAAACTAAAAATGAAACTGCGCACATGTAGCACTTGCGCCCATATTCATGTACACGCACACATTGATCGAAAACCACTCCGCCGAGCAAAAAAGTCAAAAACTCAAACTTTCCAAACAATCGGTTGAGGAGGAACCAATCAACCAGGAAAGATTTCATATTGTTTTAAATCTATTTCTCTTACTTTTCGCAAGCAGCTCTCGAGTAGTTTTCGAATCGAGAATGGTCCGAGAAAGCCAGCCTCCGAGAAATTGTTTGCAGGAAAGATTTTCCGATATGCTACCGAATCCTATCTCAACCTCCACGAAGATGTAGATTTTACATCGGGTGATCCCTGGACACTCTTTTCTATACAAGAATAACAGGCTGGGGAGGATGAAAGGTGAGTATTTCGTGCCTCAAAACGAAGCAAATACCGGACTGGTCCTCCAGGTTTGGGGTTGGATGGTTTCTATCGCAAAAACGGTGGCGGACTATGGAAATCGATCTTGGAACATGGAACGTCAGGACGCTCAACAGAACGAGCGCTCTGCGTTCGCTGTTATTAGTACTAAAAAAATACATATAACATAAAGATCACGCCCTTCAAGAAACCAAATGGATAGTGGTATAATGGATCTAAAAACCTACACGGTACTCTCCAGTGGATCATCGAATGGAAGAAGTGAGTTCGGAGTAGCATTCAACACAGAGAAGAAAATCAGATCACGGATTCTGGACTTCAAGCCAGTAAGCAATATGATGTGTACGCTTCGCATTAAAGCAAGGCTACATAATATAAGTCTTATAAACGTCCACGCGCCCACAGAAGAGAAAACTGATGAGGAGAAAGAGGAATTATACCAAGAGCTAACAATCACCATCAAGTTACTACCGTCAAATAACATTAAAATGGTGCTTGGAGATATGAATGCCAAAGTAGGAAAAGAACAGAAGTTCCTAGGAGTCATAGGAAAGCTTACCCTACACAACGTTACCAATGACAATGGTAGTAGATTGATCGATGCCGCAAGCTCAAACTCAATGTAGCCCAGTCACTTTATACAAAAAAGGGCCAAACCTCTGAATAAATGCAACTGGAGAATTATCAGCGGGATTCTCTTTTATATGGGCTCACAAATAATTTCCCAAAAGTCCATTAGGCCAACTGATCGGCTACTCGAGTTATGGAAGGTCAAAGATGACGGAAATCAGTTTTTCTCAAAAATCTCGTAAATTATCGGTTTTATGCAATTTTTTGGCTAAGTAAAGATTGTTCGTGAGATAAATCTGCATAAAAATGTGCTATACGAAATTTACGTAGAACCAATGGTTTTTGAGATATGGGTTTGGGAAATTTAATTTCATTTAACTTTTTCGGATCCGAGCTCAACTTTTTGTTTTATTGGCGAAAACCCGTTTTTTTACTTTTGCGAATTTTTTAGGTTAAGTTCGCCAATGAAATTCCGTAAAAAAAACACGCTTCACGCTTCTTTCTTCAAATTAAGTGTTCTACACGCCCATATTTTTTTTTCCTGCCTTCAATTGTCTGGAAATTAACATTGTGAATCCGTAGATTGAGTGGACTATATCTAGTCAAGGTGATATTGAGAACCTGGAAAGCAACTAAAACGCATAGAGGGCAAACTCAACCAAAATACGATATAGATAAGCTAAAACAGGAAGAAATAAGAGATGGCTACCAGCTTGCTGTCGTACAAAACTTGACAGAGGTAGAACAGCCCAACATCGACAAATGAGAGCAAATTAAAAGCAGCATGAAGGGGGCAGCCGAAGAGGCACTAGGCTGGACCTCCAGGCAGACTAGCTTTGATTGGTTTGACCAGGACTGTAGAGTCGCAATTAAAGAAAGAAACCAGAGCCACCGAGAGTACATCGCAAGGCCAACAAGAGCAAGGATGGAAGTCTTCAAGGAAAAAAGAAAAATCCGAGATAAGCTTTGCAGAAAGAAGAAGAGGGAATATCTAACCAGCAGGATCTTACAGATACAGGAGGACTTCAATGAAGGGAAAATGAGACAAGCGTACATTGTAATTTCCCAAAGTAACATCTCAATAAAACCACTAACACTGGATGAGTCTGAGTACTTAACTGTGTTGACCTCAATACAGATAGGACCTAGGTCAACTTTGTAGAATTTGGAGAAAGGTACCAGGACAGCCTTATTTGGGTTGGTTGACAGACCCTCGTTGGTACATAATCTTTGAACTTCTTGGAGTGCTGTTCTCGTGACCTCTGTAATGGCCAAGTCAAACTTCCCAGAGACAATGATGGCAAGATCATCTGGCATCGAAACCAGGGCCTGTACTCCCGATGTCGAAACGAAACGAAAACGAAACAGTTTTGTCAAAATGCTACCTTGGAAGACGATATCGTCTCGTTTTCGTCTAAACAAACGATGACATATTTGTAATCGTCTTCGTTTAGACGTTAGTGCTTGTTAAATTGTATGGTGGGATTGTTAATTATTTTGATAGATTTTTTTTTTTTTTTTTTTTTTGGCAAAATAGGTCAAAATTTAAAAACGCAAGGCAATACGAGATTATCGTCTCCAGGAGTAGGAAATATATTTTCGTCTCATCTCGTTATTTCGCTTCGCTTCCTCATCGTCTCGTCTTCGGGAGTACAGGCACAGATTCAGATATTTTGCTCAAAAGTTCATCCACAACTAGTGACCAGAGCAATGGGAATAAGACTCCATCTGGAGGGCAGCCCTTAATAGCCTTAACACTAATGGTAAACGCACCTAGGGTAGAAGAACTCTAGAAATAGAATCATGGCCAGTGTTATCGAAAGCACATTCGATGCCAAAATTCCATCTCCTCCTGAGGACTTATAGGGTTGAATAGAGGCCACTGTCCATTTCACCATGTCACGCTCGAAGATGTTCCCAGAAAGACTCCTGGTATAAGGTTTTGGGATGGTCCTATGGTTACACTCAGCATCCAATGAATAAGGTTGCTTCATGGTTAGAGGTGTAGGAGCCATCCTCCTTTTAGAAAAGGCCCACTCTGTTCAAGGAGTCTTGGGAAAGTAGCTTTTAGCGTCTAGACACTTCTGGTAGAGTCTGAAGGCTCACAGTGTTTTCTCCCACCAATCCTTTGGAACGTCTCAACTCCTTGTTGTAGGCTATTAGGGGTCCCAATGCCCAATATGTTTTGCTCTATTGAAGAATCTCATAACACTTCTACGCTTTGCAGCTAACCTGTCATTCCACCAGGGAACTTTACGCGACGACTGAAAGGAAGAGACCGTGTTGCCGTCATGGTAGGAAGAGATCAGCACATCAGTAACCTGTGTGGATGCAATCTCCACTTCACACGCGGAGCTGACAGAAGCAGGAAGCTGGTCTGTTTTCGAGGCCACAAGCCCCAGATCAGTTGGTTTTCTTAGGAACCAAAGAAGAGCCCCACAAAGTCGAATCTAATGTGCAGATGACCTGACAGTGAGGTCTTGTCCAGAAGACGCCAGTTTTCAATCCTGTCGGTGAGAAGCATGCTAGTGAAAATGAGGTCCAGCACCTCTTTTCTACTAGCAGTGACAAAATTGGATTTGCATCCCCTTTTTGCAATATCTATGTTATTCCTAAAAAGAAATTCTAGAAGACACTCACCCCTTTCGTTTACATCGATACTCCGCCAAATGAAGTTTTGAGCATTTGCATCGACAGCCGTCTCGCGACAGAACTCAATCAGTTCTTGAACTTCCTGGGGTGACACTATTGCTACATCCCTGGAAAGTAGGCGGACGCAAGAATGATTTCTTGGAATCCGTTGGCGGTGGGAGCTACAACCGAGATCGCCTCTAGATCTGTAGAAATAAAATTGGTAATGAAAAGATGAGTGGCACGATTGTCAATTAAAAGGGCAGCGCGAGGCGCCCCGCGTCTCCGATTATATACTAGTTTACTTGAGCCGGTGGTAAGTCTTCTGACTTTTGCCATCGGTTACTACCCAAGGCTCCTGAATAAGAGCAAGGGTAAGATGCCTCTGCGCGAAAGTCTTGCACAGGGTGGAGGATGTTACGAACTTTTGCGTTAAAGTCGTCTAATCGGCGTCTATTTACAATATGTGACATATCATCACTTGTCGGTCCAGAACTTTTCTGCAACTTAGCAAGCTATCTTGTAAAAACGCAGAAATTGTTTCTGATTGGTTGAAATCTTAAAAAAGACCGGTGTGACAAAAACGTCTGATATGTAAATTAACCTTGAGTCTCCTTCACCATGACTTCCATGCTCCCAGGCAGATTTGGGATACGAATCCCAAATCAATTTGAGGCTATATCAACAGCCTCAACCTTGAAGGTTTCTAACGATGAGGTTGGCACAATACACGAAATAAAATAGGCCGCAGTGCCCGTCTAGGCGAAGAATGAACTGTCACACAAAGTGTCATAAAAGACATTATTTCTTAATCTGGTATAGAATCGTAAACCGTGAACAATACAGGATGATATCTGATATCTTAAAGTCGCCATCATTTGACGATGAATTATATGACTTTGTTTGTTGGGGACTTGAGCACACAAAAACCTACCCCAAAGTTCCGTCAAAGAGTTCAAACAGAATACTAAAAATCCACTCAATCATTATAACCGCTCGTTATTTTTTCAGCTGTAACAAATTACAACTATTATATGAGAATTAAGGGAAATTTCTTATCCGGCACAAACCTTTCATTATTTCCGATTACAAGGCAATAGTTTGAAGCTAATTTTATATGTCACTAATGCTGTCACCTAGAATTTCCTCCGGTGAAAGTTTGAAGTTATCCGCATGAACGACATGTACTTTAATAATCATTTCATCTCAGATTCCCTCGTTACTGGCACCAGGAACTGCTGCTTCAAATCCCTTTTAATAATTAAAATCACTCTATTCCCAGTCAGTCTACAGGAAACGTTCCAGGGGTTATTCAACGCCAGCAGAATATGTCCCCGAAAGTGCAAAAAAGCACTATTTCTCATATTCTTCGTTGATTCTTCAGCGTTCACATACCTTGTAATAAAACGCCTGTAACCTGAATAAACCCGTTAAAAATAGCTCCCCGAGTACTCTCCATGTTGAATCGATGAAAAGTTTCCTATTGCGGAAAGTACGAAATGTTCCCTGGCGAAGGTGAGGGCGAATTTGACACGAACAAAACTTTTCAAACTTTCTCCGAAAATAATAATTCCCAGCACAGGAGGCCCCGGTATTAAGTATGCACCACCACGTGTCAATAATATTATCCGAATGAGTTTACGAGTCTGGAAGTAATCAAATCCTAAAGTCGATGACATCATTGAGGAACTTTGCCCATCAAAGATATGTGAAGGGACGTGTTACAAGGGCATTTGTTGCTGGAAAGCCGAGGGCCTCTGCTGGGAGGCCAGCAGCAGAGAGTAAGCAGCAAGGACTATAAGGGATCCTGTTGGGGCCAAGAAACATTGCGATATTTGCGTGCTGTGAGTGGAAAACAATTCCTGTTTATGTGCTTGGCAGTGACCCACAATCGTGCGAATGGCAGTTGGCCCTTCAAAATACCAATATCCGCCTGGCACTCATGTCAACCCGGGGTCTTCTCCGCCAACAAAAGGGGCCCAGGAAGCGGGACGGGGGGCGGACGTAATTTATAATGTTCACTCGGCAACACAAACAAAGAGGCAGCTTCAACTTCCAAGGATATAAATTTAATACCGCCGGGTCCTGGGCCGGGTATCCGACTTAAATTTTACGACCCACATCTCAGCTGTTGTAAAGGGCAGATAAATCCGTGCCAGGCTTTGGTGGGGATAAAGGTGTATATGAATATAGAGATGTTTACGTATGCAGGAGCACGCATTGCAAATCAAAGTGACAGATATGTACATTTGTAGGGTAGTTCCACCGACACGGGGATATACTATACATACCCTCTCGAGTGTATCATAGAAGTAAGGCGGTTGAGTGTAGGTGGCAGTACAGGAAAACTAGATTAAATCACTTGACTTGGAATGAAGGTAGTCAGTGGGGCGTTTATCGCGCTTTATATCCTGCGACATCAACTTTCCGCTCCTCATAGCAAACGTTTCCTAAACATGAAATCACTCTACCGAATTAGGAAAGGGAAACAAAGGCACCGAAGTGAGCACTCTAGATAAAATTTGCTATGTAACAAGTCATTAAGTTTGTAATTTTATACCTGTTCTATAGTAGATACCAACCTGTGGGCGGGGGCGTGGGCACCTACAGCTAACATTAAGCAAGCGTGGCAAACTGCACAGAATATCAGTTTTGAATGCACTCTAATTACTTCATGAGAGTTCTAAATTGAGAGCAAGATGCACATTGGCGTCCATGAAAATCGTGCCACCGTAAATTGCATCCATTAGCGAGATTGTTGGCAGGCTACATGAATGAACCGCACTTTTTATAGGCCTGCTACTGAGCGACTTATTATAGGTGAAAGTAATGAAAGTGTTGGAGAGTACTGAATATTCATTTGTGCTTAAGGGTCATGCAAATAGTTTCCGAGTATGAAATTTTTTAATTACTTTCAAGCAATTATTAATTACGATAGGATTTTTCCTTGCAGTGCGACTTCCGTTGGTAATTAATCCTTTCATTCTAGAAACTCATTTTGATAAACTTGAAAGTTGGATGGAGTTTTGAATTCAAGGTTAGTTTAATTTTATCAAATATAGCTAAAGAAATGGGACATGGGCAAGGACACTTTCAATTATAACCTTGAGCACGCATTTGATACGGCTCCTTCCAATGACATCAACAAGATGATAGGGAACCTGAACTGCAAGATTGGAAGAGAAAACTGGCATAGACTGATCATGGAAAGGAAAACCCAGGAAAAAGATAAGATAAGGCCGTTCTTAGCCTGACACAGGTACACATAGCGCCTAATGGCACGAAGGTACTACGTTACTTTTACGGCTTCGATAATGCCAATGATAATGAAAACTACCTTAGTGTGGTTAGATAAAGTACAAAAAAGGACCTCAAACTTAATCGGTTACGACGCGGTTTGCTCCACCATCGACCCTTTGAGCCACCGTAGGAATATATCAGCACTGAAAATTTTTTACCGCTACTATCATAGTAACTGTCACATTGAAATAAACGCTGATGAGCAAACTCAAGAACAAGACAACACTAATCTAGTCTTCTTCTACTCTTGTTCTTATTCAGTCTGTCTTGTTCCTGTTCTTGCAAGCATAACTAAGTCTTGTTCTTGCTTAATCTGCAAGAACAAGACAAGACTGCAAGAACAAGACCATTTTTGCTCATCACTACTCCACGCCAATCTTGTACCCGCAACACCAGATTATCCTACTCGTCTCATTCCCTTAACCAGTAACTCCCCCCTTTCACGCACTCTACAAACTAGTAATTCGTTTCGAAATAAAACAACTCGACTGTGGAACAAAGTTTCCCAAATTGTATTTCCGAGCTCCTATAACAACTAAGGATTTAAAGGCAAGGTTTATCACCACCTTCTCTAACACCCTCCCGAGCCCGCTTAACACTTAACCTATTTCCCTCTTGTACTAAGCTTACTGCTCGACATTGCACCATGACGTGACAGAGGACATAACGGACTGGTAGTACAAAGGGAAACTTCTGAGCTTAGAACTACCACTTAAAAAATGAGGAACGGTACTCTGTGTGAACAAAATGCAGCCCTATACAGTCACGTACCAATAAATGACCCACGGAATAGTCCAAACACGAAGCACGGAACTGTTTCACTTTTTCTATAATATTGCTCCCTTTATTAAAAAAAAGTGAGGTGAGGATGGTCAAAAAGAAAAATTTTTAAACTTGAAAAAAAATTGAAAAAAAAAAAAATCGAATCGAAAATCGACAATTTTTGCATCTTTTCGAAAAATTTGACCTTTTTTTGGCAATATTGTATTATTAGTTCATTTTTGACATTTTTGTTTGCTGATCTAATTTTTCGAAAAATTGATTTTTATCAAAAAATATGTGAAATTTTTTCGTAAAAATTGACGAAAAAAATGCAAAAATTGTCGATTTTCGATTCGATTTTTTTTTCACTTTTTTCAAGTTTAAACATTTTTCTTTTTCACCATCATAAAGTGAATAAAGGAACCTACTTATATCTACAGTGCACAGCCAGAAGTGTCTAAGTGCTAATTTTTATATTCTGTATTTTATTCTTAATCATTGTTATAATTCTTGTCTTAACCCATATATGCTCAACTTTTTTTTTTTGCAAACCAGCAACTCTTTTATATTATTATAGGCCAAAACATACCTAAGAAACATGATTTTTAAAAATTTTTGATGATTATTGCAGGATTTTGGAAATATTGACCGCCCCCGAAATATTTTTTCACAGATTGTTTTGTTTTGGTTATACTAGAGGGTTAGGTAAATTATTTTACTAATTTATAGAATCATAGTCAATATTTATTTATTTTATATATATTTGACAACATAAAACATTACAAATGAAAAGTCTCGAAACAGTTCGAATGGCAACCGACATTACATTTTCGACATTTTTTGGTTGTATTTTTATGGCATTGACGATGCTGATATGATAGGGCAAATCTGACAACGGGATCGTTTTCAGCATGCCAAAATCTATAGAAAACCATGTCGTAAGCGTGAAATTTGACAACACTTTTTTTGTAATACTGAAAAGAAAAACTTCTTGGCGCGAAATCGACGATTTTTAAAGACATGTTATCATCGCTGCACCTCGTTTTTTCTTTTCAGTATTACAAAAAAAGTGTTGTCAAATTTCACGCTTTCGACATGGTTTTCTATAGATTTTGGCATGCTGAAAACGATCCCGTTGTCAGATTTGCCCTATCATTCCATAGTTTTGAGATATTTAACGCGCAAAAGTGCAAAAAACACGCTTTTTGGCACTTTTAGGTTAGGATTGCTCAAAATCCTGACGTGATAGGGCAATTTGGCCAACGGATTCGGATTCAGCGCGAAAAAATACTTAAAATACGACTATTAAATTGAAAAGAAAAAAAAACCGTTTTTTGCAGGCCTGTGTTATCTGAGCTAACGACAATCTAAAAAACAAAACATACTCGTATACTTACATATTATAAATATAACATGTCAATACAATAAGTAAACATAACAGTTGTAAATACTGTAAGTAAATCGATAATGCCAAATACATGAAGTTTGAAATTTACGTGGGAGCTCGCGCTCAACGCCCCAATAATGGGGCGTTACAAATAATGGCTCGATGAATCTATGCTTCATAAAATCTAATTGATTTATGATGAAAAACTCATTGAACATAAATAAAACAACAAAATAAACCACTTTACATAGATCTACTAATAAATAAATTGATAAAAACTTACGGTTTATTGTGCGACATCATAACCTTCAATAATTACACGTTTTATCTCTTCAAATGACAGATAAAATGGCGTCAAAACTTTTTTGTTTTTATTACGTGTGTTGCCAGTATTGTAAATATAGTGATATATATGGATGTAGTGGTTTATAAAAATAAAGAAATTTCAAAAAAATTAAAATATGAAACGTTTTAAAATTGGGGCAGTGAGCACATATGGGACTGAGATGTGGTTGCTGAGTTATTCGACCGGCAAAAGTGCTTTTGTAAACAATTCTGGGCCTGTACTCCCGACGACGAAACGAAACGAAAACGAAACCGTTTTGTCAAAATGCTACCTTGGAAAACGATAACGGCTCGTTTTCGTCTAAACAAACGATGACATATTTGTAATCGTCTTCGTTTAGACGTAAGTGCTTGTTAAATTGTATGTTGGGATTGTTAATTATTTTGATAGTTTTAATTTGTTTTGCATAATAGGTCAAAATTTACAAACGCTAGGCAATACGAGATTATCGTCTCCACGAGTAAGAAATATATTTTCGTCTCGTCTCGTTATTTCGTGTCATTTCCTCATCGTCTCGTCTTCGGGAGTACAGGCCCTGTATCTGTATCTAAAAAAATCTTTGAGGGCGATTTTCTCGAAACACATATTTTGCACTCAAGCACTTCTGGCTGTGTACTGTAGATATGTGAAAAGAAGAAAGAGCCTCATACGATGCAACGAACAAAAATTATTGGCCAATCAATTTTCAAATTTGAAGTCAATTTTAGGGACTTGTATAACATATTTTGATTTGAAATTTTAACCAGTTATTGGTCACATTATAAAGTATAACTTATAAAGAGATCCGAAGTTATTACCAAAAAACCAAAAATGGGCTGTTTCTTCAGTATTCGATTTTTTCGGACCTACCGAGATATACGCACCTATATTTATAAAAGACGACCAAAGTGGTAAATTTTTGACATAATGGTCGATAACTTATGTATCGGCGCTTGCTAGAGGTAGAAAATGTCCATTCGATGTACTAACATGTTCAAAAAAAAAAAATGCTGAGACTGGAAACAATTCCTTATGTTTTACTTATCTGACTCTATGATTCGCAAAGTGTTAATATGGTCTATGCAGGGGCGGGCCTTTCTGAATCCAGCCTGATGTTTTCCAAGCGTTCGGTCTACTGCCTCTCTTATCCTTGATAAATGATGAGGGACAATATTTTACCCACAGTAGATAACAGAAATGCAGGTGCCTTTCCAGTCGTTGCATATTGTTAGGACCCCTTTGTTGGTATTTTTTTTTATGCGGCAGTGCTAAGCTCAGGAGTCACCCTTTGTACTACTAGTCCGTCATGTCATTTGTCACGTCATGGTTCAATGTCTAGCAGTAAGCTTAGTACGGGGGAGGGATGGGGGGGTATAGGTTAAGGGTTAAAAGGTACGGGGGGTATTGAAGAAGGTGGTGATGAACCCTGCGTTTGAACTGTTGGATGTTGTAGGAGCTCGGAAATACTGACTGCGAGAGATTATTCCACAGTCGAGTTGTTCTATTAACAAACGAATTCATATCTTTTTGAGTGCGTGAAAGGGGTAGTTGCAGGTGAAGGGAATGAGACGAGTGGGCTAATCTGGTGTTGCGGGTATAAGATTGCCGCGGAGGCAGGAGAGCGTTTAACTCGGAGGAACAGTCACTATGATAGTAGCGATAAAATTTTGTCAGTGCTGCTACATTCAAACGGTGGCTCAAGAGGTCGATGGTGGAGCAGGCGTAGGTATATTCCGGAAAGGTACAGGTGTTCCAAGGTTTTTCCAGGATTGGCTGTGGCGCATCTGCTATGAGGCTTGAATCCGCTTTCAACAATTCTGGCGGAATGAAATCTTTTCCAACTTCTTTACCATTGGCCATTGCATGAATTACGGTTACTATTTCTGTTTTGGATGGTGCACGGGTGGTGATTCTTATTGGTTGTGCGTTGTTGCTGTTTTCTTGAGGTTCCTGTGTATGTGAATCATTCAGGGCGGAGAAGAAGTAATCTCTCCATCTTTGAAGTTGTTCCTCGTCGCTGCACAGCAGCCTTCCATCCGCGCTTTTAACGGCATGCTTTTTAGTAGAGTGCTTTCCCGGTGTAATTGGGAGTATTTATGTTTCAGTTGATGACGTTTGTCCAGGTGGCTTGTAGAGTTCACGATATTTTTAATGCCCTTCTGCGTTCTTTTTTCCCAGGTTGTGTCCAAGATGCAATGCTACTGGTTTCTTTGAACAAACCCTTCAATGTTATTTTCGTCAGAAAGTCTTTGCTGGCTTAAGGTTTGTTGTAGTTTCACAGCAAATTCTCGCCTTTTAATGCTCTCCCGCAGAAGGTCTACGGTTTTGCGGCGGTTTTGAGGCGAATAGTATCAAATGGTGGTCACTTCCAGTGCTGTTTCCCAAGGGATGGACTGGCCCCAATACTTGTTAACCTGGCCCTAGAATTTGTGCATGGGCAATAACAACACAGTCTGTATAACTACTGGTATATGTTTATGTCGAATTAGCAAAGGCGACAAAGGACATAATACATGACTTAAGTGTTATGTATTATGTATTTAGCTAAGCAATGGGGTAAAATTTACGGATCCAGTCCTCCTGGTAGTTGGGATAACTACTGGATCCCGTAAAAACACACCAGTTAAGAAACATATAATTTGTATTCAAAACTTTGTGAGCATTGGGAGGAAAATCTACAAAATATTAGAATCCATATATAATACGTAAAAGCTTTGTTTCTGTAGGGCGTCCTGCCACAGCTCTTATTTTTTATGATGAGCCTGATTCTTTTTGTGAATCTACTTATAAAGGATTAATTTCATGCCCATATGGCCAAGTTTGAAAGTATTAATATCACATAAAGGATGTGCTGAAATTGTAGTGAAACTAAATAAAATTAAATTAGAGAATTGTTTTTGTAATAAAATAAAATTCAATAAAATATATGAATTTGGTCTGAAATGATCACTTAACAAGTTTATGATATTTCCCTAATGCAATTCATACACCGAATACACAAAATTCTCAGAAAAATTGTCCATAGTGGGTCAAAAGGTCGACAGCCACTAAATAAACGTAAATTCACAAAAATATAAAAACAAAAACATCTAAGAAAAAAGGAAGGAAAGAATTCAGGACATGAAACTCCCAAAGGATTTCCCTCAGTTCGTATACCACTCCATAATTTTCACTTATGGAAATGGTTTCTTTCCTCTTTAAACTTCATTTATTCCCAGTCAAGAATCATTTTTCTGGACGACAGATGATAGCGGTGCCCCACTTGAATTGAGCTTCGTCATAAATTCCCGACATAAAGGACAAAGATGCGAAGGATACGAAAGATATTTTCAAACATAGACCAGACAGGACCGGGAGAAGATTTTTGTATCTGTTGACTGAAGATTATCTCTAGCAAACATTCTTCCAGTGAAATAGGAATCTCGAGAATAGGAAGTTATCTATCCTGGCATAAATTGTCGTTGGGATAAGGTGCCTCCAGCTGGGGGGAGAATTTTAGCTTTGGATAGACGGCGGATTTCCACTCAATCAATGGCGACCCACGCCCTAAATTTCCTTTGCATTTTGAAATGCAGGTGCACACACAGCAGCGCATTTCTCAATAGTGAGTGTTATTGAAGTTTTCGTACTACATAGATAGTTGAAAATATAATTATGCTTTCCAATTAATGTCAGGAACTTTATCGAGAGCGGATTTACAGAGATGTTTATTCAATTGAATCTTCCTTGAGCTCTAAATAATGCTGAGTCCGACCATAAATCAAACAATACCTGGATGTTGCGAGAGCATTGAAAACATCAACTACGTCAATCTGAATTAACTCGACGATGTATGCTATTTTCAGATGAATCCCGGAGTGGCACCATGGCGATATAATGCCTTGGCATCGTCAGAGGATTGGTCTATGACTAGTAGAGTTGCGGCACTCTGTGGTCGAACTCACAACTGTTTAAGCTAGCTCACTCTAATTGAACAAGGTATCTATATTATTGACCGGAGACGAGTAGGCAGTAGAGCAATGCTCAGGATAAAGTTGTAAATGCTATCGCTGGCTTCTAGTAATCTACAAGCGGGTCACTGATTATTAGCCAAATAAGCAGAAATTTGAAAATAACTATGCTCGAGGTGGTCTAGTGCCACACAGTATATTAGAAGTAATGTGGGAGCTTTTGTTAAATCAAATTAACCCCTCTACCATAAAATTTATGTTATGAAGGATAGATTATCCTTGATGATATTGGTGGTTAGATGTTTTAACGGATGCATTAGGGACTACAATTTTATCAGCAGGTAATGTTAAATATATGTATGTCGCTGTATTATGTAATACTAGCTGGAACCCGGTGCGCCTTGCTGCCCCCATCACAGCGAAATAAAATAAGTTATAAAATATATTTGGAATATTAGGTTGAAGCCATTGCTATTAGAAGAGCACATCGTAGGTGTTTCTTTTAGAAACTTTAAACCATGACAATATTGGCACAATTTATCCATTGGACCGGACAAATCACAACATTAGGGTGCATGCTAGCTATAATAGTAATATTTATTGCAATTGAATGCTTCCATCTTAAAATCGGGGTGTTCTTAAACCTTGAATGACGTCGGTACACGGAAATTAACTAATAACAAACGTAAATAAAAGCATTCATCCCTAAAGCATCCTTCGAGAAGAGATTCAGATGCCCTTGAACTGCTGTTCCTTGTATGCTGTTGTGAATCACAACAACAAAAAAGCAACATTGTAAGCGGACCACACGCTCGAATTGCCTACACGCGCATTCATTTAAAAGACTCATTATTCAAAAAGCTGAATAAGCATCCATGCGCAGTTTTTAGCAACCTTTAGAATTTCATGCCACATTTTATGCGCGCATTCAGCTATTGTTTTTTTAAGATATCAATTTCAATTTCCGTCGATAATTTAAGCACATGCGCTTATCGCAAGCGCATGTGATGAACCAGCATTTTTGCAACATTGTGCAAGATTGTGGACTTTGAGCGTGTGGGCCGCGGTGCGACGGAAACTCGCCGCCAAAAGAAAGTTTGGCGATCAGTTCTCGTCGTGCCGCCGGTTTGTGAAGTGTGAATTAAATAATTTTTTTAAAACCAATTGTTACTAAGATTGCAGAAATACATAGCGTTTATAGTTTTGTTTTTATTTAAAGTTTAATCCAGTGCTAAGTTTTTGTAATTGAATATTAAAACGTGCCAGATTCTTGTAACATTTTTGAATAAAGAAACAAATGCGTGAATAAATTTTTTCGTGACTTGGAAGTCTTAATTTTAGCCCGATTTAATTATGTAACAGTGAAAATAGTCAGAATCAATTCTGCATTTTGAACCGGAGGCCCGACGGGGACTCAACATTGGTGGCAGCGGTAAACCGATTTAGCAAAAAAAATCCAATTTTTAAGCAATAGCAAGCTTCATTTTTCACGCGATTATAAGTCCATTTTTTTAATAAATTAAGTGAATAAAGTTATCAATTATCTCGGCTATAAACGGAAAGAATGCGAATTTCGTACATGCCGCGGTTTTAATTTTCAATCGCCAGTAATTCACACCAAGTCGGAGGAACCTTTCCCGACCAACGAGTAAGTGGGAGGAGCGTGCCCACATCAACAAAATTACAATCAAGGACACCAAGTCGGAGGAACCTTTCCCGACCAACGAGTAAGTGGGAGGAGCGTGCCCACATCAACAAAATTACAATCAAGGACACCAAGTCGGAGGAACCTTTCCCGACCAACGAGTAAGTGGGAGGAGCGTGCCCACATCAACAAAATTACAATCAAGGACACCAAGTCGGAGGAACCTTTCCCGACCAACGAGTAAGTGGGAGGAGCGTGCCCACATCAACAAAATTGCAATCAAGGACACCAAGTCGAAAGGAACTTTTCCCGACCAACGAATAAGTGGGAGGAGCATGCCCACAACATCATTTAAAATGGCCAGGCATGTTTAACACACTTATTATACTTTTAAAATCTTGAATGGAAATTTAATAGTGTTATAAGTTATAGTATATTTAATATTGGTATCTAATTCTTCAGTTTTGGTGAAAAATAATATTTCCTTTTTATTTTTTTTCTTCTTCTCGCTCTTTCCTATTTCGAATTTTTTTTCTTGTCGTTGGCTCTTCTAACTATCGTCCTCGATGCGAAAGTCTCAAAGTCTCAAAAAAAAATATATATATATAAAAAAAAAAAAATAGATAAATAAATAAAACACTGACATTTATCCAACGACGTTCGGAGTATTGAGGCCGTTTGCCAATATACCATAGTGAAAATGGACGAAGAAACGAACATTTATTGAAAATTTAATATTTTATTATTCTAGATAAGATTGTAAGAGTGTTAATTTTTTCTTATAAACTGAATTGAGAGCAAGATTTTGTTTGCATACTATTCTCGAAACAATTGTGATCTCCTTTGACTAAGAAACAAACTTATTATTTTAAGTAAGACCTTCTTTGCATTTTGTTTTATCCATAATTTATTGCTATTACTTGTTTGCTTTTTAAATTTATTTAACGGCTGACTTAATTAAAGAAAAAACTGATATGTGTATAACAATTTACACATTTCCATAGACGCAAACCATCGAAAATTAAATTTACTAATTGAAATGAATTTTCCATAAAATCGAAATTTGAATTGCTGTTTTCGCACAGGGACTGAGTGTCAGTTTTGGGATCCTCAAATTTCCAACTTCTTTCGGTCCGCGAAAGGACCAAATTTTAATTTGGCTACCGAGTGTAAGCTCTCAATCCCCAAATTCAATTAAGAGTAAATGTCAAAAAAGGGGCTTTCCCTAGAATTAACTCTGAGAAGTGGTAAAGTGAGACCCTTAAGTCCCATTCTTGAGAGTGACGTTAAAGAAGACATGAATATGACGTCTCCATTTAATCTAGGCCATGCAATTAAACTCATTCCCGAATATGACGGCAATCCTACTACCCTTCATAGATTCTTACAAGTCGCGGACATTCAAAAGTCGCGAGCACGCTCCGAAGAACATAAACTCGAATTTTTAGATTTAATCAAATCAAAGCTTACTGGAAGAGCTTATAATTTACTAATCAGGTACAACGAATACGAAACTTGGGAAGAACTCAAGCAAGCAATAGAAAAACAATTTTCGCAGGAACGATCCTCTCAAATCATACAGGCCGAAATATTTGACTTACGACAAAAGCCAGGCGAAAATGTTATCACATACGCAGAAAGGATAGAAAAGCTATTGGACGAGCTGGACATAGTATCAACAAAAAACGAATCAGCGGAAGGGCGAAGAGCAATAAGAAAATTGAATGAGCAAACAGCGCTCAATAATTTCAAGAAAGGATTGCGACATCCACTTAAATTGATAGTGAAGGCTACTAAGCACGAAACTCTGCGTTCAGCTATAGATTATGCCATTGAAGAAGAAAGATTAGGAGAACAAGATACAGGAAGTAAACATACAATCGCACAAAGAAAAATTTGTCAATTTTGCAAATATAAAGGACATGATATTTCGGAATGTAGAAAACTTGCTTTAAAACGGGAAAACCAGAATTTAACAACATACAAACCCCAAAATTCAAGAGCGTACATAAATAAGGTAGACACTCAATGGAACAACAAAATATGCAAATACTGTAAAAACGTAGGACATCTCATAGATGAATGTCGCAAACGCCAATTCAATGAAAATCGCAGGAAGGAACAATTAAATCAAAGTCAAGAAAGAAACAACTCGGGAAACCGAAAGAACCCAGGCCCCAATGGCGCCAGGACCCGGGTTCAAGATATCCAATAAGGCGCCAGACGACGAACTTAAGTACTACTCACAAACTTCCCGCTAGTTCAAACACTTATATAATTAAAGAATCTGCTAAATTCCCTGATTCCACTCAATTCTCTGAATCTGCTAAATTCCCTGATTCCACTCAATTCTCTGAATCTGCTAAATTCTCTGATTCCACTCAATTCTCTGAATCTGCTAAATTCCCTGATTCCACTCAATTCTCTGAATCTGCTAAATTCTCTGATTCCACTCAATTCTCTGAATCTGCTAAATTCCCTGATTCCACTCAATTCTCTGAATCTGCTAAATTCTCTGATTCCACTCAATTCTCTGAATCTGCTAAATTCCCTGATTCCACTCAATTCTCTGAATCTGCTAAATTCTCTGATTCCACTCAATTCTCTGAATCTGCTAAATTCTCTGATTCCACTCAATTCTCTGAATCTGCTAAATTCTCTGATTCCACTCAATTCTCTGAATCTTCTAAATTCTCTGATTCCACCCAATTCTCTGAACCTGCCAACTTCTCTGAATCTGCTAAACTCTCCGATTTCGCTCAATTCTCTGAATTCGCCAACTTTTATGATACCGCAGAATCCTCCGAACTTCCTGAATCACCTAAATCTGCTAAATCCTCCGAATATGCGAAATGCTCTGAATCCACTAACTTTTCTAAATCTACTAAAATCTCAAACCTCTCCGATTTTGGATACGACCAGCATAGGAAACCTAAAAAACATACCGTCCTAACTTTGAGTTATAACGAAAGAACCTTTCATAGTGAAGTACACCTAAACTTTAAAGAAGCCGAATCAAACAATAATTTAATGCTCTTAGACACTGGGGCTTCATTGAGCTTTATAAAAATACATAAGTTACGTAAGGACACTGAAGTTGATACCAGTCACATCGTAACTATCAAAGGTATAACGAAGGAAAGCGTGACAACCAAAGGCGCATGTTATCTAAAATTGATGGTAGACTCAAATTCGTTTATTAAACATCCCTTTCATCTAGTCCCACAAGATTTTCCTATAATCCACGATGGTATTATTGGAGAAGACTTTTTCACTCGCACTACGTCTACCATATGCTATGAAGAAAACACCTTCAAGTTCAATCATAAAGGTAGGAAAGTATGTTTCGACTTTATATATCGCCATCTCCCTATCAAGGTCCCCCCACGCTCAGAAAAGATTCTGAAAGTCGGACCTATAACAGAAGCCGGAGAAATTATTTGTTTCCCTGAAGAAATTGTTCCGCAGGTATATACCTCGGGTACAATAACCCAGTCAAGAAATGGATACATTCATATTAGCATTCTAAATTCATCCACTAAAGAGATTGAACTCCCAACAAAGTTCACACCCAATTATGAAAACGCATCCGAATACAAAATATACCCTCTTCAACATTGTAAATTAATCGACAAAGTCGAACAAAGATTAGAAACCTTAATATCAGAACTTGAACTCAGCCACTTAAATACAGAAGAACAAAACCACATGGTAGAACTCTGTAAAGAATACAATTCCCTATTTCTATTAGAGGGAGACAAACTTACGTACACTCCGGATATCACGCATGCAATCAAAACTGCTCCGGATCAAACACCGGTAAATAGGAGACCCTACCGCTTACCCCAAGTTCATATCCAAGAAATAAAAAAACAAGTAGGTCAAATGCTAGAAGAAGGTATAATACGCAACAGCGTAAGCCCCTGGAATGCACCTTTATTGGTGGTCCCAAAAAAACCAGATTCAACCGGATGTAAAAAATGGAGAGTCGTAGTAGATTATCGAAAACTAAACGAGGTAACATTACCGGACGCCTTCCCGCTCCCTAATATAGAAAGCATTTTTGACCAACTAGGGGATTCAAAATATTTCAGCACACTTGATCTGGCTAACGGTTTTCACCAGATCTGCGTGACAGAGGAAGATAAATCAAAAACGGCATTTAGTACTCCAACGGGCCACTACGAATTCAATAGAATGCCTTTCGGGTTGCGAAATGCACCACCCACATTTCAACGTCTTATGAACAAAGTTTTAACTGGCCTACAAGGCATAAAATGTTTTGTATACCTAGACGACATCGTGGTTTACGGCAAAAACCTCAACGACCATATTGCCAAATTAAGGGAAGTATTCGAATGTCTAAAGCACCACAATTTAAAACTCCAACCAAATAAGTGCAAATTTTTAAGAAAGGAAGTGTTATATCTAGGGCACTTAATTACACAGGAGGGAATAAAACCTGATCCCGATAAAACGGCTGCAATTCTCTCAATCAAACCGCCAACCAGCGCGAAACAAATAAAATCATTTTTGGGCCTGGTCGGTTACTATCGAAAGTGCATACCCCAATTTTCTAAACATGCGAACCCATTGAACAAGCTACTGAAAAAAGATGTTCCCTTTCAATGGGATGCTTACTGCGACGAATCATTCAACCACCTTAAGAAAGCTTTGACAACACCCCCCATTTTACAATACCCTGTATTCGACAATAAATTTTATATTACAACTGACGCAAGCAACACAGCAATAGGCGCCGTTCTATCTCAGAAACATCACTCCAATAACACGGACCTACCCATCGCATACGCGAGTAGAGTATTAAATCGTGCAGAAAGGAATTATTCAACGATTGAGAAAGAAGCCTTAGCGGTCGTCTGGGCTGTCTCTCACTTCAGGCCCTACGTCTACGGTAGAGTGTTTACGGTGGTGACCGACCACAAGCCTCTCGTGTGGATATTTAATCTCAAGGATCCCACTTCACGGATAATGCGGTGGCGTATTAAACTAGAGGAATATACATTCGATGTGATGCACAAGTCCGGTCATTTAAACACCAATGCGGATGCTCTAACTAGGCTAGAGTCTGAAACAGTAAATGTGGTAACCAGATTTCAGGCTTGTCAACAACAACAACCAGATCAACCAAATTCAGACAGCACTAATATTTTAAACACTCCTAAAGATGCGCAGGAAATACAACAGATTTTACGGGAATATCACGACACTCCTGTAGGCGGACATCAAGGCGTCTCCCGTACCTTTAAAAGAATCAAATCCAAGTACACCTGGAACAATATGTTGAGAGATATAAGACAATACATAGCTCGCTGCGAATCATGCCAACGAAACAAATCGTATAAAAAAACAAAACTGCCAATGAATATCACAACAACCGCTACCAAGCCTTTTGAACGCGTAGCCTTGGACATTGTAGGACCTCTTTCTATTTCTGAAGCCGGCAACAAATACATTTTGACGTTCCAAGATAACTTAACTAAATTCCTATTAGCTATACCAATCCCAAACCAAGAAGCTAATACCGTAGCCGAACACTATGTTCGCAAGGTGGTTTGTCTTTTCGGTACACCCCAGTACCTCCTCACTGACCAAGGTGGTAATTTCTTAAGCGACCTTTTTAAACGCACTTGTAAACTCTTAAAAATTAAGAAAATACAAACGAGTCCTTATCACCCACAATCAAACGGGTCGCTAGAACGAAGTCACAGGAGTCTCGGAGACTACTTGCGTAGTTACTCCAGTAAAGATCCCAATAATTGGGATACCTGGATCGATTACGCAGTATTTTGTTACAATACCTCTCCTCATTCCTCTACTGGTTTCACACCCTGAAGCATTGTTCGGAATTAAGCCAGAACTGCCTTCTTCTCTAACGCGACCAGCAGAACCGGTCTATAACTACGAAGACTACGTCCTAGAGCTTAAAGCTCGCCTTCAAAACGGGTATGCGTTGATCAGAGCCAACCAAACAAAGGCAAAGGAAAAATCTAAGCAATATTACGACAAGAATAGTACTATGGTAAAATTCGAAGAGGGAGATTTAGTACTATTTGAGACGCAAGGTCGGACAAACAAAAAGTTAACATCAGTTTTTGAAGGTCCATACGAAGTTGTGGAAATTAAAAGCCCCGAAACCTCAGCCATAAAGATAGGCAGAAATATAAAAATCGTTCATAATAACCTTCTAAAAAGATTCCACACCGAATAGAAAATAAGCACTTCCTGGCCGGACCCTCAATTAACAACTTCAATTTATTTCCAGGATCTACGCATGTATAATTATCGTTGTACTACATGTTGCACACGGACAGACAGCGGAACAAAAACTCCATCATAATCTTACCGAAATACAAAATACAACAGGGATGTATTTCGAAGAACTGGGGGACCTGCTCAAGGCGACATCATCTTGGAAGTTCTACATACATATGAACATAACCCAACTACACACAGAGATCAACCAGATCACTGGTTACCTCAAGACCCTCTCAGAATATTGTAAAGTTACGTTGCAGCACTGCATAGCAACCACACGGTTATTGAATAATACCCATTCGGAAATCTTGGAAAATAATCGAATCCTAAACGAAATCCTAGATGCCTCCACTCTGTCGCGTAGCAAAAGGGGTATCATAAACGGCATAGGAAAACTAGGAAAGTTTCTCTTTGGTACAATGGATGAAGATGACGCAATTTATATTCAGTCCTCACTCCAAAAACTCCAAAGGAACGACGACAAACTCTTTCACAACGTCGAGAAACAGACTTCCATCCTAACGGACTTACTAGAAAATGTCAATATCTCCTATCAGGCCATGAACCAATCGCTGGAAACTATTGAAGCCCAGATTGTTAACCTTTCCAAACGTATGCACAACGAATCAGAATTCATACGGAATGTACAACAAAGCCAAAATTTCGATGAACTAGCCAACATAATAGGGCTGGCTCATAGTCAAGTAATCTCTAAGCAACATGAGTTATATGACATATTGCAATCAGCAACACAAGGGCTATTAGATAAACATCTAACCACATCCGAACTATTCCTTAGCGCGCTCCGAGATGTCCAAATCGAACTTGGAAAAGAACTGACACTCCCCGCTAAACCCACTAGAGTGAATATCCCGGTAATAAGTCAACTGTCTTCAGTAAAACCTCTGTACGCAAACGAAATGTTAATATTCGAAGTTAAGGTCCCTCTAATCTCCAAATCCTATAAGATTTATAAAATCACTCCCCTACCGTCTACACTCGGTAATCAAACGTACTACTTTATAAAAGCAGACGCCGAATATGTAGCAATAAATGAAGCAAACGATGAGTTCGTATTCATTACAAGAACAGAGTTTTCGCAGTGCTCTAACTTTTTAAAGAATCATTTTCTATGCCGCGACAATTTTCTTAGTTACCGTCAAGGTAGAGCTAACTGCATCATGAACCTAAGGCAGGGTAAATATCACGATAATACATGCGAAGTGAGATTATTTAAACTTAAGCATGAATTATGGTACCCATTAAATAAGGATAATTCGTGGTTATTCATCACACCCACCAACACACTCCTTAGAATATCGTGTGGAGATGTTAATTATGCGATAACCTTGCATTACAGCGGGATTCTAAATTTAGAAGCCGGGTGTAAAGCTAAAACATCAGAAATAAAGATCCAAGCAAACTATGAAATATCAAATAATAAGATCATACACTATAGTTTTGGAAACGCATTCACGGAAGCATTAAACAATACGCAAATAATAGAATTCCAAGAAACTCTAACTAACTTAACACTTCAAAAACTTGACCTCAAGAATCTTGATTTAGAGCCAATAAGTAAGAGTTTGTCTGAACTAAAAAGAGACCTTCGCAATAAGGATGAAAACACAAAAGAGACAACTCCCTGGTTCATTATCATGATAATATCTTCAGTTATCCTTATAATAACGCTCTCAAGCTACATTGTTTTAAAGAAAATTATTAAATGTAAAATTAAAACTAACTGCAAAACTAAAGAGCCAGCAACTGAAGAAACAATAGAAATTTAAAATAATAAAATAAAAAATTTTAAATCGAGAATTATTTTAGTTATGAAATTTTCTTCTTTTTCACATATGCATATACATAAACTATAACTTTATTCTTTAATGTAAGGAGCCAAAACTGAAGAAGCAATATAAATCTAAAATAATAAAATAAAATTCAAATTGAGAACTATTTTAGCTATAAATTTTTATACAAATATATATAAACTATATCTTTAACGTAAACCATACGTATTTAAGCTTTATAAGGGGGGAGGAGTGTTGTGAATCACAACAACAAAAAAGCAACATTGTAAGCGGACCACACGCTCGAATTGCCTACACGCGCATTCATTTAAAAGACTCATTATTCAAAAAGCTGAATAAGCATCCATGCGCAGTTTTTAGCAACCTTTAGAATTTCATGCCACATTTTATGCGCGCATTCAGCTATTGTTTTTTAAGATATCAATTTCAATTTCCGTCGATAATTTAAGCACATGCGCTTATCGCAAGCGCATGTGATGAACCAGCATTTTTGCAACATTGTGCAAGATTGTGGACTTTGAGCGTGTGGGCCGCGGTGCGACGGAAACTCGCCGCCAAAAGAAAGTTTGGCGATCAGTTCTCGTCGTGCCGCCGGTTTGTGAAGTGTGAATTAAATAATTTTTTTAAAACCAATTGTTACTAAGATTGCAGAAATACATAGCGTTTATAGTTTTGTTTTTATTTAAAGTTTAATCCAGTGCTAAGTTTTTGTAATTGAATATTAAAACGTGCCAGATTCTTGTAACATTTTTGAATAAAGAAACAAATGCGTGAATAAATTTTTTCGTGACTTGGAAGTCTTAATTTTAGCCCGATTTAATTATGTAACAGTGAAAATAGTCAGAATCAATTCTGCATTTTGAACCGGAGGCCCGACGGGGACTCAACAATGCGAAGTTGGAATGCTAGATTCCAAGTGTAATATGGTGTCATATCAGAGTAAAGCAAAGTTCTTGAAAACTAATCAGCTTCGAATATCGCGAAGAAACTTGTCGTCTTGATTAGACGGACATGGACAATAATGGCGAATAAGGTACGGCCCAACGATTGTCAATTTCAAAATCCTGACCATTAACCTTCCAAGTTATCTATTTGCCTTTGACCTCAATCGATTGACGGATAGCTATCGTTCCCGATTACAGTTTCAGAAATCGATGCTCTTGGGCACAGCTATGAACATTCCCGATCTATCTATGCATGGTGAGTTGGGGTTTAACGCTTCATATGATCCATGAATCATGTTTTTTGTTATCACTTCAAACAATCATGGATCAGCAGCTTCATCATTAATTTTTGCCGAAATAACATCATCGATTTCATCCGGTCTGCTTTGATCAACTAAACATATTAAAATGTGGCCATGTGGCAATCCACGTTTCTGCCACTCAACTGGGTACATCCAGCAACGTGTCTCTCCGAATACATGATTTTTAACAATGAAATCAAGGAGCGACATGCGAAAATGATGATATACATATAACAGTTATAGTCCAAGAGCTAGTGACAGATTTGCAAAGTGATTTTGCAGAGGATGGGCCTTTGATATATGTTAGATTACTTAAAGCACAACTGATTAAGACTAATCGCCAATTCGAGTCTACTTAAGTTTTCATTTTATGACCTTTTGAACTTGTAGATTTTTTGACCATGAAAAAAGTGATATTGCAGAGGATGGGACTTGGTATATAGGTAAATTGGGTTGCTCCCACCTCATATTCCGATTGCCATCTCGTTTGGAGGTTAGGTTTGAATTTTGGGAATTTTTGAAAATGTCGGTTTGGTCCAGTTGAACAAAGTGATATTGCAGAGGATGGGATTTGGTATAATGGTGAGATAGACCACCAATAGCCCAAATTCGGGTGCCCATCTCATATGTAATCAAGGTTTCCATTTTGGCGGCTTTTGATTTTGTAGCCATTTTGGGTATGACCCAAGTGATTTTGCAGAACCCAAAGTTTTGACCATAGGTTCTTGGTATCTACCAAATGCTACATTTTCAATCCCATCTCCTTTCCATTAATATTTTCAGTTTAATTGAGAAAAATTGGTTGATTGACGTCAGAGCAAAATTCTAATGAAGTCCCCTAACTAAATGTTAACTCCTAAACTAATTATCGTAGACCAACGTTATTAGGTTCATATTTTAGTTAAATTAGTATTATTTTATTTAGCATAAAGAGCAAAAACTTGCGTGATTTCGTTTCTAAGATATGTATATTAGGTTCAAAATATGAGCAAAATGCTAAAATATTAGGATTTTCCTCACGCTTTTAACTAAATACCTTCTTAACGGAATTCTTTTCTTAATATCAAATAAAATAATACACATTTTTCTTAAATATGAACCTAATTATGTTGGTCTACGTTAATTAGTTTAGGAGCTATTCAAGTTTAAGTAGATTTTAAAAAATATATGTTTTTCATTCGTAAACACCATGTATCTAGTGGGTAGTGGGGATAGGTTCCCCTCTAGAGCTTTTTTTTTTCTCCAAATACATCCAATCACCCCAAAAAATATTAGCCACGTTGTCCAACAAAGAATTTATTGAACGTCTGAAGACTCATACAACTTGCGGATTAGGGGGTATGAGTATTTGAAATCTTTAAAACGAAATAACTCATGAATGGAAACTCCTATGAAAAATTTGCTGGTTTTAGGGGTACAACCAATTTCCCGACACTTTTTAAAAAAAAACTCTACTTACTGGCTTTAGCATTGCCTGCTTTCCACGCGTTCACTGGATGTGATTTCAACCCGTCCTTTTATAGACGGGGAAAAACAAAGCCATTTGAACTAATGGAGCAGAATGAAAGATATATAAGGGCGTTTATGAACATAAGTCTATACCTTTTCAACTTCAAATTGGGACTAAACAATTTCAAATTGAGACTAAACAGTTTTAAATTGGGAGTAAACAGTTTCAAATTGGGACTAAACAATTTCAAATTGGGAATAAACAATTTCAAATTGGGAATAAACAATTTCAAATTGAGAATAAACAATTTCAAATTGGGATCGAACAATTTGAAGTAATAAATGAACAACTATTAGTAAAGATTAAAGTATTAATTATTTTTAATAAGTCTGGAATAAATATGAACACAGATAAACAACATAAAAACATTATTTAAAAACGAACATCCACCATATTTAATGCATCGCACCTTTGAACATGGGCAGTTTTGTGCAATTCACAACAGTTTGATTTCTTTTATCATTAATTAACATGGTTTGTAACCGTTGTAAACGATATTCGGCTTGAGTCATATTAGCCCTGTCGTCACCGGTTAGAATTTGTAGCGTTTGAATTGCTAATTCTATTTTAACGTTAGCTTTTAAGCTTGAACAAGCGTACTCGATAGTTAGTCCTTGGACTATATGGTCCAAGTCTAAGTCGGGAATGTTTTCTGCTTGATATTCTAAAAGTTGCTGAGCATAATTACGCCTTTTAATTTTATTTTTCTCGCTGTTCGCTCTTTGTGGTTCCTTATGCATATCTTTTCATGTAAATAACATACCATCTAAAGTTAAAGAAAGAAAATTTTTGGTAATTTTAACTTACTCCCAATTTGAAATTGTTTAGTCCCAATTTGAAGTTGAAAAGGTATAGTTGGGCTATCGGATGAAACGTTCAATGTTTTAGAAGAGTTTGTATGTCAAATGTACACCTTAAAAGAGATAAACCGAGTTAACGATGGTAGAATGGCTATTTTTTCTGCGAATTACAAGACATCAAAAGTAACTGAAACTTTTTTAAAGAAAATTAAGAGTTTTGATGGTTCCTCTCTACCACCATGTAAAAGCGAGTTGACACAGCAAATAAAACGTAGTTGCTATATAGCTACTCTCTGGACACACGCCTATTTAAAAGTTCCAACGCGTTACAAACCAGAAGAATGGGGGTGGAAGCTCAGTAATGATGATGATGAGGATCTGAAGCTTCTATTCAACTGGTTTGATGGTAACGAGGTGCCACCTCAAGTGTCAGACGTTATTGTTGAAGATATTGAGGAAGATGAGATATCAACTACACATGCTATACATACATACATATATGCGTAACTAGGTTTAACAACTATGACCCTGATAGCGATAGTTAATGAGTCTATCATATTTATGTATATAAAAAATAATATTAGTATTTATTATTATGAATATACAAATAAAAAATTTGAAAATTGGAAAAAAGAAAATCAATTTATTTATGATAAAAGTATATCAATTATTATTTATCTGAAAATGATGTTTTACTTTTATTTCTTCTTCTTCTTCTTCTTTGATCCGTTAGCTGGCGGTCCGAGCGGGACGTGTCCGCAACGGATACACTGCTGTCGGTGCCGCTTTGAAAAATGCTGTTCCTTACCTAGTTTCTTCGGTCATTATAGTGAACGATTCTGGTCAACTCGGCAGGTCGACCACCCCCCTCCTTTCACACCCTAGGCTTGGGACCATGCGACGGTGGAGTTTTACTTTTATTTAATCACATACAATACCCAACTACTCATTGGGGGCCTCGGTAGCCTAGGGAGTAAGGCGTCTGGCTACTATCCCAGAGGTCCCGGGTTCGAATCCCGGCCAGCCCCACGGTCCTTCGCCTTTTCCACTTTCCCACCTACATAACTTTCCTTCGTTCTTCTTCCCTCTTTACATTCCTGATTCCTTCTGTCATAGCCTTAGTTAGCCCTTCCCCGCTTCACCAAAGCGCATGTCATCGGTTGGTTGATGAGATTCAACTCGTTTCAGGAGGCATAACACTCCAGCGAGTTGTTTCTCGATGCCCCGATGACAAAGTCGCCAGTAATGGTTGGGAGTAGGTGGACTGCAAAATATCGCTGGTAGGTTGTGACAGTTCCTTTCTTCCCCGACTAGAGCTGCTGTTCGACATTGCACTCTATATGAAAAAAATAGATTGTCGACACAGTATAAAGGGCGTTTCCTGTGACTCTAGTCTTTCACATAAAAAAAAAAAAAAAAAATATCTTAAAAATATACCATAAATATGCTACCAGATGTGTATATACACTCATTTTAACTAAATTTAATATATAAAACTTGATTTTACGATTTTCCAACTTCAACTGGAGATGGCATGGGTTTCTACAAATAGGAAAGAGATGGGCAAGTGGAGAAGTATTATATATGTCGTAACGAATCCTAATGTTCAAATCCCATCTCCTGCAAAATCACTTGGTCATACCCAAAATCGCCACAAAATCAAAAGCCGCCAAAATGGAAACCTTGATTACATATGAGATGGGCACCCGAATTTGGGCTATTGTTGGTCTATCTCACCATTATATCAAATCCCATCCCCTGCAATATCACTTTGTTTAACTGGACTAAACCGACATTTTCAAAAATTCCCAAAATTCAAACCTAACCTCCAAACGAGATGGCAATCGGAATATGAGGTGGGAGCAACCCAATTTACCTAGATACCAAGTCCCATCCTCTGCAATATCACTTTTTTCATGGTCAAAAAATCTACAAGTTCAAAAGGTCATAAAATTAAAACTTAAGTAGACTCGAATTGGCGATTAGTCTTAATCAGTTGTGCTTTAAGTAATCTAACATATATCAAAGGCCCATCCTCTGCAAAATCACTTTGCAAATCTGTCACTAGCTCTTGGACTATTAACTCAGCAGAAAAAAATGATTCCAGACAACAACAGGTTGTACACGCTATGTTTACAATGCGGCTGGCTGTTGATAGGTTTTGGCCAAACAAACCGAAATTCGTATTTTTTGTGGGGTTGGATTGGAAATCATAACTGTTTATCCGCTTTCGAAGTTATATTCCCCCCAGGTGGTGCTGTGATTTCATCTTCTTCTTTCCACCCTTGACTGAATGAGAATCTTACTCTTGTCGGCATTTATTTGGCTCCCTCTTCTAATTCCGTGAATACTCTAATGTATGACTGGCAAGGTAGTTTATATCGTCGGCATATTCTGCAAATTGTTTTGATTTGTTAAGCAGGGTTGCGTTTGCATCAATCTTTACTTTGCGAATTACTCCTTCAAGGCAGAGATTAAATAGCATGCATAATCGCCCTGCTTTAAACCTTGGTTGATGGGGAAGGACTTCGTCAATTCTAATTGTATTCTGACTGTACACCTTGTATTTTCCATTGTCATTTTTGTCAGTTTCATTATCTTTAGGAGTACGTTTAGGTCTAGCGTTGTGGCATACATTTTTTCCCTATCGATGCTGTCGTATGCTTGTTTGAAGTCGATGAAAAGTTGATAAATGTCGATGTTGTATTTCCAGCATTTTCGGAGGATTTGCCTTATTGAAAAAAGTTGATCCACTGTCGATCTATTTCTTCTGAATCCAGCTTTGCATAAAGATCCAGTGCAAAGTTTTATATTTTTCCCTCAGGATGTAATTGTTGAGGAATTGTCTTTTCTTCTTCGGGCAAATGTTTTTTGCGGATGTTCTTGTTTCCTCATATTTAAATGTCTTGCTCCTCGTCGGTTCTCTATGAATATTCCTTCGTGACATGTGTCAGTATCGTCTACAGTCTTGCCCATTTTCCCTCAACTGTATCTGCATTATTAGAGTTGCCTAATATACATATTTCCAATGCAGTCTGTTCTTGAAGGCGATCGACGTCGAATTTCTTTAGTTCGTTGTTTCTTCTTTCTTGAGGAGACAGCCGACATCTGAATCAAGCTTTAACTAGGAAGTGGTCCGATTCACAATTCGCACCTCTGCAGGATCTTACTTGGAGGATATTGGAAGCTGCCTTTTTGTCTATGATAATATTTTGAACTGATGATCATATTTTTGTCATTGTAAAATCGATAACACGTTGTCCGTTATCGTTTGATGTTTCGTGGAGACTTTCCTTTCCAATGATCGGTCTGTGCCAACTCTCTCTTCCAAGTTTGCTTTGAGATCTCCTATCACCATCTTGATGTCATTGGAAGGGGCCGTATCATATGCGTCTTCAAGCTTGTAGTAGAAAGTGTCCTTTGTCATGTCCGCTTTCTCCTCCGTCTCCGCATATATGTTTGTGATTGAAAGAGTAAAGAATATCGTTCCGAGTCGTTTTGAACATAGACGTTCACTGATTGGCTTGATCTCTATGACATTATCTATGATTGACTAGTGTATTACAAAGCCTACTCCTAAGTAATGTTCCCTTCCGCAGCTGTGAAATATCCTGTGGTTGCGAAGGTCAATGTTCCGTCGCCTATCCCTCCAATCTCTTGTAACTCGAGTAATTTTATTTTATATCTGGTCACTTCGTCTAATAATGACTTAACTGCTGCAGTTCGGTATATACTTCGCATGTTAAATAAATCATTTCCAAGTTCTGTTGCCGTAGTCGTTGCATCGTGTTACGCGTTGTTGCGTAATCCGTTCCGAGTCTTTGCTTCGGGTTTCTTAACTGATGTGTTTTTACAGGGTCCGGTAGTTGGTTGGGCTCTCCACTACCAGGAGTACCGGATCCGTGAATTCCTTCCGCTTGTGTTTTTCTCTTCGTTCTCTCTTGGACAATCCTCAGCCAAAACAACCCAAAGTATCTTGCGCATGATGGTTAAGAATGAAATGGTGCAGTAAACTTGAAATCATAGAATTTGGATTGGCTTTTTACTGTAGACCTGGCCTGTGACTTCAGTTACCCAGTTAGTTCAGATATGGTTCGATTTCATTGCGTTTCAGCAGCGCACCGTAGCCTTTAATTCATTCTGCCATGTTTTAAGCGCTTAAGGCCAGCAGACCATGGTACACATTCGGTGTTTTGAAGGCCACGTTTTTGAAAAGAGCCTTTCAAGAATCAAAGAGTTCGGCTGCTTTCAGTAACGTAGTTTGCGGATATTTGCTTTTGCATTAGTCTCATTAAAGCAAGCATGCGTTTGCACAGAGTTCATAAATGCAAACATGTGAAGCAAATGTGCGCACACTTTGCAAGTGTTTCTTTCGATAGCCATCCGGACAATTTGCAGACAATTGCAGAAGAGAAGGTACTTCGGTGTTAAATGTCAAATAGTTGGTTAACAACATAAAATGGATGAGGCAAATATTGAGAGCGTGCGGTAAATATAATAAAAGATAATCAAAAATGAGAACTAAGGGGCCATTCATAAAGGACGTCACGGCTTGAGGGGGAGGGGGGGGGTCTGGCAAAATGTGACCATTTGGGACCAGGGGGGGGGGTATGGAAAATGGAAAATGTGACGTCCGGTATAATAATTCTAGTTATTATTAAATTTTTTTAAACGGATGCAAATTATTCACTGTTGGATGCGTTTAATGGCTACAATCAGCCCATAAAGAGTCTTCATTGACCCAGTATGTTACTTAAGGCTTGTATAATACTAAAACAAAATATTTTTCTCAAATTTATATGAGTCTTAAGTGAATATCTTTGAAAAACCCTTGAAAAAGGAACAGAAACAGTAAAAAATGCACTTTTTTGCATAATTATGCATTTTAAGGTACTTTCCCACCATTCTGTGAGTACAGACTATGATTTTTCAAGTTTTTATACTTAAAAGATGCATTCTATGCAATAAAATCTGTTGGAGATCAAACTTCTTGAAAATCACCTTTTTATTAATTCCAACGGCCTATGAGTAATAATTTGAATTCAAACCGTAGTAGGCCTCATAGTTTAGTTTGACAACTCGAATTATTCAGCGATTTCTAATATCCTCCACATATCGTGCGCCTACTTTTCGTGTTGTTGATCATTTGCCATTTTCTCTCGGTTTATTTTCGCACTTTTCACATGTCTCGTTCTCTTTGCATCGATTTAGCAGTTTTAAATCTAGAAAATATCTTGTCTTCTGTGAAGCGACATATATTTTGTTTAAAATTGTAAGTACCAAATCAATTATTTTCGCTATTTTTCTGAATAAATTATCGAAATTTACATGGAGAGAAATATGTAAATTGGTAGAAATTCGTATTTTTGCTGGCGAAACGATAGCAGACTCGAAAAATATTGAAATTTTCACTGACGTAAAATTGATAAAAGCTCAAAACGATTCACATTGTTCTCACATCGATGGACCATTCTGTAAAGCGACTATTCAACACCTCGAAGAGTTAGCTTCAATTCTCGGGCCTAATGAAATCTGTTTTCTAAGTCAAGATGATAAGTCTCGTGTACCGTTAGGCTTAACTGCGGCGAATTCACAATCTCCAATGGTAATGCACGTACAATACAAGATTTCTTTGCCAGACCATGATTGGGTGGCGGCTGAAAGACACAAGTTGATACCGTCTGTCTACGCAGTAGTAGCACTGACATATAGAATGGACTGCTTATGAGAAATTGTTCATGGCACCAATTTGTTCCATATGCTAAAAACCTTTTTTCACTCCATGTAAACACCGGAATCACTTTTGAAATTTATATTTTTTTAAATACGTACGTAAAACATTAAAACAACACAAATATTTTGTTTAAAAAAATTAATAAACACTATTTTCACTTTTTCACCTTTTAAAATGCCTTTTTTTCATTAATTTGCAAATTTTATGTGTATCTGATTTAAGTTCTTAACGCCTGTCTTAGCAACTGACATTCTGTCCGGGGGCTTATGGGGAAAAGAGCAAAAGATATAAACATCACTATACCCGTCTACTTTTTTCTAATTGATTTAACGCAAAAGATATAAACATCACTATACCCGTCTATTTTTTTCTAATTGATTTTATTTCTGAGTGCTTCTGTCAGTTTGGGGGCTTATGGATGAGCGAGCGACTATACCTTTTTGGTGCCATCGGTTTGTATGGGAATAATTGCTGATGAGCAGTCCATTATTATATGTCAGTGAGTAGTAGTCATTAAGAAGCATTTCCCTGGGGATATAAGCGCTGTTGGATATTCAGGCCCCACATTTATTTCAATCAGGTCGGGGAAACATTCTTCTTCGACTGCATATTCGCATGCTTTGGATTTAGAAACTCTCATTGACATGGAAGAATTCGAACCTATCACAAAATTTCAAAATAGTGTAAAGCCAATATTCATTTTTACCGTGGATGGAGGACCAGACGAGAACCCTCGTTATCAGAAAGTTATCGACGTTGGAGTGTATCATTTTGTGAAGTATGATCTGGATGCATTATTTATCGCCACCAACGCACCTGGAAGAAGTGCTTTTAACCGCGTAGAACAAAGAATGGCACCTTTAAGCCGGGAGCTAGCTGGGCTCATTTTACCGCATGAGCATTTTGGGACACACCTGGACTCCAAAGGTAAAACAGTCGACCTCGATCTAGAAAAAAAGAATTTCAGGCACTGCGGGGAAATTTTGAGTGAAATATGGAATTCAGTAGAAATTGACAAGTATCCAACTGTAGCAAGATACATAGATCCTGAATATTCAGAAATTAATCCTGGAGAAATCATCAAGAAAGATTTAACATGGGTATCAAAGCACGTTAGAACAAGCCAATATTTTACTCAGATAACGAAATGTGATGATTCGAAGTGTTGCTTGAGACCGAGAAGCTCTATTTTCAATATTTTGCCAGAAAGATTCTTGCCTCCTCCCATTCCAATCGAACAAACTGATTTTGGACTGAAAATTCCTTTGCCGGCTGGCAGTGAAAATGCTAAATTTCCATCTCTATTCATATCAAAAAGTTTGAATTTGCGAGAAATGTTACCATCATCAGCCGAAAACTTTCCTACTCCATACGATTCATTTTGCCCTTCAGTCCAAAATGATCTGGAGTCGAGAATTTGTCAACCATGCCACATATATTTCGCTTCAAAAGTAATGCTCCAGAAACACAAAGTTTTGCACAAGACGAACAACAAGTCGAGTAATGTATTGCCGAAAATTCGACCCATCAGAGTTGCAGCAAAGCGTCAAAGAGAATGGATGGCCATATTAACCGACGATCAAGTGGACTGGCTAGATCCACAGGATCTTCCGAAGGAAAAGGAGGACAACGGAGAATCGATATGTATTCCGATAAATTCAGCAGATATATGTTTTGAAAATCCGTGGCAAGAGATTTAAAAAAATTCTTCAGACTTTATTTAATTATTATTTTTTAAATGTAATCATAAATAAATATTTTTCTTAATGGCTATGATTCCTAATTGTTTTTACTGCTATTTATTTGACGTGAGGGGGGTAGAAAATGTGACCATTTGTGACATTGGGGGAGGGGGGGGGGTCAAAAATCCTTTGAAAAACCGTGACGTCCTTTATGGATGGCCCCTAACCGCAATATTTAACTATGACGAAACAAGTTCACTAATGCATACTTCCATACTTGCGCAAATGATTTTTCCGCAAGTGGATACGAGTCCAACTTGCGCAAGTATGCATTACTGAAAACACCCTTTTTATTAGTGGTACACATGCAGAAGTGTGCATTTGACGAAATATTGAAAAAGTGTATTTTATTGGATTATTTTTGATATTTTGGTGAAAAAAAAACCTTAATAAGGAGTGTTTTTGAATTTTCAAGGGTGGCGTATATAATTTAGGACTGCGGGACCTTGATTTTCGAAATAAGCTACCCAAAACACATATAGGGAACGCGTTTCAAAACGGTTTTTCGTTTCGATACCCAAATGCCCATTGGATTGGACTATTAACGTAAGTTAATACAATTTGGGGTCTGGAGGGTGTAGAAGAAAATATCGATGAACCTCACGTTTGGAACTCCAAGGTGTTGTAAGAGTTCGGAAACACAGACTGAGGGAGATTATTCCACAGTGGAATTGTTCAACCTCAATTCAATTCAAGACCGTATTGTTCGTGAACGGGGCGGGGAGGGGCTGTAGGGCATAGCATGGTGAGCCGAGCGGGCTAGTCTTGTGTTGCGGCAAAAATATTGCCGTGCAGGCAGGAGGTCCTGAATTTCAATGGAACAGTCGTTATGGTAGTAACGATAACGTACGGAGAGGGTCGCTTCATTCCTACGGTGGATTAAGGGGTCTATGGAGGCGCGAAAGGGGCCATCATCAATGAGTTTGAGGCCACGATTTTGCTCCTTGTCGAGGCAAGCCAAGCCGTTGTATTCAAGGCGGGGCCGAATATAGGATTTGTAGACTGTAGCCAAGGCGGCTGGCTGGAGGAGGAACTTGCATCTCTTGAGAAATCCAAGGCATTGGGAGGCTTGTTTGGCAATTTGGAATATGTTATCATTCCATCGCAGATCCTCCGTTAAAGTTACCCTATTATGTTAACATTTGAGTCAACCGTTAGATTCTCTTTACCCGCTGGGATAGGAGGAAGGTCGGGGCAATTTTTGTTGGAGATCATACAGTACTTCGTTTTGGAGACGTCAAATTCAACACGCTTCATATCGCCCCAATGAAAAGAGTGGTTGATCGAAGTGGACATCATTTCATGGTGGTAAAGACAAGGTCGGACACGAGCTTGTCTTATATTGTCGAAGCAGTAAGAGAAATGCAAAGTACCGTCATCAGCGAAGCAGTGAGGTGGGTTTGAGGGGATTGAGAGCTGATCATTAATGAAGATTAGGAAAAGGGCGGGCAGTAGAATTGACTCCTGGGGAACTCCGGCTGAAATGGCGGGGGGGGGGGGGGTTGGATTCGACGCCATCCAATACTACCTTGATTGAACGGCCTGAAAGAAAGTTCTTAATTCAGTTCAATAGATCTAAGTTTCTTTCAAAAGCCTTTGAGATGTCTAGTGCAACCAGACCAAACTCACCAAAGCACATTCATTTAAACATGATTTAATCGAAATATAACTTAAATATATTGTGCATGTGGCGGATGTAATCGCCACTTTAATCTACAACAAACGGATGCAACCGTCGCAAACAAATATCCCTAAAAGGCGGCTAACATCACGCCGTAGGAAGCAGAAAGGTCCCTCCAAGAAGCTCCCTGCACCAGTACTGATCGAAGACTCAGAAAGACTACACGTTGATAATAAACTTCATTAAATAAAATCAATTAGTTTTTCAATTAGAAATTCCTCAGCGGTTTTATAATGTCGTGGTAGCAAGTGTGCTAAGTTGCAACCTGCTACCCGACAAATGGTGACCCCGAAAAGAAAAAAAAAACTATTCGCATTTTGAAAAACATAAAACGTGGCACCCATAACATGTGCAGTGTTACAAGTGAAATTAATTAAAAAAAACAAACGATATTTTGCAATTGAAAGCAACAATAAATCAAACTCGGTGAATAAAATTATAATAAGTTACAAAATGAAGGTGCACCCGCCGCATGTCGCTCTGTAACAAATCAAAAAAATATATATACATACATTATCAACCAACAAAAATAACAAAATAAATTCAAGCATCAGACCCCATAAAAACAATAAAGCAGAAAAACAAAAGATGAATAGCACAGATTGCAAGGAAAATTGCGGAATCATCAAAAGCAATCGCATCAGCATCCGACATCGGGAACATCAAATAAAAAATTCCAACAATTGTATCAATCGAAATATAAGTTAAGTTAAATTCCAATCAATACAAATAGAAATACACTTTTGTAAAAAAGAAAATTATAATATTTTTAGGTAATTAAAAAAAAAAAATCAGAGAAGAAGTAGAACATTACATTGAAAATGATCAAAATAAATTATATTAAAACACGTGGAAAGATCATGGGCATGTCTTCATAATAGAAAAGACGAAACAAAGGCGGTAAAGAATTCTTCTCTATTAACGCAGTGAGTAAAATTAATAGGCGAATAAAATATTTTTCAATAGATTTCACAAAATGCATATAACAAATCAATAATCTGAGATACTTTTCTTTTGCGCCGGGCCTGGGGTAATTTTGTATGGGCTGTGACCCACCTCCTTTAAAACATATTTAGACATTAGTTTAAGGGTGACTTCCAAATCGTCAGAAAATAAAAAATAATAAAACCTGATAATTTAGAGGGAAGAAAGGAATTTTCTAACACAATAATATACTTCATCCAGTTTTTCAACATTATTAGAAATTGCTCTTTCACCAAGAAAACCATTTATCCTCTTGATTCTTTTATATGTCATCATAAAATTGAGAAATTTTCTATAATTTTTTTTTAATTCGTGAAACTGGATTCTACTCCTTTAAATTCACATAAAGTAGTTTCCCTTTGGCTCTTGAGTTAAAATAAGCTTCATTTTTGATCGAATATTATTATTTTTTTTTTCTCTCACATGTCCACTCGCTTTTCCAAACATGAAGTTTCCGTTATAACAATAGAACTAATTTATACCTAAACAATAAACAAACAAATTAACAATCTTAATAACATAAAAACAAAATTGTGAAAAGTCACAATTATACCAAAAATTGTTGATGCTCATATTACAATCGTTGCCTTTCAAATACATCAGTAGTTTCAGAACAAACTACTTTGTATTTAAATCGGTTTTGATACATTTTGGGAGTCAGCCATACGACAATGAATAATAACAATACAAGTAATGAAATAATCTCAATTCTATAGTAGCATAAAATAAACATTAAGTTGCACACTAAATAATTTGAGCATTCATAAGAGACATTTTGAATTTCGAACCTAACTTTATCAAATTTTTACCTTATTTCAAATAAATTTTCACAAAACAATCTAGAACGGACAAACATAAACAATGTTGGACGACAATGACGATACGCACGAATCATCGAAACAGAATCAGGAGCCACCTGCCCAAAATATAATAACTCAATCCCAGGCTGCAGCTCATATAGTAACGCCGTCACTTTCGACCCCCACCTCTTATCTTTAAAAATCCCAACATTTTGGAATAACAGACCCGAACTTTGGTTCTTGCAAATAGAGACTCAATTTAAATTCAAGGGAATCACATCCTCCCAAACGAAGTATGACTACCTTGTCTCATCCTTGTCACAGGAAACCATGGAAATGGTTGCCGACGTATTGTTCAATCCACCACCAGCAGGAAAATACGAGCACCTAAAAGACTTAATATTAAAGCGAAGCCAAGATTCCGAGGAAAAAAGACTCGACGCATTGCTCCACAATAGTGGTGGGCAATATGGCTCTTTTCAGTGAACTGGTTCTTTTGGTTCCATTCACTAAAAAGAACCATTCAAAAGATCCGTTCATTCGTTCATTTGGTTCATTGGCCTTAAACATAGTGAAATCGTCAAATCATTGAGTGCTATAAAAACTACAAACAAACACATACATTCCAATAAAAAACTTAAACCCAATTTTTACTACTAATAAAAATCAATTAATTTCCTAATAAAATCACACTTACAGTTTAAACAATTGATATACCTTAAGATGTCCTATATTTTATTCAAATAAATTTAAAACGATGCTATTTCCGTTCAATTCCCCTTTTCGATAAATTTTATCTAATCCTCCTACACTCGAAAATTGAAATTGGTATAATTTATCTAATTAGAATTCTCCCTAAATTTTAAAAGTTCTTCATAAAACTTTCTTAACTCTCATCTATTTCGAAATGTCTATTTCCAATTAGAATTTCTCAGGGAAAAGTCCCAACTCTCTCTCACATCTTGAATATATCATACCATAAATACTACCAAAACAAAATCTCTGAGCGAGATATCTCACCCCTTCTGCATGCATTATGATTCATTCAATCGTTCTTTTTCAGATCATTCAAAACCCGTACATTTGGTTCGTTTCGTTCATAACACAGTACAGTACAATTGAACCAGTGCAGAACCATTGAACGAAAGAACGGAACATGTACTACTTAGTGAACCAGGTCATTTGGCTCAGTACACTGTTCCGTTCAGTATGAACGGATCATTCGCGAACGACACAGCACTACTCCACAAAGTGGAACTCGGCAATTACCAACCTTCCGAGCTTTTTAGACACATGGAATCGTTGGCGGGCGGTAACAGTTTAATAAACAAACCCTTGCTTGAAAAATTGTGGATGAGCAAACTTCCTACTTCTATGCAAGCGTGCATTATCGCTACCGAACACTCCCATTCACAGGAACAAATCCTTACAGTAGCTGATAAAATACACGATTCGACTGGCGGATCCAACATTTCCGTCTTCGACCCAACACCATCTAACTCGAAAGGAAATTATACAGAAGAACTCGAAAACAGGGTAAAGGACTTATGCCAACGCATGAAAACTCTCGAACTCAGGCTGTCCAGATCACGAAGTCGAAGCCCTTATAACAAACAACAATTTAAAAGCAACAACACATTTGGGTCAGAATTTCTCAAACGGATCACCTGAAATTGATGAAAATTCATTTTCTCTTGAAATTGACTTTTTTCGATAGTGTTTATCATTCCTAAGGTAAATCCAAACTGAATTCGTTCAAAAATTTTTTTTGTTAATTTTATTAACAACTAAAGATTTTCATCATTTTTTTTTTTTTTAATTAATTTCGGGTGATCCAATTTTTCGATTTTTATCTTTCTTGCGGCAATTGAATCGTCATTTAACATAGATTTATCATGATTTTTTCCGATCCGAAAACTTGCATTTTTATATAATATTTTCATATTTGTTTATAACAAATTGGTAAACAAATGTGTTCTCCACCATATTTTGACTAGAAAAAAAACCACATATACTTCCTTCAATTCTCTTTAATATTCCGTTGAGAAAAAAAATGGATCGCATTTTGAAAAAGGGTTATTCGAGGGTAATCATAGTCGCGCGAGGTGCCAAAGTTACGGCGTTCTTTCGCGCGTATGTTATTCATCACCGCGTACATGTTTCTCGCTATGTTAAAAGGATTTCTTGAGAAATTCTTGAGAAATTTCTTGAAAATTGAAATTCTTGAGAAATTTCTTGAGAAATCCTTCTAACATAGCAGAAACATGTGCGCGGTGATGAATAAATACATACGCGCGAAAGAACGCCGTAACTTTGGCACCTCGCGCGACTATGATTACCCTCGAATAACCCTTTTTCAAAATGCGATCCATTTTTTTTCTCAACGGAATATTAAAGAGAATTGAAGGAAGTATATGTGGTTTTTTTTTCTAGTCAAAATATGGTGGAGAACACATTTGTTTACCAATTTGTTATAAACAAATATGAAAATATTATATCAAAATGCAAGTTTTCGGATCGGAAAAAATCATGATAAATCTATGTTAAATGACGATTCAATTGCCGCAAGAAAGATAAAAATCGAAAAATTGGATCACCCGAAATTAATTAAAAAAAAAATGATGAAAATCTTTAGTTGTTAATAAAATTAACAAAAAAAATTTTTGAACGAATTCAGTTTGGATTTACCTTAGGAATGATAAACACTATCGAAAAAAGTCAATTTCAAGAGAAAATGATTTTTCATCAATTTCAGGTGATCCGTTTGAGAAATTCTGACCCATTTACAAGAACAAGATCTAAAGAGAACTTTGAAAACCCAGAATTTATTTGTTGGTATCATAGGAAATTTGGCACAAAAGCACGAAAATGCTATGAACCATGCATAAAAACAAAGAGTGGCAATATAGGGCCAAAAAACAATTAATATCCACATCGACTACGGCACCGAATGTGGATAAACTCTCACGCCGTTTGTTCATATATGACAATGCAACAAAAATAAACTATCTAATCGACACAGGAGCGGAAATTTCAGTACTCCCAAAACGATTCTACGCAAAACTTTGTAGGCAAACTGACTTCAAGTTATTAGCGGCAAACGGGGCGAACATATCAACTTACGGATACAAACATTTAACTTTAGATCTAAATCTTCGTCGCAGTTTTGACCACACATTCGTTATAGCTTCTGTCGATCACGCGATCATCGGCGCCGATTTCCTGTATAAACATAACTTACTGGTAGATATACCCAGACGCAAACTCATCGATGGAACAACTGAGCTATCAGCCAACTGCATTACCCGCAGGATTCGAAGTATAACTCCCAAATTATTGTCAGTTCAGGGTGAATACGGATCAATATTAAATGAGTTCCAAACATTAAAAACCCCACCTGATTTCAAAATCGAGGTTCAACACGACGTCGTACACCGTATCAATACCACCGGCGCACTTCCTTCAGCAAGACCTAGGAGGCTTAACCCCGAAAAACATAAAGCCGCAAAGAAAGAGTTCGAAGAGATGGTAAAACTAGGAATATGTCGACCGTCTTCTTCTCACGTCGCCTCACCCTTACATTTAGTTCCAAAAAAAGACACCCAAGATCTGCGACCTTGCGGAGACTACCGACAACTGAACGCGGCCACGATTTTTGATAAGTACCCATTGCCTAATATTCAAGATTTCACAATGAATCTCCATGGATGCAAGATCTTCTCAAAAATCGATCTTATACGAGCCTACCATCAAATACCGGTAGCCTCTGAAGACATACATAAAACGGCGGTAACAACACGTTTCGAATTTTTAAGAATGCCTTTTGGAGACAAAAATGGGGCGCAGACATTTCAAAGGTTTATAAACCAAGTTCTAACCGGTCTCGATTTCATGTTCGTTTACGTGGATGACATCCTCATTGGTAGTAAAACACCGGAAGAGCACAAGAACCACCTGAGAACTTTACTAGCAAGGCTCGAAAAATACAATATTAAGGTAAATCCAAACAAATGCATATTTGGGGCAAAGCAGATAACATTTTTAGGTCACGATATCTCCGAAAATGGAATCGTACCATCTCAAGAACGGGTAAGAGCTATCAAAGATTTTCCTAACCCGAACACAATTAAAAAATTACAACGTTTTTTGGGCATGGTAAATTTTTACCACAGATTCATTCCTAACTTCGCTGAAACGTGCGCACCACTTTACGATTGCTTGAAAGGAAATCCATTGAACAAAAAGGACAAACGCGAACTCAAATGGTCAGACAAACTTCAAGAAGCTTTCGACGACGTCAAACAGAAACTGGAAAAATCAGTGCTCTTAGTCCATCCTCACCCAAGCGCGAAACTCAGTCTTTGGATAGACGCGTCACAAGATGCAGTTGGCGGTGTATTACAACAGCTGACGGAAGGCAAATGGCAACCTCTGAGTTTTTTCTCAAAGAGGTTGCAAGAACGCGAACGGAAATATTCAACTTTTGACCGGGAACTTCTCGCGGCATTTCTAGCCTCAAAAAGATTTTGGTATTACATAGAGGGAAAAGACTTAATCATCTACACAGATCACAAGCCATTGACAAAAGCGATTGGATCTAAAGCCGAAAAGACTTCCAGACAAACCACCCAACTGAACTACATTGCCCAGTTAACAAACGACATCCGATACATTGAAGGTTGTCGCAACATAGTAGCGGACACGTTCTCTCGATCATACATCGACGCCGTGGAGACATTGAAACTAGACATACAAACAATAAAACAAGAACAGGAAAAGGACACCCAATTGAAAGAAATTCTACGCAACCAGGAAACAAAAGCCAGACATTCGTTTACATTACGAAAGATTTTTCTTCCCTTGGAGGAACAGGAAATATGGTGTGAAACCAATACAGGTACGTACAAACCATACATTCCGGAATCTCTCCGCAGAGTTGTGTTCGATGTATTACACGGCCTCTCTCACCCAGGTATCAGGGCAACGAGAAAACTGATTACCTATTTCTGGCCACACATAAACATTGACCTTGGCCGTTGGTCCAAATCCTGCATTGCATGTCAAAAGTCCAAAATACAAAGACACACGGTATCTCCACACGGAAAGTTTGAAGTCCCTAGAGGTAGATTTGAACACATCCATCTTGACCTAGTCGGACCTCTTCCACCGTCGAATTCATACAACTACATCCTGACAATTAAAGATCGATTTTCACATTGGCCAGAAGCCATACCAATCAAAAACATTGCGGCCAAAACGGTAGTAAACGCGTTTCTACGTCAATGGATCTCACGCTATGGAGTTCCGAGAACACTTACCACAGACCAAGGGACCCAATTCGAATCCTCTCTTTTCAACGAATTATCAAAAATATTAGGCACGCATCGCATTCGAACGACTACATACCATCCACAGTCGAATGGCTTAATAGAGCGTTTCCATCGTCATTTCAAAGCAGCCATACGCGCCACAGACGACCCCAAAAATTGGTATAACAACCTACCGTGGATACTTCTAGGTATCCGATCAGCGATCATGGAAGACTTCGGCGCATCTCCGGCACAATTATTATTTGGGCAGCCATTACGGTTACCAGGCGAATTTATCGCCTCAGATAGCAAAACCGAAGTAGGCTTAACAACCGCACTAGCTTCAGAAATCCAGCAATCCGTGAGTAAAATAAGACCTCAAGCTACTAGATTCCGTTCACAAAACAACATATTTGTACCAAAAGACTTAAAGACTACGACACACGTTTTCATAAAAGACGAACTTAAAAAGGGAAGTTTGCATGCCCCTTATACCGGACCGTTCGAGGTATTGGAACGAAATGATAAATGTTTCTTAGTAAAAAAACAAGACAAAAATTGCTTAATTTCGATAGATCGACTCAAGCCCGCATTCGTCCTAAATGAAGACATGTCCACGGTCAACAGAGTTACAAGATCCCAAAATAAAAAGAAAATTACTTTCAACATATAATTAAAAGTTTACATTTCATTAACTAATATCTAATTTTAGGCAATTATCAAGCAACATTCCACAATATATTTACACATATAAATAAGCAATTATGACATTGAATTCGATAATAAGAATACATAAATTTTTTTTGAATTAAAATAAAAAGTAATAATGGTAGCATTGTAAGCGATAGTACCTAATTAGCAATTATACACATACATAAAATTTGGAATTAGAGTAAATAAATGAATTAATAGACTAAGAGAATAAATGTATAGGTAAACATTACATGTAATAATAAGTAAGAAAATTTTGTACACGTGCACTACATTTACATGCATTGAACTTATTTATAGTAATAAGTAATACAAATAATACGTCGACAGCTTTTCAGTGAGGGGGAGTGATGTGGCGGATGTAATCGCCACTTTAATCTACAACAAACGGATGCAACCGTCGCCACAGTGGGGTATTTATCTAGAAAAGCTGGCCAAAAGTCCAATAAGTGAAAAACGGATGGGCTGATTCATGTCTCTCTTAGAGCAAGTTCATACATGTCCGCATATTACGTATTTTAAAAGTTAGCCAAAAATATTTGCGCATACATATATCTGTGCTTGAAAAGTAACGGACATGTTACAATAGCAATATGCAATGTAATATGATGTATTTGAAGTAAAACATATGGATCTAGCTACTTTAACAAGGCAAAAGCAGTATTTTTTTTAACTAAAATTTATAAATTTTGCTAAAATGAAAATGAAATGTGATCTTTAAAATTTATAAATTCCGTAGAAATTAAACAAAACTACTGAAATTGTAAATTAAATTATTTATTCACATATTTTACACTAAATCTTTTATTCTTATATTTAAAAAGTAAGTAACGAAAAATAAGCATCACTCTGATGCATAAGATGAATGAGAATCGTGGCTTGAATCAGAATCTGTAGCTTTTGGTTCTTCAGGAGGTTTTAGTAAAGCTACTACCTCCCTAGAAAGTGTTTTAAATTTCTTTCGCGGCAATTGTCTGAAGCTGGTAATAAATGGATCGGATGAAATTAATAAATTATTTAATATATCTTCGTTGGTGTTGATGCGAGATTGTTTTCTGGAATAACTTTCTCTGTATCTCTTAAAATCTTTGTTTCGAGCTTCCTGAGCTTCTTCGCTTAGTTGACCAATAGGTAATAGAGCTTGTGATATGACTGCAGGTCCGTGAATTAAAATTTTGTGTACAGTAGGAGGCATTATATACCAAGGGTAAGTATCAACAAAAAGTTGTGCTGTTTCCATAGTGTAGGTGTTGAATTTATCAGGGTCTATTTGAAACTCACATGTGATCGCTTGCATTACTACGTAAAATCTGTGTATTAAATTTTCGTCGATACCAGTAATACGGGCAGAAACACTGCCGTTTTCAAAAAAGCGTCTAGCGGTATTACCATCATTGGTATTTCCTAGCCCTACTTTTGGTTGATCTATCAGTAAACCTAACTCGTTTTTAAACGCAATTTGAAGTGCTTTTTTTCTTTCTTTAACAATTGCGTTGTCTTGGTCTCCACGAACTTGCCATTTTTTTAATGGGAGTTTGTATGATAAGTGAATCAGACACTCCATAAATCGTATCCAGGCATGTAATATAGACAAGCCAAAGGTTAAATTTTCTTCTATTGTTGGGGTTGATGCACATTTCTCTAAATTATTGAAGTCCTTGCTAGTCAGACCGCAGATGTAACAACGTTGAGTGGATTTTGTTTCGGACACAGCGTTGCAGACTTTGCCATCCACCATTGTAAATAATAATTTATGTTTAACTTTATAATGACAATTTCTAATTTGAAATACTGTGGGTTTCAGAGTTCGTATTTCTTCATCGACGCGTTTTTTTTCTGTAGTTATTATGTCTACTGTTTCCCGCTCAAAACAAAATCGTATGGGTCGGCAGTACCTGGTTGAACTGGGACGAGGATTTTGCCACAATATTTTCGTGTCATTTTGTTTGGGGTTTCTGCTAATTAACTGCAATGGCACCAATGAAGTTAAAAGTAAGCTTGCATCAGTATCATCACAGTTATCAAATTTTTGTTTATATTGGGTTGTATTTGTGCCATCAACCCCCCATTTTGATATAAGCAAAACATTTGTAAAAAAACTTTCATCTATGGTTTCAAGCATTTCTTCTTGAAGCTTAATAAGTCTCAAAACAGTGTGGTCCAAAAGTGCTTGCAGTTTGATCTGAGCGCATTTTGATGTTATAGCAATACTTTCCTTAATAGGATAACACTGCTTTTTTGATAGCTGCACATAAGTATAGCACGGAAATTTTTTTTTATCCTTTGCTCTTATGACGTTATACTGATGTCTTGTTAAACGAGCTTCTGTCATCATGGCTAGTGCCTCATCGTAAGATATCTGAGATATGTTTTGCACTTGCTGGGATTTGGTAAATGCTTTTCTGTATTTTGCAGCTCGGTTAGGTGTTGAAATCGCATCACGCACTACTTTAGAAGCATCTGATTGACCAGATGCTCTTAAGTTCATTTGTGAGGCATATGCTAGCATTTTTCCAGAAAAAGCACTTCTTAATGAAGCAGTTTTCCTACGCTTACTTCGATCAGAACTGTCTTCAAACTTTAAGTTAGGTCGACCAAGATTTGTAGATGAGGACATTCGATATTTTTCAAATTTAATCGTTCCTTCTAGCCATAGCTTGTTTTGTAACAAAAATCTTTCACTTTTGCGGTTCGATTTAGTCCATCTTCTTTTATATTCACTCTGAAATTTGGCGAATTTTTGTTTAAGACCCGGTAATTGGGCATCTGGGCAGTTTGTCTCTTTTTGAAGATACTTCAGTAAAAGTATTAATTGATCTGGCATATTTTTCGAAGTAAAACTCTTCATTTTTTCAACAAGAGCATTCCTACTCACTTTGAACTCAGTACATGTAGATTCTACAACAAATTAGGAAAAAAACATAAAATGCAAGAAACCACTTTTCGATTGTTTCAAAGTATTTATTTAAAAAAGGCGCAAAAAAGCGCAAAGTTTTTTTGGTTTTCCAAACAGCTAATAAGGTTAGGTATAAATAATAGTTGATTTCAAACTCGGATCTATTGAGTAACTCATGTAAACAACTCAAGTTATCAAAAAAATTCTTAAGTTTTTAGTCTTCATCGTCTTATTAAACTATATTTCATAAAATTCTGATATTTCGTTACTCAATAGAGTAGTTTTTAAAAATAATAATCTACATACCTCCAGAAAGCGATTCCATGTTTAGCTGAGAAATAGGAACGTTTAACATAAAAGATATAAAGCATTAAAAATACACTACGATTAAGGAACGCAGTCAGTTACACAAGTAGTTTTGAAAAGGTACAAGTTCCGACTGGCATAGAAACAATAGTCTGCTATCTACGAGCTTATTGTTACGGCGTAATATGCGGACATGTATGAACTTGCTCTAAGCGAGACATGAATCATCCCATCCGTTTTTCACTTTTTGGACTTTTGGCCAGCTTTTCCAGATAAATACCCCACCGTGTCGCAAACAAATATCCCTAAAAGGCGGCTAACATCACGCCGTAGGAAGCAGAAAGGTCCCTCCAAGAAGCTCCCTGCACCAGTACTGATCGAAGAGTCAGAAAGACTACACGTTGATAATAAACTCAGCGGTTCCTCAGCGGTTTTATAATGTCGTGGTAGCAAGTGTGCTAAGTTGCAACCTGCTACCCGACAGTGCACACATCAGGAACTTATAATTTTTTGAAGACAAGGGTAATATAAGCTTACTTACTAATTTTCATAAAAGTCGTTACTGTCGGAGGTAATATTCTTTTTTTCCCGTCATCCACTGGACTAAAATAGGTAAAGCCCTTTTTTCAATCTATAAAAGCTATGAAAATTCCCTAAACAGCTTTACGTATTTGAATTTAAATGGAACCAAATGTTCATTAATTCCCAGTAGATTTTTGTAATACATATTATATAATGTTCCTCAAAATCAAATCTGCTATTTAGATAATAAAACGAGCTAAAAAGATTTTTCAAATAAACAGACAAAAAAAGAAACGTATTCTAAAGAAGCAATATAATGTATTAACAACGCGATATCGACTCCTTAATATTTATAAATGTTTCAGGTTACATATACTTCTTTATTACTTAGCATATCCCAGTGGCATAATAAAATGTAGAAGTTTGTTCCAAAACAGTACACGACAGATACGTATGTATCTTCACCCTCCGAATTCATACATAACATCGTCAAATTCGAAATATATAAAGTCCCTCAGCTTTCACTGCCATACTCTAACCACTCTTAGCTCTACCTTAACTTCTTTTCACTTTCTTCCCATGGGCTAATGATCGCTGCAGAGAAGATATGACACGATGTGACACTTGACATATACGGACTGTTAAGGGGTACCTGGAGTCCTGCTATAACGCATCAAAAAGCAAGATAAATTGGAAAAAAAAAATAAAAACAGAATACAATGAAAAACATCACTATGCTTCAGCAAGACGCTATACGGAGCACCTGTTCATAAAGGTAGCGCTACATATTTTTCTTTTTATCATATATAACATGCGACGAACGAGAATGTCGTCTTTCACTGAATTGAAATTAAAATTGACTCAAAATAAAAGTGTGAGACCCATAATCTTGACGTTATTTTTCCGCTTCAATCTGATGCCTGAAACACCTGATGTTAGCAGCAAAGGTAATATGCGCAAACCCACGCAAAACTCGATAACGCTCGGTCAACCTGTAAAAAAAATTCGTTACCTGAAAAATTTAAAGGTAATGTTACCAGTAATTTATTGAAAATGTTCGAGGACGAATTTTAGGGCATGAAGTTTTCCCATAGAGGTGAGAAATAGTTCGGTATAAATGAAGATTTCTTGGGGATTTACAGTCTCCCCACAATTTTCAAATTGCGTGCCACAGAGTAAGGTATAACCTATAGAGACCCCTGGAATGTAAAACGAAATTAAGCATCGGTGTCAAAATATACAACTTTGCTGGAATTCGCCACACGAGGGTCTAGGTTTCATTAGTTAATATCTGCTAGTACGGGGAGGTGCTACCACCCACCCTCATCTAACAGATTGGAAACCATCCAAAAAGTGATATCTTAAATTTGTACGATTGAGAGTGGAGGATTGAACAAGATTCATCGATGGCCACTTATCTAGAGACTCATACATCGTTTCGATGGCTTAGTGTCACCTGTGGTGTGTGTAACGGGTCTAAGACCTCAAGTTGCAAAGATTTAATGGCTTCTGCAAATACATTTTCTGGCCAGTATCTAGACAGGCACTGGGCAGCATCATTGAAAGATGTTGAAAACTTAACCGACAGGAATTTAATTTATGCTGCCATGTTTTGTAGAGAAAATAAATTAGAGGCAGTCTTCATTCTTTTTGCATTGTTAAGAAATCACTAGGTTTTTTATGTGGCACTGCTAAGCTCAGGAATCACCCTGCCTTTGAGCTCTTGTATGTTGTAGGAACTCGGAAATACTGAATGCGAAAATTTATTCGACAGCCATGTTGTTCTATTTAGAGACGAATTGCTATTTGTTGAGTGCGCGAAAAAACGTTTGCAGGGGCTGTTGCGGGTATAAGATTGCCGTGGAGGCAGGAGAGCGGTTATTTCGTTGGAACAGCCACCATGAGCCATACAATTTTTTCAGTGCTACTATATTCCTACGGTGGTTTAAAGGGTCGATGGTGGCCCTTTTTGTACTTTCGCAAACCACGTCAATATGGGCCGCCCCAACTTAGGTATTCGAGAAGAGGCCGAACATAGAGATGTATTAATAGAGTTGGACACTAACTAAACGCCAGTGGAACTTTTTTGTCGAAAGTTGTACTCTCTGTCGTTCGTAGTTGGGATCTAGATATCCCATAAGCTTTTTGTGGATTATTGTCTCCATGGATTTGGGGAGAATTGTAATTGCTATTGGGCGGTAGTTGGAGGAAAGGCTAGAATCACCTTTTCCGGTATTGTATGCATTCCCTCCCGTATCATATTGGTTATACGGATAACAGCAGAGTGTACACCTTTGTTTCAGAAACATAGATTCCAGCCAGTGGATTGGAAATAATAAATAGGCCCCAGCCAATTGGCCTTCACATAATGCCATACAGTTCTTCTAACTGGTTTGGGACGCGTGGGAGAATTGAATGCGAAGTTAGCGCGTCTTCTCCCGAACATAGCGCCTGGGCGTTCTGTGCGCGTAGAACGCCTAGTGAGCGTTTTATTCCAACATAACGCTTAAGCGTTGTATTGCAAAAAATAGAAACAGAATTCACTGAAACATTTTCGCTTTTTGGGTAAAATTTTTACAGAAAAAATCATGTTTTATATAACAATAACATGTGAAAAAGTCCTGAAAATGTATCAAATAAATAAATACAATTTTAACATCAAAATTTGCCACACAAATTTGCCACGTCAAAAGTAGGCCACACATAGGGGTATTTTACCAATCTATCCGGTCATAGTAAGATTTTAGAACGCGACTTGTATTTTTTTTGTTGTTTCTCACTTCCTCACTTTAATCGCGGAAAGAAGAGAAATTATTAAAACAGACAAAATAACTTGAAACACCGTCCGAATTTTAGGTAGAAGAAAAGAAAACTCAAAAGAGTCATTAACTGAAACAAACACAACAAATCACAATAAAAAAGACCCGAACTTTTATTCTATATAAAAAAGCTTTATTTATTAAACGAATTTTAAAAAAGGAACCTTTCGAGTTGGTGGCTCAATCCTAACTAACTGTTACATTAATTTAAAAGACATTTCTTACCTCTAATTTCTAAGTGAATCTTAGATGCTAAAAGTGCATTAAAGCATTTTATTAAAACCTTGAGATCCATTCTCATTTAACGAAAATGTTTCTCACGGTTTTCATGCAGCTTAAGCTTATCAGAAAATGACGGTGTCATTTTCCTTCTGGGGAAAATTCCTAATGTCTTTACCAGGCCATAGGTTTTGGTCGGGATGGTATTTCATACACATCCGGTGGATCTTTGTTGTAACAAATTGTCTTATCTATAACTCGCGCTTCCTGTCGTTTTCAGTCGAACTCGAATTGCGTGAACTGGCCCCAGAATCGTAAAAGAAACTATGGATATAACTCAAGAAGAAATTGAGTATGTGAAAAATACCATCAACACTTTACAAAATACAACATTTTTACTGGAAGGAAAGTAACTGGAAAACAACTGTTGTATTCCGTAAAGCATACAATGATACTTTTAATGATAGACGCAAAAGTGTGTAATGTCGCTACACAAATTACGTCAACAATGAGATGCTACATAAATATGAAAAGAGTTCTTGCCCCGGGGGGATACACTTTCTTTTGGATTATCTAGTTTGCACGGCAGAATTCGTCTGTTTGAGAGCATACTGCACCTGTGCATACCACTCACAGTGAAAAAGTAACAATTGCAAAAATGCAGGACAAGTTTTTATTTTTGGGTTGTGTAGGGGTTAGGATATCTCCTAACAAATTTTCTGTAAGATGTACTGTTACGGAGGTATAGGGGAAATCCCATTTGCACACCTTTTCCAAGATGGCGGTCAAATGGGGGGGGGGGCCCGGGGATCTCGAAAACTCAAATTTAAACTCACATCGAACCCCCAACACAACCCAAAACTAAAATCTAGATTTGGAAAGGGTCTTTGGGGCGAACAGAACGATAAAGAAACATAGCACTCATCATCTTAGTGCAAAAAAGTACAGAGAAAATAAATATCAAATCATAAATTACACAAATGCAGTTTTATTACATTTTCTTACCAAAATTTTAAGTGATTATTCGTTAAAAAACAACTTTATTAGCATAAAATCAATTAAGAAGTTGTAAGAAATAATATAATTTTAATAATTTTGACCGGCTATATCGGCAAAAGACCCTTATGTAGGCCGTAACATAAAAAATGTTTGGACATTATTCATAGGAAATATTCCAAGCTTTCTAATTTTGGAAAAAGAATATATGCAGATTTTATGGACAAAAATGTAGTTGAAGTCGATATTTTAGTTAAAAAAAAAACCAAAATTTTCACTTTGACGGCTCATAACTCTGAAATTTGGTAGAGAACCGTCACTTTTACAATTTTAGATACTGCCGGCTGATCTGATAGTACCCTGTTGTTAACTGGCTAAGCCGGCGGGATGTCTTATTAGGACTACTAGGGCTATTTATGTGAAGGTTAAATTTTTCTTGAAAGGAATTACAGAACAAAAATTTTCATATTCAAATATACCGCCTAGGCGTTCTATTTTATTATGCGTTCTATTCGAAAAAATACCCAAAGTTTTAAAACAAAGAAAAAAGAAACTTTCCCGAATAAAATGTCAAGGAGATAGGTTTCTTGATTAAAAACATCAGGGACTCATTTTATGTAAACACTGGTGCCATTTAAGTAAGTCAGCCGATTTATATTGGGAACATTAAAATCCCCCGCGACAATGATTTCACATTCAGTGTTGGAAGACAAAAATACCGAGATTTGTTCGGAAACAGCATTAAATGAAGCTTCCTAACACAAGGACTACTGTATAGGAAGCAGACGAATATGACGTGGCTTCGGAAGATGATTTTAATTCAAAGATAATTAAAATCTGAAGACGTGCTTTTATATATTTTATAATAAGCCACGTCATTCCTAACATAGATGGCAATACCCCTATTGTGGAGAGATTGTGCACTAAAGTGTACCTCGGCACATGGTGATTATCTAAGTCAGTATCGCATGAAATTTCACTAAGTGCGAAAATTGAGGGTTTAAAATTCAATAAGTGGCCCTCAACAAATAAGAAATTCGCATGAAGTCCACGATGAAAATACCTAAAATTTCAAGTATCGATATCTCAAAAACGAAGAGAAATATTGAAAAAAAAATTTAACATTTTCAATATCAAAACGATTTTTCTCTTATCGTGTGACCTTGAGGAACAAGGTTCCTCAAGGTTACACGATAAAAGAAAAAATCGTTTTGATATTGTTTATACACGGAACATCCTCAGGCATCGATTATTCATTTAATTAACATTTTCATCTTATTTTAGGATGTTATATTAAAATTCATAATTAAAACATCGTAGCTCTGATACACCACGTCAACTGCAAGTGTCAATATCTCGAAAACTAAGCGTGATATCGAAAAATTTTATTTTACATTTTCGTATTATTTTGTGGCGGCAAATCCATCCTCAAAAGGCGGCCCACGAAAACAGTAGAGGTGCCAAAAAAAGGGGGTTGAAAAAATTGGACCCAAAATGCTATTCTCAACAGAATTCTGTTGACCGAATTTGGTTCTCATATTTTGCAACTACCTCCAGCGCCCGGTCTAATTGACTATCGATAATCTATCGATGTTTTGGTGAAAACTCTCGGTGACTATCGACCACCTCTAGTCCGTTTGAATTAAATGCGTAGTTTAGATTAGGTAGTTTGTAAGTTATTTAGGTTAAGTTTTATAAAATAGGTTAAATTGGCTAAGTTTTTTTCCATAATTTTCTTAGCGTTAATTTTAGAGCGAAGTTTTACAGTAATAAAATAAATAAAGAGAACGAAAGGCAAAAATAATTAATTAATTAATTAAGTTAAATAGAGTTTAACTTAGAGTGTCCGTGTAGGACCAGTAACTTAGTTAAGTTAGATAGGATAAATGGGTTTAAACGAGTAGAGTATCTAGAGAGTACCTAGTAACGTACCTACCTAAAGTAATAACATTAAAAAGATCAAAAGAAAATACATATTACCACTGATGTAACAAGAGAGCGGCGAATCTTCTATTTATTGTTATTCCCATCAGCAGCGAACATAATCTACAGTCAGCCTCAGAACAAAAATCTGAAATTTTTTTAAAACTAATTTGATTTTATTTTTCAATATTTCGGTCACGATTGCCGCAAAACTTTTTTTTTGCCATAACTTTTCCACACATCCTTTTCAAGTCATATGCCAGAAGCAATTTACAAAATCTTTTTAACCAAAACCCCCGGAAATATTATTTCGACAGATGAAAAGTTGAGAAAACCACGATAACTTTGGGAAAGACGGTTTTCTTGTTTCAATCAATCCACATGTCTTCTATTTGAGCCCGTGGGTCAACATGGGCCAATTAAATGCACTCTGGGTTAGCTTAGGAAAAACTCGGAGGGAAAAGAAACCGCATCTGCTGGTTGCTGGGTTACACACAACTTTCCAGCATTATAGCCAGTATCCAGGAAAGGGTTACCGAACTGATGCCTTTCCAGCACATACACACACACCCTTTCCGCCTGATTCCGTTCTGGATGATGCCAAAGTTTAACGACTAACTCTTCTCTTACATTTATTGATTAAATTCACATATCATCATTCTCCGCAAAGTAGGGCAGAACATATATATGTATATAGGTACCATGATGTGGATTTGGGACAAACTATACGGTGGAGGGAGGCCCAATGATTTGTAAGTAATTTGCCAGGCTGCGTAATCACTGGCTTAGAATTGGTTAAGTTCTTTTTGCGATATTGCAATCGTACACTATCGATGTTCTAAAGAGGATATAGGGTCGGATTGGGTTTTTCAAACTTCACAACTAATAACTGGAATTTTCTGATATTGATTTTTCATACGTGAAGCTAGCCCTTAGGTAACATTCCAGGTCCAAAACCAAAGGGACCAAATATTTGTTGGATTTATTACTTTCACATGAATGTAGAAGGTTTGTTATTAAAGTTGTTGAAAATCCCCAAAAGGAAAGTAAATCCCCCTGGTTTATTTTTTATGTACAAATTTGCCTTCTGTTTGCTCCATAACATCAAGTAAATGTTCGCAGTGTAGTTTGCTAGGAACATACTCATAGGATATACATATTGCCCGGGGAGCATTTTTGATAACGAGTACCAATTACGACTTTTCAACTCTAAGAATCCATACACAGGAACACTGCTGAAAACTCCCATGACAATAACGCAAACAGGCAACGCTGGAGTAAGGAGAAAACTTAACTATATACCTTTTTAAACAAACAAACAACTCAGGAGTTTCCTTTAGTTTTTCCCGTTGTTATTTTCCTGTATTTCATTTTCCCTTTAAGAATTGTAAATAGCACCAGTAATCAGAGAAAAACAACTGCGGAATATATTAAGCAAAAATTCATTTTAAAACAACCACAAAACTTCCGGCTGTTTACTAACTCCGCTGTACTTAGACTTACAGTAACGGAGTCTTATGCTTAGCAGCCTGTAGCCTTCAGGGTTCTGGTGCAGATACGTTCTAATAGTTTTAATTATTGAAATGCACAGGTGCAGCAGCTTTATGTTTCCTTACAAAATGCTGGATTCGGAATTAATTACTGCCATCAATTTTGGTTATAATCCCCCGAATACTCTTATACAGCCATGAATATACCAGTTTGCATTCTGCAATGGTTTAAGCTAACGATTGAATTCTTTGAAATAATCCTTGAAGTTGGTACTTTAAAGAGCTATTTGTAAGGATTATACGTAATAGCCGCTTAATAAGAAAATTTAGAGAGAGTGGATATAATTGATAACATGTTTTATCTAATCATTGTCGGTTTTGTATGGATTGTCTTGAGCCACTTAGGTACACCAAGAATAAATTTAATGAAGATCTACAAATCTGAACCCGAATTATTTTTGTATTTAAAATTTGATAAGGATGTAGCTGAAAATTCACGGCATTACTAAATAGATTGCTTGAGGATTTCCCAATCAGTTTTCTTTCGGCCTCGCTATTTCAGCGAATGTGAAAGGAATACCACAATTTTTTGTGATAGGGGGTCTTAATATATGTATGGCTAAATCTTACACAATTTTATGCGTACGCCAAAAAGTAGCATAGTAGCCCCTCGATTGTTCAGCTGCCACCGGCCAGCCTAACGAGCGGCCAGTCTAATTCTGCGGCGTACGAGCCAAGTAACATTGACCCGCGAAAAACCCATTAGAATATACACCTACAGGAAGGGCCCTCGCCGAATTTTAATGAAATTCTTGTTGATTATGAGTGTTCACGTTTTGGTAGTTGTGTCCACTAAAAGAGGAAAAAGCAAGTGGTATAGAGGAGGGAAAAGTAGGAGTTCGAATTATAAGTTATCCATAATTAAAGCGTTAAATACTAGAGAATTTTTAAAATCTGAAAAATCTCCCGTGAGATTTGGGTGGAGGAGGAGAGTGTCGAGCAAAATCTCGGGGTCGAAAAATTGCAAAAATCATCTCACGTAATTTATGGACGACCCATAACTCATAATCTTGTAATATTTCACATATATAGATAGTTCGCGTGACAATGCAATCTGAACATTTTGCAACAAATTCAAGATCGCGGTCGTATTATACAATTGTGCTCCCCGACCCCCGACATAGGTATTAAATGAAAAGATATGACAAATATAAATAGCACAAATATAATATATTAGCTGGGTGGCGTTATTCCAAATTCAAATCGGCGCGGCCAGAACAAGATGGCAGTTTAGCTTTTTCTTTACAACGCCTTCGGTATGGGTATCAAATGAAAGCGTATGACGAGTATAGTACAGTAAGCTGTTTGACGTCATTTTAAATCTAATAAAACGGTCACCACAAAACACACACCACACCACAAAACCCGCAATACCTTCTAAAAATTCTTCTGCCCACTTTAAATCCAATATTATATCCTCTAACGTCCCAAGGCAAATAAATATCCGTAATCCATTGACTTCCTCTCCAAATTTCTCCCGCAGTCAAATTGTCGTTGGCGGTCGCTCTTACTCTGATGTCAACGAATGTCCCATGAACATTCCAATTCTCTCTAATCCTCCACCACCTCAGCCCATGTGTGGAGAAAGCACACTGGTGCCTTCTGAGAGCGGTAGCACTAATATCGGCTCAACCAATTCCCCTTTCTTGAATCCACTACAACCTCTCGACGTAAAAAACACCTTAATTACCAAAAATTTGTCTGAGGGACGTTATTTGTTGTCTCGTCTAAGAGAAAGTAGGGTCTTCGATCATGTGAGGGTATTCCTCGCTTATATCACAGAGTACTTAATATACAGAGGGAACAACGAAGAACAAAATGTGTTATCAAATTATTTTGAAGTAAGCTTTTGGCAAGCTTTTTGTGAGAGACAATATCAAATTTGAAGAGAGAAAATTCTGTCCAATTTAACTTTTTCTCACGACTTCGTTGGCGCAGCAACAAGCGCCGGGCAGAGGGTCTTACCTTACACACATATAAATAATGTGCCAGCATATTATTATGGAGGAAGTTGATAAGAGCATTCCGGTGCGGTAAGGGAAATTCGAAAGGGGGGGGAGGTTTTTTCTAGTCCCAGACGTCTGCTATGAGTGTTTTTTTTTTTCATTTATGCACGTACGAAGAAAAAAACAAAGTTTTCTGCCCATGAACAAAATTAAATTTTGGTGGATAGCAT
>OX465281.1:204239757-204357663 GCA_949987705.1 Thereva unica | reverse complement strand
TCATTTAACTTTCAAATTGCTTATAAAATATCGAATTGACAGTTGAAATATCAACTCAGTTGAAGCGTTTGTGGCAAAACACCAACTCTTTACACAACTCAGTTTGGGCAACCAGTTGGCCTGTGGATGGGCCCCATTAGCGTCCCATAGAATTCCCAGCCCTTTTTGCTGTGCTTCTGCCTTGTCGCCGAACTTAATATACGTTTTTTCCGACCGTAAATGCGCAGGTATTTGCTGTAGGACTTCGCTGTTATTACAGATGAACTGCCGTATTTCGAAATCAGCATGTGTATGGATGTTTATTACTGACCATATTAATTTCACGGCCTCTTCATTCGTTGAGCTAGAATCTAAATAATCATCAACATAGCGGTTCTCTTTTATTGCCTTAACTCTTTTTTGAACATTTCTACATTATGGTTTTTTTACAAACTGAGCCAGGAACGGTGACGAATTAATGCCAAACAACATAGCTTTCATCTGATATATTGTTGGCTCTATTTTTGCGTTCAAATCCCTCCAGAGAAAATGTTGTGCTACTGCGTCGTCGTCTGCTATCTGCACTTGGTTGAACAATCTTTTATCACCAACGAACGGAATAGGGTGTAAACGGCATCTCATCAATATGCCTATAATTGACATTAACCGGTTCAGTCAGTAGACTTTTCTTTAAGGATGTGCCACTACATTCGGCTGCAGCATCAAACACTAGTCTAACTTTACCTGATTTACTGGGATTGGGTACAGCGAAGAGTGGAAGAAAACACATTTTTGGATATTTTAGGACTTCTTTATTATTAATTTTTCTTGCGTAGCCGTTTTGCAATCGCTTGCCAAATTTTTTGGACATATTTCCGCAGTCTTTTTGCCTCGTAGTAGTTTTCTCTCTAAACATCTTTAGTCGCTGCTGGTCTACTGATCGGTAATCCCATGTTGTTCCCCCTCCAGGCCAGGTTCACTCGGAATTTTCCACTTATTTTCATTATTGATGACTTAGTGTTATTTAACGCCAGCTGATCTTCTACAGATTTTGTTTTATCCGTCTTTGCAATGCAAACTCCAAAATTTTCTGACTGACTTTTCACCATTTGCCATAAATCTTCGTCAGCATTGTGGCAACATGTGAAAGGAGAATGCAAATTTTGGTACCACCTCCAATAGCTATGTGTAATTCCCCGGGGATAGATCTTTTTGAGCTGAAAAATAGGTTAATACGGCGACGAGTTTGAAATCTTTGTCCGTTGTAAGTAATACGGTCGAAACTGTACAAAGATATAGGTTTACATATCATCTTGTACAGGTAGGTGGGCGAACCGCGGCCGCTTGGCTTTTTAAGGGGGAAATGACGGCCATAGAACTTTGAACCATTTTAATGGGGTACATACGGCCTCTCGGCGGCCAAACTTGACCAAAAGATTTAAATGGCAATGGCCAAGAACCAAGCTGTATAGTTGTTTTCAAACTTCGTGACATCCCGCGCATGTTCCCCAGCTAAGCTCTTAAAAATGTTTAAAAGCTCAGACAAAAGCTTCATTTAACTCCTCCTATCAAATCACTTGCTGCCATGTAATCAGTCGCGACTGCGTATTGCCAAAAGGGGGTGTATCTTTCTGGGACTTCAATGATTATTTAAAAAATTTACAAATTATGACTGAAAAACACCCGTTTTTATATATTTCTTTTATTTTAAGGTTATTATATTTTACACATATGCTACAGAAATAGTTTGTAGCAATATCTACTAAAAAATACGAAATTTGTATTTTTATCACTTTGATTACTTGACATATCCCGCCAGTCGCATACGCGCTTCTGCTTGGGGAGGTTGTGTTGCTTGCGGCTGCGGAGAACTCTCAATTTATGAATGAAAATGCTCATATCTTTAAAAGAAATTTTTCCAGCAATTCTTTTAATTTATTTTAAATTTAGGGATGAGAAATATTTAGCATAATTATAGTAAAATTATGGTTATTACGATGGATAAACTGACTTGGTTGCGCAGGAGTTTTACATGTATTTAGAAGCTCTGCTCAACACATATAAAGATTAATTAACTTTACTCATTCGGCATGCGCATCCCTTCCCAAATTATTTTGTTGAGTTTTTTCTGGGTTTGTTGCCGTTTTAACTAAAAAGCGGGGAAATGATAGAACAATATTTATAAAATTTGGCAATGAGGTGCGCAGAACTGTTCAAATTTTTTGTGTCACGGAGTTTGAAAAAATCTATACTCGCGGGCATTCTACGGGCAAATTTGGGCCAAAACAGAATCTGCCCAAATGTATTGTTGAATTTGTTTAATGGGAACTTGAACATTTTCGTTAAATACCAACAATGAATGGTCCTTTCGATTTATACTACAAGATTATATATGCACAAGGGGAACGAGCTCGCCAGTCGTTGGTTTGTTGTACGTTAAGTATGTAGCGTATGCGCGTTGATTCATATTTTAGTAGCCGCTCGAAAAAAAAAGAAAATAAAACATTTATTTGAAGTGTGTTGATAAATTTTTTTGTAATGTTCGAATTCGATATCGGTACCGGATATCATGGTGTTTTTGTCCGTATATACGCAGTGAGTTTTGAGTTTTGTTGGGAGCCACACTTTCCCCTAAAATGGGATTTTTAGTAATTAAATTACGTCAATTTAACTTATAGTTTTGCAGGGTGTCGGCTTGAATATAAAGAGAATGAATTAAAATTTTCCGTTTGTGTATGCGTATGATTATATGGAGGAACTCAATTGCATTAGGGTGTCTTGTGTGAAAATATCTCTAGAAATATATATTAAAAATAATTTTTTAAACCGCATTATATACAAACGAATACCCGTCGGATGGTGTGTGTGTGTGGTGTATGGCCGAACTATCCTGCAACGAGTCTTCTGATGCCCTTCAAATAACCGACTATACTTCAATCACTTTTGGTATTCACCCGTTGTAAGGCCTAATTTTATTATTACTCGGGTGGTACTAAAGTCCATACATTCCTGGCATCCTCCTTTGCACTTTAAGATTGTGAACACGGCTTTATAGTTTTCACTTCCAGAGTCCTTTTTTTTGTAAATTTCTAATACAAAATGTTTGGATGAGATAATTCTGATTCTACCTGAAGGCACGTATATGCATTCACATGAAGTACCTATTTTGTGTGGATACTAAGTTGCTATCGACCTAGCATACCTAGGTCCCCACAAATACAGGGTGCGGGAAAAGTGACTATTGTCTTTAATTTTAAATCTGATTTTACAAAATATATCGTAGAGCTACTGCTTCCGTATCCTGTATAGTCACAGAAACTTATGTTATTAATCTCCTTCTTAAATCGTTGAATATTTCCGTAGAAACAATTTCCACTATCACAATCTAAGTAAAAACCAATTCAATATTTTTTCCCCCTCTCAGAAAGTAGCGGGCTAAATTCAATGTGGTTTCATAAATATTTGCGCCGTTAAATTACTTTTTGTACTGTCAACAAAATTATGCAGGTACGTTTCGAGTATACCGCATAAGTAGTAGAAGACCTGTAAACAGCCCCGGTCGGTGCCCGGAGTCCCTGGCATTGTAAGGGTATTCGCAACAGGAGCAAGGTTACCAGCAACAAGGATTGGACAACTATTCGACAAACTGCAAAATACAGCACGAAACCATTTTAGGCTGGGCCCGGCTGCTCGGTTGGTTGTGTAACAGGGCCCCCGGCAGGACTGTACCGAAATTTATTACCTGTCTGCTGCATATAAATCTTTCGGAAGCAGGGGGTCCTTGATAAGCATAATTGATGATTCCTAGGGGTGTAGTGCTACATCATTAATTCCGTTTCGATATCAAATTTTACACTCATACGGGGCTTAACGAACATAGCGGAACTTTCCTTGTAATCCTTTCCCACTTTCATCGTTGCGGAATGCCTAAGGGGCTCTGTCGAAACATCTAGGTGAGTTTTAAGCCGCCGCAGATTTTAATGAGACGACCGCTCGCTGTTTAATTAATTAAAAAAATTCTCCCCTGCACGGGGCGGCTTTGGGGCCCCATTACCCAAAAATTACGGCGAAAGAGTGGGTGGCGGCCAGCATAGTACCCAATCCGCAGCCACTAAAACTTAAGTCGGCGAAAGCTCAGATGAAAGCTTTCGCCTCATTTAATGGACTCGTGAATTCGGTTTCTTTTAGCACCGCGGCTCCGGGACAGGATTCTATGCGGGCTGTTTGATCAACTGGATTCCCTGGAAATAAAGTTTGGAATTAATTAAAGCTTGCCACCCCCGGGCGGCCGGGGCTGGTGATGGCTGCCTGGCGGGCTGGCCATGCTCCGCCATGGCTGGATGGGGCATATTGAAAATTAGCTCCATGACAAATGGCTGCAGGAATTGATTAATTGATTTTATTAGGACTAGTCCCTATTAGGGGTGGTTTTTATTGCACTGTCGGATGTCAAAGAAGGATGCGCAAGGAACCCATTCAAGCGCAAAGATAATAGGGATATGTCCTTGGACGGTTTTTTTAGCGATGAATTTTAGTTGTTTGTTTTTTGCTTTTGTATTTTTAATGCAATAAAAAGTTTCTCTTAAGTTTTTATGAGTTTAATCTTGAATTGTATAAGTTGATGGGGATTTTGATGTTTTATAGACGGTTTTTGATAAGGTCTTGTAACTTTTATGGTCGTCTATTTCAACTTAATTTCCATTTTTTTTTTTAAAACGTAGAATGAATCAGAATTTTCGGGGTGCTTTTATTTTATTCCAACATTTACTTAAAATACGTCTTAAATTTTTATGTATTATGTCTCAGCAGAGACAGTCGAACTGTAAAGATTTTAAGGCTTTACAACAATTGGAATTGTTAATTTTACTTTATAGGGTTTTGTTTAAAGCCTATAATTTGAGTGCTACTTTAAAAACGAACACTTTAAATAAAGACATATAAATGTATGTATATACAGTGCTGGGTAAAAAATTATGAAGACGTACCCTTTGCCATCTTTTCTTTCGAAAGGTGAAACTTTTGAACGACTTGTTGGATTACAGAAATAAAACAATCAAAATTTAACTAAAGTTGTCCTCTATTTTGAAGTGAAAACTTCTTTAGCCGCGTTGGGCACTTTTTGATAGGGGAAAATGTTATGGGTTCGCGTCACCGACATGCTCATGACTGGCGCACGCGCTCAATCGATTATAATCAAAAACTTTTTGATTTTGAATAAAAAAATAAATCTGACCGCCTACTATTATTCAATTAAGTATCGAAAATGAAAATATAAAACCAGTCATTTTGACTGATGTGTTAAATATCTGTTTTCCAAATTTGTTTGGATCCTTGATCCTGAAGATGTCTTCAGACGATAACAAAAGAATAACGTTAGAATTGAAAGGTTACAAAACAATACACTGCAAACGGTCACCAAAACTTTTCTAGAATTCATCTCCAACAAGAAAGGATTATCGATATTTTCATTCAATTGTCAAAGTTTGCATGCGCATGCAGCTGATCTAAAAAATGATGCTATCGTAAAAAAGTCAAATCGCTCACCGGCGGCAATAGTGGCACAACTCAAAAAATCAAGTTCTGAGATAAATGGGTTTGAAGTTTCTGAGAAGTGCCAGTTTACATAGAAAAACAAAAAATGCAACAGCGAAATTTCTTCAATCTGTTGGTGAATACTGAATTACATGATATGCCGCTGTTGTTGCTGGAAAGAATACAAATCTGCAATGTTGGAGAGCGCATTAACTCAAAATTCGTATTTTTTGAGTTGTGCCACTATTGCCGCCGGTGAGCGAAATGTTCTGCTTTTGTCAGAAACTCGTATGAAAAACGAAGAACCACTTGATGTTCCGAATTTCAACTTTGTTGTAAGTTATAAAAGACCCGAAGTTCCAGCAGCAGGAGTAGCTATTTATCACAATACTCAAGATACGTCACACTTCATTACTTCATATATGGACATACATACTAAATTCACTAGAAGCATTGGTGTTAATGTTTCTGATATAGGCGAAATATGCGTTGCTCGTTGCAGTTCCGAGAATGGGCAATACATATTAATGGTTGCCGTTTATATTTCGCCTGGAAAATCTATGAGACAGATACAACAATTTTTATTCGAAAATTTGATGATTTATACAAAAGAAGGTTCTGAAATTCTCGAAAAAAGATTCGGCGAAAAATATGATAATGTACCGATGATTTTAAGTGGACACTTCAATATTAACTTTGCAGATGATAAAAATCTACCATTAATTGAATTTTTAAATGCAACACTTAATTTAAATATGTCCAATGATCGGAAACTTAGTACTACCAAATATAAAACGACGATCGATGCGGTTTTTACGCGATACTTAGATAAATTTGAATCAAACATTTTCATTTCTTACTTTAGTTACCATAACCCGATTGTATCTTTTTTACAATAAGTGCTAATGAAATAGGATGGTCAAAATTGCTACAATTATTACATAATTTAAAAAATAATTCTGAGATATTGGTTGAAGATGCAGCAGCATTAAATTTTATAGAAAAAAGTACACTTATTAATGAAGACGCAGTTACTTGTGCTACATATTTTAATAAGTTGGTTAATGTCCTAATGAAAATACTGCAATCAAAAAAATTTAGTCCTTTCAAGAAATATAGAATTTTGTATTACTTCAAAAGAATCGAATTTCAACATCTAAGTTCTAAGTTTTCACTTCTATCGGCAGTCCCTATAACTGCCAATTTTGTTTTTCTGCATTAATTTCATTAAAACCACCAATACAAGGGGCTGCACCCGTGCGAGGCGGTATAATTTCAAAGATTGAAGTGGGCTTAATATCTTACGCAGCACTGTACTTGCTTGTGTTTTCCTTTATCAAGAATTTCGCGGTACAAATACGCTGCAAACAGATTCGAGATCGACGCGAAAACGTAACGCGAAATCTTAGAGAAGACTTCGGGATTAGAGTCAATATCGAAACGAAATCGATTTGTAAACGACGAAAACGGAATACTATAGAAAATCACTTAGACGATCCGATAACGACTTGTAGGAGCGACTTTGAATCGAACAGCTCCTTATTAATTTTCTTTGGTGGGCGGGAAGAATTTGTAAAAATAATATAAACAAACAAGTACCTACTTATATACGATATTACATATTTACTATTTTATTTAATATTGATGAGTGATATTCAATTTAAAAAAATTATATAAAATATCCTAATTATTTTTGCGGAGAAGCAAGTTTTTGGCGAGTGATTTTCTACTCGTAGACGAGTCGATAAAATGTTAGCAGGTTAAAAGAAAATATTTAAATTTTGTTTGTTAATATGCGGTGATGTGGTGATAAGGCAATCAATGCATTATCTGATGCATTATTACAACTACGATGATACAATTTTTTTGTTGAAAATATTCACATTTTGAAAATTGAGTTTTGAGCAAAACCTTCTATGAGCAAGCCGCAGTGTGCGGCGTTACTCAAGTTTTTGCCCTCTATACTAACTGTGGAAAATGGACTCAGCAGGAGATATTAAACTAAAAGAATACACATTCGCCTAAAAGACGAGTCTAAGTATATTGCCTTTTGATAATCAGCTAGGAGTTATTCAACTCTAAGTAGATTTAAAAAAATCCTTTGTTTTTCCTAAACACCCTGTATCTTAGTGGATAGCCCCATCCTTAGCACAAATTTTTCCTTCAAATATCTACATCCAGGAAACACCCCTAAAAAAATTAGCAACACAGTCTAACTTTGTATGGTCTGGTAACCTATACCATTCGCGAATGCGTGCATAATGAGTATTTTAAATATTTAAAACGGTGATAGGAGGTGTGACAATTAAGTAATGAGACTGATTATATTGCCGCGATTGTGGTAACCCTGCGACCTTGAAATTCCCTTTCCCTTCTCTCGGCATCCTTCCCCTCTCCATTGATATATTTGCCATCGCTCTAGCTTGTTTAGTTCGCATGCTCTGTCGTGTTGAGTAAACGTGTGTTCGTGGTGCTCGTCACGAAAATGGAAAAACGAAATCAAGAACAACGCGTCGCGATAAAATTTTGCGTCAAATTGGGCGAAACAGCTTCGGCAACGTACGCTAAAATTGTAAAAGTGCATGGTGATAGTGCTCTTAGTCGTGCCCAGGTGTTTCGATGGCATAAAGAGTTTAAGGAGGGGCGTGAAAGCGGGGAAGACGAGGTGCGGAGCGGGAGACCAGTCGAGGTGCGGACTGACACGAATGCGCAGCGTGTGCGCGCCCTGATCCGTGAAGATCGGCGTTTAACAGTTCGAATGTTGGCGTCGGAACTGGGTATGAACCGTGAAACAGTCAGACAAATTTTAACCGACGATTTAGGGATGAGAAAGTTGTGCGCGAAGATGGTTCCAAGAAACCTTTCCGAGGAGCAAAAGCAGCATCGAATGACCGTCGCAGAAGACTGTTTGGAACAAGTGGAAAACGATCCCACGCTGCTTGATCGAGTTATTACAGGCGATGAGAGCTGGTTTTTTTCAATACGACCCGGAAACCAAACGCCAAAGCTCACAATGGTTGTCTCCGCACGCCCCCCGCCCGAAAAAAGAAGAACGAACGAGCACCACGAACACACGTTTGCTCAACACGACAGAGCAGGTGTTCAATCCTAAATTAAATCCTGAAAATATAAATATTAATATCATAAATAACATATAGTCAATATACATACTTACCTTGAAAATTCTCAAGTTTGGCTAAAAAACATAAACAAAAAAAAGGAAATGTAAATATTTAAATAATTTATCAAATAAAATAAAAACTTACCTCATCCATGCTATACACCAACCAAATGTCACAACAAAATATATAAATCAGCTGTTATGTATCAAAAAGCTGATATACATAACAAGAAGGCACACATACACAATAATTGAAGCAAATTCCAATTCCAATGGCCCCCCCACATTGCCTTCCAAAAAATTGCCATTGTCAGGAACGAAATATATAGCGCAGCCAGTCGATCGAAAATTTCAGATCACTTTGATCTTTCATGACGGAACGAGTCTGAAGGAACCAACAAGCGATCTCACTCAATCAACCGTGTTGAATGATGTGATGAAACTTCAACACCCGAAAGCTAGTTGTACCGAAACAGCTTTTCTAAGTAAGACGAATCACCCAAATTCCCAAATCTAAGTTGAACGTCGTATCGAGGCTTCAACTCCCCTTTGCTGGTCGTATCGAGACAGCATCTAATACAAGTTTCAAAACTAACATTGAATTTCAGCCCTCCCAATATTGGCGTACTTAGAGGCAGCATCTAGTACGAGTAGCGAAAACGAACCTACAACAGCAGCTCCAGCAACCTCCAGTCTTGGCAGCTAAACGAATCTTCAACAGTAGATACAGCAGCGAAGCGAACCTTCAACAGTAGATCCAGCAACGGCAATATTGCTGGAAATCAAGACTAACCAAGTCAACCATAATAAAGCAATTTAACCAAGAGTGACTATTAATATTAATTTTAAGTGTAGTAATGAATTGATTTAATTAAGTGAATTATAAATGAACTTGAATTATTATTATTTTATCTGAACTAAACCTTATAAATGTGTTATTAAGCAATTTGACAATTGATATAGTGAATTTTATAGTTGAAATAGTTTCATGTATAAATAAACTTGTAGTCATAGAAAGTTTGGTGTTTTTAAACTGGACAAAATTATTTATATTAAAGTGACCCCGGCACAGCAGGCGAACTAAACAAGCTAGAGCGATGGCAAATATATCAATGGAGAGGGGAAGGATGCCGAGAGAAGGGAAAGGGAATTTCAAGGTCGCAGGGTTACCACAATCGCGGCAATATAATCAGTCTCATTACTTAATTGTCACACCTCCTATCTCATGAGTGGCAATTCGTGCGGGAAAATGTATAATAACTTTTTTTGTATAGAATCGCATGATCTACAAACGTTGTCAACATTATTTTATGATAGGACTTACGGTTTAAGGTGTATTTGCAAAAAACTGGTATTTTGACCCCAAAAGTGAGCTTCCCGGGGTAGAAAATCGGTAGACTTTATAACCCCTTATTAAGAACCCTAAAAGGAAGCTCTGTTCCAATTTTCAGCAAGTACCCAATCATTTCCGCTATTTTTACTATTTTACCTGTACTATCTACAATATATGTATAATCCAAAGAACTACTGTCGACGAAAAAAAATCGAAAAAATGGCATCAAAATTTTTAAATTGTAGCTGTTTGAAATGTTATCTAACAAAATAGATCTGAAATTGTTGAGTTTTTCCCGCGTATATTAGCGTATAAACGTGCACCATCACCCGCCCAAACCGCCGAATCTCAAGGGACACATTTATTTTAATCCTTTCAGTGCATTTGTGGCATTGATGTATAAATCGTATAAATTGATACCAATAGGGTTAAATAGATCACATTGTGTTATAGTCAGTCCTAAAACTTTTATGGACACCGTTTTATTTTATACCCAGTCAAAATAGACATTGAACTGCACCATAAATCGAGAATAGCTAAATATTGGAACAAGCCTTAAAATCATCTTCGAATTTCTCCAAATAAAGGTGTGAGCAAAAAAATTTTATTCAAAAGGAAAAAAAAAAGTTTTTACACATTTTGTAGGCTATGCTATTATTTCCGTACGAATTGGCATTCATGAGATATTGCCGTTTTGAAGATTAAAAATACTCAGTGTCCTCAGAGGTAGCCTTAATAAGGCATCCCGCTTAACCGGTTCATAATAATGTGCCAAATTTACGCTTAGGTCTGGTCTTCACCTTGTTTACCTGCTAGTTTGGCACTGCCTGCGTAGTAGACTTGGTAGGCTGGTTAGCGTTATTACTTGTTTTAGGAGGCATAGCCAGGCCCATCACATCATCTTGCGTCGTCCGGGGCTGAAATATGTTTGGGGGCCCTTTCAGAATATTGAAATTTCAAAAAATGTTTGACTAAAATAAATTGTGGTAAGAATAGGTTAACTCAGAACATTGAATATAGATACTGAACGATCATTTCTTTATTCGCGAATGAATCTAAATTTACTTGAATGGAACAGGTCTTATGTAGACAGGCCTTCGTGATTAGTTTTGGGCGTGGCACACATCTTTCTTTTGGCAGAATCAATCCAGAAGCTATCCCAGCGGGGAAAAAACAAAGCGCTATTAAGAGGAGCAAATTTGGAGCGCTGTTAATAATCTCCGCTTGGAGCTTTAAGGAATGGTATGGGGCGAAGAAAACGGACAAACGTATACTCGTTCTCGTTCGATGCGATGGTCAAGTAGCATATGGGACGTGGTTGGTACTTCGTTGGGGGACAGCTCAGCAAAACTGCTGTCGACATTCGCGTTTAGAAAGGCGAAAAGGCAATTGCAAAATATGAACTAAAATTAAACTAGTGGGATGTTGTGCTTAGAGACTAGCCACTATTTACGCTTTTTCATGGTATTTTTTCTGGTGAATAACACTTCAGACTGGATGACCATAAAAGAAAATGATATTTTTTCTCTTTTAATTAAGTAAATGTTTATGTTCTCCTGAATATCATTATTAAATAATATAATTTAGTCATAGATTCAAAACATGTTCCACCGAAATAAAAAAAATATATATTTTACCATTGCGCGGCCGAGAATTGAACTTGGTTCCGCGGGATAGGATTCCAACGCCTTAGCTCTAGGCTACCGATATATGTGCTTTATTAAAGCTTTATTAAAAATCTCTTTTTTGTCGTTAAAATACTTAAGGTTGGAATTTCTAGACCATTTTAGTTTTAGGTCTCTTGATCAAGAGCTACAATTTGAGATATGGCCCAAGTCTGTAGCGACGGTACTTTCAGAGATGAAAGAAGGTCACAGACGGACAGAGCCTCTGTATAAGCTTTTTTTTTTTTTTGGAAAAGCTAAAATGATAAAAATTAATTTAAGATCATGTATAAGTCACGTTTAAATCATTGCATGAAATTAGCAATAGAACGAGAGCTGGCAGAAAATATAGACTATGATGATGTCAGAGACTGCGGTGATGAGAGAAAGAAATATAGTGTTTAGGTAATCATAAATGTGACGAGTAGAAGAATCCATACCTATCTTTAAACTCCTTTAATCCCTCATGGGACATAGGGCGGAAACAGTTGCCCTTCAGCGGACTCTGTTTTGCGCGACAGCTCTTAGCTCCGACCAGTGTAAACCTGGCAACTCAGAGTCAGTTTAAAATATGGCGGCGCGAGGGAAACGATAGCGAGACGGTGGCGCGACTTATCTCGGGTTTTTTTAATTATTGAATATTGATATTGTTTACTTAAATATTATTCCTCTTTGTTTGAAATTAATAAACGTTTATTTTGTTTAATCGGAATTGTTTCTTTTCGTTAATCATTAAGAGCGCACTCGCTTTACAAATCAGGTGCGGGGTAAAAATCTGGTAAAAATCTGGTAAAATCTGCTAAAAACGAAGCCATTCGGAACGAAGTGCCGTGATTATTATTAAATTAAAGAAATAAAATATAGAGCAAGAAAGAATTTTGATTAAACACAACAATTAAAAATTGTGAAATTCTGTTTGTTTACCGTTATATTCGAAGATACAAGCTTTGCCGGGTACAACACATTTGCAATGCATTTGCGCGCGTGTGTTAAGTACAATAAAATCAGTATATGTGTTCGTTGACAGTGTAAAATAAAATCGGTATATGTATTCGTTGACAGTTCGCGAATTAAGAGAAAAGGCGAAAGAAATCGGAGTGCATGCGGGCGGAAATAAGAAAGAATTAATAAATCGAATAATGGCTAAAAACAGTGAAACAAATATTTCGGAAGAACCGAGTCAATTTATGTTTACGCCGCGAGATATAATTGAAACGTTGCCTGAATATGATCCGTCGGTATCAATATTGTCCATTAAAGAGTGGGTGATGAGAGTCGATACTCTTTATAAAATTTACAAGTGGCCGGAAGAATTGCTGCTGTTTGCCATAAATGCGAAATTGAAAGGACAAGCTAGAACGTGGATTGATAGATCGGAGATAATTAACGATTGGGAAAACTTGGCAGAAGCGTTAATTAAGGAGTTCACAAAGAAATATGATGAAGCGGATGTGCATATTGCGATGGCAAATAGGAAAAGGACAAAGAACGAAACTCTAACTGTGTATCTGGACGAGCTCATCAAAATCGGACAAACAGGGAAGTTAAATGAATGTTGTATAGTAAAATATTTTATAATGGGCATGCAAGACGAGGAATTATTTACAATCCTTCAGAGCCAACGGATGCAAACCATATCTGAGCTCAAAGACAGGGTTGAATGGTGTCTGAGTTTGAGGGATTTAAGGAATATCTCTAAGAAAGGCACAACTGTACAGGCATCATCGGTGAAACCAGGAGGATATGCCAATATAAAATATGAACGAGAGACGATATGTTACAATTGCAAAAACCCTGGGCATAAATCAAACGAATGTCGAGTTCAGAAAAGTGTTGAGTGTTTCAATTGTCACCAACAGGGGCATCTGTCTAAAGATTGTCCAACACCTCAAAGGAGAGAACGATGCGGAAAATGTAACAAAGTGCATAGAAAAGGGGTACAAGATTGTACTCAGCAAAACAATAAAGTTGGATATTTCGAGGCAAAATTGAAAAATGAAAATTATAAAATAGTTACAGTAAAAGATACCGAATTTGTTGCTTTTATTGATGACGGGTCTGATTGCTCAATGGTTAAACAAAGCGAAATTGGGTCCATTAAAATATCCACACAAAAATGCCGGAATGAAATTTCAGGTTTCCTTGGAAAGAGTTACGTTTCCACAGAAAAGATAAATTTAGAATTTATCTTAGACGGAATTAGATGGGAAGGAATTTTTTATGTAGTACCAGATGACGCCCTACCGGTGAGTTTACTGATAGGACACGATTTATTAAACAAAGAAGGATTACGTATGATAAAAGAATATAATCAACTACGATTTGAGATGTTACCAGCGCAGCGAAATAGGCAAGTGAAAAGACGCGACGAGATTTTGAGAAGCGAAGTACAAATAGGTATAACCGAAACTAGCGTGGAAGAAAAAGTCATGGACTTAGTTAACGAGTATAGGGAACTATTTGCGAGAAACTTTAGCGAGATTGGATGTACCGATTTGATAGAAATGAAAATCGAGTTGGAAAATAATAAACCATTCGAACTGCGACCGTATCGTGTTCCATATCCAAAGAGGGAAGTAGTTGTTAATATGTTGCAAGACCTGATTGAGAACGATATTATTTGCGAATCGACGTCTTCGTATGCGAGCCCTGCGTTATTAGCAGCCAAAAAGGATGGCAGCGATCGACTCTGCGTTGATTATAAAGTTTTAAATAGCCGTACCAAGAAGGAAATATTTCCAACGCCCAACATCGAAGAGCAAATACAAGAAGCGGCGAAATATCAGTATTATACCGTGCTAGATTTAAATAGTGGATACTCTCAAGTGCCCATTGCTGATGCAAGTCGACATTATACAGCATTCGTAACCAGTAGCGGATTATATGAATTTAAAAAAATGCCTTTCGGACTTAGGAATGCGCCTTCCGTATTTCAGCGTTTGATGGCGAGAGTATTGAAGAATCTACAGAAAGGGGACGCAATAAATTATATGGACGATTTGTTGAGATATGGACGATTTGTTGATTTGAGACGAGTTTTTTATGTAATAAGGCAACGTTAAACCTAAAAAAATGTATGTTCGTAAAAACCACTATTGAGTATCTGGGTCATGAAATAAACCTGAACGAAGTCAGACCGGGTGCCCTGAAAACGAAAGCGATAACAAATTTCAAATGTCCAGAAAATGTTAGAGAAGTTCGTCAATTCCTGGGACTATGCAGTTATTTTCGGAAATTCGTACCTAAATTTGCTGAGATGGCAACGAAATAAGTTACTGCGTAAGGAATCAAAGTTCGAGTGGAATGCAGATCAGGAGAATAGTTTTAAACAACTAAAAGATAACCTGATGAAACAACCAACGTTGGCAGCCTATGATCCAAAACTAAGTTGCGAGGTACACACTGACGCGAGCAGTACCGTTTGGCTGGTATCTTGTTACAACGATCCGAGACAAATTTAAAACCTATTGCTTACTTTAGTAGAGCTACAACCGATACCGAGAGAAATTTTCATAGCTATGAATTAGAAACGTTAGCTGTTGTCAGTAGCCTAGAAAGATTCAAATATTACATTTTAGGAAAAACAGTTCGAGTAGTGACAGATTGTTCCGCGATAAAAACAACCATGTCAAAGAAGGAGTTAATTCCACGCATTGCAAGATGGTGGTTAAGAATCCAAGAGTTTGACGTTATGTTGGAGCATCGACCCGGTATTCATATGGGACACGTAGATGCGCTTAGTCGTTCGCCTGAAGAACCGTCACAAGAGTTAGAACCGGCTTCGTTAAACATTTACAAGGTGATGATAACAGACGACGATTGGTTATATACCTTACAAATGCAGGATCCATTCCTTAAAAATATTGTGGATAAATTGAAATCAAAGGCCGATAAGCAAATATTGAAAGATTACGTCATCGAACGAGGACGCTTATATCGAAAAATAAACAACGTTAAGTTATGGGTTGTGCCCAATGCGGTTAAATGGAGAATTGTGCAGGACTGTCATGATAAAGCGGGACATCTAGCGGTGGATAAAACGTTGCAACGTATTCGAAAAATATATTGGTTTCCACAAATGAGACGTTACGTGAAGAAATATACGCAAGCGTGCGTAAAATGTGCGTATAACAAACATCATGGAGGTCATAAAGAAGGAGAATACCATTTTGACGAAATCGAGCCAATTCCGTTTAGGACCATCCATATGGACCATTTAGGACCTTTTCCACGAAGTTCACAAGGAAACATGCACGTGTTGGTTATCGTGGACTCGTTTACTAAATATATTGTCGTACGAGCGGTAAGAAACACAGCGACTGCGCCTGTCATAAAGGCCTTAAACGAAATCACGGAAATTGTTGGTATGCCAGCGAGAGTCGTTACGGATAGAGGTACTGCGTTCACCTCTAAAACTTTTGAGGCTTATTGTCGAGACAATTGTATCCAACATATAAAGGTGGCAGTACGAACTCCTCGGGCCAACGGGCAGGTGGAGAGAGCAAATAGGACGCTCATAACGATGATCACCACAACCACTCAAGAGGACCGAAAGTGGGACGAAAGACTGAGGAATATTCAATGGACTTTGAACACAATGGTAAACCAAACCACCAAACGAAGCCCTCATGATTTAGTATTCGCCTACAACCCGCGGGACATTGAAGAAAACCAAATCGCTCTCACATTACAAGTCGATAAGGATGAAGGACCTGGAGAGGAACTACCGAAAATTCGTTATGCTGCTGCTGAATTAATTAACAAGCAGAGAGAAAAATGGAAGCGAAGATTCGACCAACTACATCGACCTTCTATGAAATACGAAATTGGAGATCTCGTGTTAGTTGAAAATGAACCGGCTAGTACTGGAGCACCCAGAAAACTTGAACCAGCATATAAGGGGCCTTATATGGTAACGAAAGTTCTAGACAAGGATCGATACGTACTCGAGGATCCTCCGTATCTAAAGGTAACTCAGCGAGCGTATACTTCCGTATTTTCAAGCGACAAGATGAAGAAGTGGTGCTGTCTACCACCCGGCGATGAAAATGATGAAGGACGAGTTGAAGACAAAGATTCCGAAGACGACTACCCCAGTGAGGACACTGTGCCGTTAGGATGGCCGAGCTGTAAACCTGGCAACTCAGAGTCAGTTTAAAATATGGCGGCGCGAGCGAAACGATAGCGAGACGGTGGCGCGACTTATCTCGGGTTTCTTTAATTATTGAATATTGATATTGTTTACTTAAATATTATTCCTCTTTGTTTGAAATTAATAAACCTTTATTTTGTTTAATCGGAATTGTTTCTTTTCGTTAGTCATTAAGAGCGCACTCGCTTTACACCAGGATCTCCCAGTTGTTGCGGCTTCTTCTAGTAGGGTTCTCCTCCACGTTGTTCTAGGTCTTCCTACTCGACGGGAACCTTGCGGATTCCAGTCAAGGGCCTGTTTAGCTAGATTTTCGTTTTCGCGTCGCAAGGTGTGGCAAACCCAATTCCATTTCCTTCGCCTGATTTGGTCGTCTATCCTTTCTTGGCCGGCACGGCGCCATAGTTCTTCGTTTGAAATTCTATCTTGCCAGCGGATTTTTAGGATACGACGAAGACATCTGTTGATGAAGACTTGTAGGCGCCCTGTGATGAATTCGGTGACTTTCCATGTTTCGCAACCGTACAAAAGAACTGCCTTAACGTTGGAGTTGAAATATATTTTAGCGTGCTTGTGTTTCAAGTTTTAGATTACTTTTGCTTGACAATTGGTACGCAGGAATATGATGGATTTGGTGTTTTGGGTATCAAGGTAGTTAGGGATGTGGGGTTTTCACTTTCCGAGTTTCACTCTATTCTCGGGGACCCCTCTGGCCTGGGGCCCAGAGCAAATCGTCCCAGCTGTCCCCCTTTGTGGCCGCTCTGGGCGTATCACTCCACTCACTAAGTTAACCCCGACGTTTATGGCTCAGTTTAAAATCGATATTTTTCATCTGAACCATCCATAATAATTCTTCGCTTTTTAGGTTTTTCTCAGAACACTTGAATTATAAAAATGGGCAATCTTCTTTTCAGTGAAATTAGTCGACCAAGTGGCTTGAAAATACAAAAAAATTTCAGAAACTGGTTATGATTTGTTGGGTTTGAGGACTAAAATTGAAAAAGATTATAATGCAAAACATTTTTAATTCTTCACTTGCCGAAGAATCAGCTGGCAAAGGTCAAAAGTTGCAGAAATTACAACACGCAAGAACATTTTTTTGTTTGAAATAATCAGAAAAAGCATCCTGTAATCGCTTACCATCAGGCTACATATCAATCCTGTGTATAAATTATTAGTATCTGTTCATCATGCTCAAACAAAACCGAAAGCAAAACTTGTTCGCCCACACAAATGAATTGATTGACGTCGGCAACGAATATAAAACAACAAAAGTAACAACAAATAAATCAAAAAATGTTTAAATTTTAAAATTTAAATTTTTATATCTCTGCCCATCTGTGGATAAACCCGAAACAATTCAGTAAAGTCGAAAGGATTCGCAAATAAAATCATTCATAAGCAACGAGCCCCGAAAAAAAGCGGATGTAAAAAATTCGATGGGCAAAACACCCCCACATATGCTGTGTGAGCCCCAACCTTGGAGCCATTTTTCTTTTGCATGCCACATGAGTAAGCTACAGGCCGCCCACTACCCCCAATTTGTCATCGATGGACTGCATGCAGTACAGGGGCTAAGTGGAAGTGCGCCAGGGGCAAGCGAGGGCCAGTGCTGTGCCGATGCACCACCGGACCCAGTGGCTGTTTGCTGACCACAATTTACACATTTTATTGTTATTCGAAATAAAATTTATTTTCGAAAAGGGTTAAATGCGGTTTCACAGCCTTAGATTTATGACCGGACTCTGTCAGTAGGATTTCACCCATAATTTTACTGTATTTGGTTTAGATCTTACCAAAATAAACAGCGACGCTGGAAAAATATATAGATTCTGTAATTGCACACTATGTCAGAGCACACATGGCTGAAGCGTAGATTTATTGGGGCGAGCTTTCTGCATTCTGCTTTCGAAATTGGCATGCAAAATATTTCTACAATGTTGCCTTCTTACAAATATCGCGTTTATAGTTCTGTAAGTAAAAACTTTGTAGCCAGCTTCCTGGGTAACAGGGCGAAAATTGATTGGCAATCCGCTGCGTTACTGCGGGAAGAAAGGCACGTAGTGGAAATTCAATCCAAGCATCATAAAAATTTGATCGAAATGGTTGAGCGCTTGCAGTTGACGTCCATGAGATTTTCGCATGCATAAAAGCCATTGAGGTGGATATAAAATTTGGCAACGTGAGCATACTCCAGTGCCTAAAAATGTCAGGATCAGCCATTGCCCGATTTTCCCCGGATTCCTCGTCCCCGTTCCGTTGGCGATTTGATTTTTGCTTTGTGCCACTGAAAATGGCGAAATGAGAATGTTAATCTAGGAAGACCAGTAAATGGTCTTGATCTACCAGACTAGCTTTTCGACGACACATTTCCCATCAGTTGCAGTTGAAAGCTTTGAATAGAGTTTGAGTTATTGCTTGGATTACAGAAAGACTGGCGAATTCCCGCTCTTTGCCTTTCATGAATATAACGAAGCTTTTAAGGATGCTCCAAACGGATAGATGCAGAGGGAATTTTTCGGCCATAAACTGAACATTTTTTTACGATTAATCCTGGCTTTCAGCCTTCATAGATGGGATTTTAAAAAGAGTAACGATGTTTTGATATGTCGAATGTAGTGCTGGTCTACTCGAAATGGTTTTTGTTAGTCAGGACGAATTTTATTACAAGCATGCTTTCAGTCCTTAAATGTCCATTTCGTTTTTTCTGATAAATCGCAGTATATCATTTGAGATTTGTAGTCTGTTAAGATCAATATCACAACCTTTGAGACTAGCTATCACCAAACACGAACTGAAATGTTCAATCTCTAGAAAAAAAATGCATTTTAAAGTTAAGGTTAAGGTCGTATAAGGCAACCTAGTTAACCTTTGATTGTAATTTGATCATACATATCAACCTCACTCCCTTAAAAATTCAAGATTTGGGGTAGTGGGGTAGTATAGCCGCAATTTTTATTATAAAATGGTTTTTAATTTTAATATTGGATTTTTTGTGCTGGTTACTATTTATTAACTATGAAAAACAAATTGCATTTTCAAAATTAAAAATTTCCCCTAAAAAAAAGTGCATTGGCTAGTAAAAATGCTAGAAAATATGTTTTTTTCAAGTATAATATATTTAATTACATAAGATAATGACTTACTAAGTTAATGTATATAACTAACATTAATATTCAATATCTTGCACTGCTAGCATGACCATGTGCGGGTTCAAGTCAAGGATCGATCTCTGAAAATAGTATAGTACAAATACAGAGAATGCAAAACTAAATTCTCAAGATAGATTTCTGGAAATAAAAATTGACAGTACAGTAATCTGATTATATTATTTGTATCTGCAATTAGGGGGCGAATGGCTAACAAATACCTCGGAATGTAGTGGCACTCGATTTGTCACTTCTGTTAAAGACCAGAGAAGAGTTACTGCAGACGAGCACCAAGCAGCTTATTTAGCAAGTCCTTATCCCACCTCCACGCGGTGTCCCCTTCTTCGGAAGGAGCCAACGAAATAGAGCCAATTTCAACATTAAAGTTGCTTACTAGAGGCTGTAGCATAATAGTTATTAGACATCATTCATAAAAAATTGTTCCAATTTTGTAAAAAAAGATATTGGTTAATTACGTAGTTTTTGGAGAAAAAGGTGGTTGAAGTTGAAATTTCTCTCTGAAAAAAAACCAAAATTTTGATTTTAACGACTTATAACTCTGAACTTTGCTGGGTTGAAACCTTGACTTTTACAGTTTTATATAGGCGAGAGTATTCTGCGTAGATTGCTATCTTATTCATGAAAATATCTAATAGGGTGACAAAAATACAGGGTAATATGTAAACCTCTACCAAAAAAATTGCAAAATGCCCTAGCGGCTAAACCGTTACGATCCCCCCCCACTCATACGATTTTTGTTCGTCTATCCAAGACCTATCCACAGTTAGGCGTTTCGACATTTTAACTGGTACACCCTGTGCAAGACTTTTGACACATCATATAGAATTCCAAAAAAGGTTCATACCAACCAGTTTTCAGCTTATTACCTCGCATTCCGAGTTTCGCTTTTTTTGCCTTATTTGACTATTTTTTTATGTGGCATGGTCAAGTTCAGGAATCACTCTTTGTACCACCAGACCGTCATGTGGTTCAACTCATGGTGAATGTCTAGTACATAGTAAGCTTGACCTGAAAATAGAAAAAGAGTAGTCTGGTGGATGCATAAGGAGAAGGCAGTGAGCCTCGCGTTTGCACTACTAGGTGTTGTATGAGTGCATCCATTTTTTAACAGCCGGGTGAGTCACAACCGTCATGGCTAGCAAGAGACAGTCTTGTTGGAGTGTTATGCCTCCTGAAACAAGCGAATCCCACTAACTAGCCGACAAAGGCTGCCAAGCAAACAGTATCAGACTACCAGGTGAACAAAGAGGTGCACCCACCGCTAGATGAAAAACCGAACTAAGCGGAAATTTGGTACCCTATTATTAACCGGTTAAGCCGGCAGGATGCCTCATTAAGGCTATCGACTGGACTAGTAGTAGTATTTCCTAAATAAAATCGAAACGTGATGTTCGTTAGTACTAACAAATTTAAAAATTGACACAAAACAATCCATTTAATATATATGTCAACTGACTTAAAAAACGCATGTTGAGAAAAGGGGTCGTCCATAAATTAAGTGAGGCGATTTTTTCGTTTCTCGACCCCCCTCCCCTTGGTGAGATGTCGAGAGATTTGGCTCAACCCTCTCCGCCCTAATCCTAGGTGAGATTTAAAAAAATCTTTAGTATTTACATTAAAAATACGTATTTACTGGTGCAACCTCCGTAAGTCGGACCTTTCCTTAGATGATAGAACTGCAGGAAACTTGCGTATGAAATCCGTGTGCGCAACCGTAGTGAAAACTGGGTCAGTCGATTGTCAAATTGGGTTAATTGACTGCCGAATTATTATATCTGCTTTGTTTATATTAAGATGAAATGATTAGAACTCGGAGTGACGGCGTGTAAGATTTTATTTGAGGTAAGTGATCGTTTAGACTCTTTGCCCCTCTATTCCTGGAGCGTTCCCTTATCGTGTGCGTTACTGTAGCTCTATATTTTAAGGGCCTTTTCACGGGTCAATGTTAATTGCCTCGTACGCTGCAGCATTCGCCGAGTCTCGCGTTTGGCTGGCCAGTGGCGACTAAACAATCGAGGGGCTACTTACTGGATTTGGCATAACCGAGTAAAATTTTTTAAGAATGATTTAGCCATATCTTAAGGCCCCCATTTATACACAGGTCGCAGGCAGGCCGTGGCCTGAATGCTTTCGGTTTTGCCTTGATACCTAGTATCACCACACACTCATCGGCCGCCAGCTGTATGTGGACTGCAGTCCAAGAAAGTTGACAAAAATCTTTGTATTTGGCGTTTATCGCCAGTTCGTGCCAAAGTCTAGAAATAGCAAGTCTTTCATCTTCATACAAAATGTTCACGCGATTAGTTGTGTGCGTGCTTATTTGAACATCGCTGTTAAGCACTACTCAAAGCATACATATATCGTGAACTCAGCGAGACAAAGCCAGATTCTCTCTTTACGATTAAGTATGCAGAACAGAAAAGGAAAGAAAACTGAATTAGCTGTTTTCTTTCATAAACGAGCAAATATTCATTCACCAATACATCAAGTTTATGATCATATAAAATTATAAAATCTTCCCGCGGATAGCTGTGTGCGAGTGTGTATGCAAATGTTGTACTACCTCTCTGATAGTCAGACATTGTCATTTGAAGAATATTAAGTACATGCACATATTGTGCTGTTCCCTTTCACGCATTAACCATATGAAGATGAAAGACTTGTTAATTTCGAAAACGAGACGATAGGGGTATTCATGATCTGTGTTAAACGTCGAGAAATCGTAAAATGTTATCTTCGAAATAGACGAGATCGTGAGCGACCCCTTTCAATTTCCATGTTAAAGTGTTATTTCGAATAATCGAATTTCACATCTGCCACTCTGCCATATGATTATTTCGATCTCGATATCGAGTTGTTGAATTAACACGCCTTTTCAAATGTTATTTGTTAAAATCGAAACAAATATCATTTACTAAGGAAAGTTTCTCGATTTGTTAAACTTTTTTCTCGATTTAACACAAATAACACGAATAACACAAATAACACAAATCATGAGTACCCCTGATATTGTCTTCGCAGGTAGCATTTTGACAAAACGGTTTCGTTTTCGTCTCGTTTCGTCTTCGGGAGTACAGGCCCTGGTCTTTAGTGGAGAAACATTTCACCCAGTTTTCTCGCAATTTTGACTGTTTCTTAAACGAAAAGGATTCGGCTCGACCCCTTCCCTCCTAACCGCCTCACGTAATTAATGGACGGCCCCAAATTTAAAATTTCCCATTCCCATCTCCATTTCCCTGGAAACTGTTTTCGATTATTATTATCGATGACAAGAGCTTGTATGGAGACTATTCCAGAACAGATTAAAAAAAATTTGTTGACGAAATTGCAATTGAAGCTGAGAAATTGAAGTTCTTGAGAAGTACTTGAAGCTTTCGCGACATTATCGATATTTTGCTGAAATCCAACCCATAATAATTTTTAAGTTTCAATAATTCACAGGCCTGCAAGGTTTTTTTCTTGACAATTTAATAGTCGTATTTTAAGTATTTTTTCGCGCTGAATCCGAATCCGTTGGCCAAATTGCCCTATCACGTCAGGATTTTGAGCAATCCTAACCTAAAAGTGCCAAAAAGCGAACACGCTTTTTGGCACTTTTAGGTTAGGATTGCTCAAAATCCTGACGTGATAGGGCAATTTGGCCAACGGATTCGGATTCAGCGCGAAAAAATACTTACAATACGAGCCCCCGAAAAACGAGGTGCAACGATGATAACATGTCTTAATAAAAATCGTCGATTTCGCGCCAAGAAGTTTTTCTTTTCAGTATTACAAAAAAAGTGTTGTCAAATTTCACGCTTCCGACATGCTTTTCTATAGATTTTGGCATGCTGAAAACGATCCCGTTGTCAGATTTGCCCTATCATTCCATAGTTTTGAGATATTTAACGCGCAAAAGTGCAAAAAACACGCTTTTTGGCACTTTTAGGTTAGGATTGCTCAAAATCCTGACGTGATAGGGCAATTTGGCCAACGGATTCGGATTCAGCGCGAAAAAATACTTAAAATACGACTATTAAATTGTCAAGAAAAAAAAAAACCGTTTTTTGCAGGCCTGTATTAATTTTTACATAAATCGCAGAAATACATTTACTAAAATAATTATTCCAACAGCATTAATTAAAATAATAAAATTTCACTTATTGTTTTCCCCAAAAATAGTATTTAACACCACAACTGACGCAATTTGACAAAACCCACAAATTCCCCAACCCCTTAGAGGAAAGGAAACTTGAGAAAAACAAAAACACATTTACATACACTTAAAAAAATTACTCCTAATCCTTTAAGCATTTTAAAAGTAAATAATTTAATTAAGTATTAATTTTTCTGATCCCAAAAGCTACAAAAAAAAAATTAACACGAAAAAAAGGATCTCATTAAAAAAGCCCCAAAAAAACATTTTTGTGTAAGTGTTCAATTTGTAACACATTTCTTCACTTTACAATGTTCTCTACATTTACATTCAAATTCCCTTTTGTTAATATGTGTACAAATGAGCATTAATTATTTTTCATAATTATAACGTAAAAAAAAATTTTTCTACGACAACTTAATTAAAGTTACTTGGCCTTGGGATAAAAGAATGGAAAGGCAAATTAAGGATATTTTTTAACCTTGAAGTTAAATAAAAAAAAATGTATGTATATAATTTTGTAGTCACACTCCTTTGCATACACACACATATATAAAAAAAACATCCCGATTGCGTGTCAGTTAAGCATAATGTCAACACTCCAGAATTAATTATTCAAATCAAATTTGGACTTTGCCTTAATGAAAACTCTCCGTCTCAAATTAAATTACTCCTATTGCGATAAGCCCAAAAGTTTCTAGTACTTAAGGAATTTTTTCTCTAGACTTAATTACAAAATACACTTTAACTCTCACCCTGCAGCGAGGATATATATCGCCAGAAAGGCAGCCACCAAAGGAGCGGATTACCCACAGAAGTTCAATCCTTGGCAATAATCAATTTATCCAACAATTTATCCTATAAACAGGATTAAGTAAACTTATTAAGTGTCCTTTTAGTGTACAACTGCTGACGATATTTGGAAGCAGGAATATACCTTAGCTTTTTGATGTGCCCTGGTGATGGCGTCTGGGTGGGGGTGGGAATGGGTGGGGGTTATTCGTTATTATCTTCTTACTTACCTTTGCCATCATTATAAGGTGATAAGAAAAATGCAAATCACTTCATCTAGCAACGGAACTATAGGTTGCCGTCATTCGGCTTCGGGCAGGCCACCACCAATATCGTGGACCCAATCTGCTGTGTTGCCATATGTCTATCGGACTAGGTGGGATAATGGTAGTAAATATTCAATAAGGGAATAAATAAGCAATAGACAGGCAACTGGAGCAGGACCCGTCTGTTGGGTGGGGTCGTCAGGCGGGGTCGTCGGGTGGGGTCGTAGGGTGTCGTTCTGGGGCCAAATCAAATATGCGATTCTGTGATTAACATAATACGTTCGAAATGAGCCACTTTGTATGCCCCGATGGCTGCTGCTGCCAGTCCTGCCGATTTTTTCGTTGGCCCGCGGCAGCATCGGCATCCTTTTGGTCCTTGTCTGTTTTTGTCGCAACGCCTTCATTCTCCATTGGTGTATCGTTAGTTGTACGGTGATTGTGCACGATTTAATAGGAAAACTTTTTGGTTGTGTGTGTATTCCCCCCACAATTTTCGGTTTTTGTCGCCCCGAAAATAAATAGCCAAGGGCTCCCGAGATCAGAATTTGTGATGAAAGATTCCTGCACCCTGCCCAACTTTCACAAGTAAAGCCAACAAGTTTTTTTTTCTCCATTTTTTAACACAGCATATTTTACGATCCCAGAAGCACACTCATCTTCATTAATAAAGAAATTTCTTCGTCTGGAAATAAATAGGTATACTGAAGTGGGCAACCGGCCAAAAATGAAGGAAAAATTAATTCCTTTCATATACACCATTTTATAAAAAAAAACATTCCCTTCGCTAAAGGACTCTTATAAAAAATTTCAGGGTTAAAGTTTGCTTTAGAAAGAAAAAGTTGTGAGTGGATACAAAGTAAAATACTATAAAAAAAAAGCATAAAGTCGTCGAGAAGATTTTAAATAATTTTTTTTTTACTACACCATTAAAAGTTTTAGACTGATTTTTTCTGTGTTAACAACTTTTATATGGAAATATTCCGACGATGATTTTTGTCCTGCTGAGAAATCAGAATTAATGGCAAAAAAAAAGTTTTGCATACGTTTTACATAATCAGTTTTACATGCGAAGGTGAGTTGAAAAATTTGCGTATTTTTTTTTCTTAAATTTTATGGCCTTCGACTCTTATAACTTTATTTAATAATTGACGTCGTGGAAGCTTATAGTGTTTCAAGTTTTGAAAATACTGAGCTAAAAAGACGCTTTGTGTAGTAAAAGCGGAAAATTATTTCCAAACTAAATATTGAACCTTGTCTCGCAACTAACAGACATTCTCCGAATGAATAATCTCGACGTGAGTACATCAGGTTAAAATATTCCAGTAAATCCACCATCGGGAAAATCAGAATTATTCGATGACAGATTGAGAGATAAACTCATTAACTCCACTGCCGGCAGTAAAAACGTCTGGTCCTTGGCAACCTCCATCAAAAAGATTTTCACTTTACATACAAAGCCTTCATTTATTTACAACAAGTAGGTGCTAACAGAAGGCCGATATGTACTTGCATGTCTGTTCGACGAAAATTTTTCCTTACCCGATACCAGCGAGCACTAATAACAAGAGTGATTAGGTAGAGCTCAAGGACAAGTAAAAGAGTTAAACATATGAAAGAAGAGATTAGAAATAACATTAAGCAAAAATGTCAAAAAAATAATAACAAACGCGCGATGGAAATACATCTTATGCAAAAAATACATTATTACGAAAGAAACAGAAGATGTTCCTTGATTCCCCTACTGGAAAGTTTACATTCAAATGGAAGCAAAACTGGAACAGAGCAGTAATTTGATGAGTAAACATTTCGTGTTGGTATAGCGATTTTGGCTTACGAATGCACATGTATTGTTGTTTTGGGCGTACGAATGCACTTGTATTGTCCATTAAAAAAGGCGGGAATCTTATAATATACATTCCAGCCACTTCCCCTTCATTTTTTATCTTTCTTTCACATACGCTGCGTTTAGTGGCTAAGTAATTCTGCCTTCTTTTATCATAGATATTACTTCTTTGTTCATTTTGACTTTTTCACTCCTATTGAAATTTTTATCAGCTGATTTCAAGGGCAATGAAACATTTTTAAAAATTTGTTCTAGCTCATCACTCTTGTTATTAGTGCTCGCTGCCGATACTGACACGCAACCCCCACCATCGAGTGTTCCGCACACTCAATTGATAGAGTTTTCCTAAGGACGGGTTAAGTGTATATGTAGGTGTCTGAAAGAGCTTGACCCCAACAAAGCCACTGGCCCTGACAAAATTCCCCCTATGGTTCTTAAAAAATATACCTCACCCTTGACTAAATCTCTGCGCAAACTTTTCGCACTATCATACTTCTCCGGAGTTTATACCATCCATCTATCCAATGGCATTACAGCCCATATCGAGCCTTGACCTCCTCTAGGGCATTTCTCCTAGCTTGGCGGTTCCTTGCAGCCAATACCGTCTTTACCATAAGGGCACTCGGGACCCGGGCCTAGGGCCCCCTTCCTCTCGGGGGCCCCGAAAGACCGATATATTCGTTTACTATACGAGAACGCAATAAAAAAATCCTTTTTCACGATTATAATTTTAAATTTTTTTTTAATTTAAATTGAGCATCTTAATAGCTATAGCCAGAATATTTCCGAATGCTAGTGATCGGTTATACAAACCACTCTGATTCCAAAAGCGGGCTTGCACAGTTTCTGCAATGGCTATACATAGATATCGACATTTACCTAGTTTATAGCTGTTCCAAAAATAATTCGAATTATGATTACAAATTTTTTTGTTGCATAAATATAAAAAGCAAAATACCTTTGAGTCATTGTAATCCTTATATTAAATTGAATTTGTGTTATTGTTTACAATGGACGTTTCGACATTAATATTCTATGTCATCTTCAGCTAAAAAATTTAATAAATTTACAATAAAAAAAAACTTTTAGATGAAAGAATTAATATAGGTTATATGAGACTCACCAGCAAAAAGAAGAAATATTAACTAATTACTTTAAAAAATCTTGGTACAAAACATTAAAAAGAACAATACATATTCGGAATAATTTGGTGACTTAAGTTACACACATTAATTATCTTTTTTATCTTAACTTTTATATAGTAGGACATTTTTGAAGAAATCTTATGTTCACTGATATAAAGTAAAATGGAATGACAATCGAAAAGAAGCTTTAAGATCTTAGGCAAGTACCAACATATAGAAAAAATAAAAACAAAGTCATTACCAACAGAATGCTATAAAATGGAAAAATGGATGTGAGAGGTATGAAAGGTAAGGTGAAATTTGAAATATATTAATGATAGTTTCTAATAAAGTTGTTAATAAATTTTAAATTGTTGTTATGGTCAGTGTGATTATTGACAGCAAGTGTTTTTTTGTAATTAATATAAAAGGTTTCTTTAATAAGTCTATTGTTATAATAATGGTCAAAATCTAGAATTTTTGTGTCTTTGAATTTAAAAATATGTCCAGTGTCATAAGTATGTTTACAAAGAGCGCTATGGTGTTGGTTTTTACTTTTGGCATGGTATTCATGTTGGTAGATCCTCTTTTTAAGAGGTTGAGAAGTCTCACCAATGTAGATTTTGTCACAACCGCCACATTCTATCTCGTAAATAACATCTTTGGTCTCGTTGGTAGGTACTCGGTCTTTCAGTTTAGTAAACATACTCTTAACAGATGAAATGGGAAAACTAACAATCTTAATATTACTGTTTTTAATCATTTTATTAACGGCATATTTGGTAATGTGGTCAATAGGGATTTTAGTGAACACAATGTCAGAGGTGGTATTTTTTTGAATAACCATATCTGTATTATTTTTAGTTTTCAAAATATGTAATCTTTTAGTTAAAAATTTTTTAATAAATGTTAAAGGGTAACCGTTCTGTTGTAATCTATCATAAACTAATTCAAAATTTTTACGGTGAAATGTATGGTGGGATAAGAGAAAGACACGATCGACTAAAGAATTTACGACACTGATTTTGTAAGTATTATCTGTATGAGAATGGAAATTAAGAAGTCGACCACTAGAACTAGCCTTCTGATACCAATCGGTGATAATACGATTGTTATTTCTGATTAATGTGACATCTAAAAAGTTTAATTTGTTCTCTTTTTCAATTTCAAGGGTGAATTTGATTATTGGGTGAAAGTTGTTAAATCTGTTAAGTATATTATTAATCAAATTAGAAGGGGCAATAATTAAACAATCATCAACGTAACGTTTATAATAGCAGATTTTATATTCGGGGACAGAAATAATTTCTTTTTCAAGCTTCTGTAAAACTATGTTGGCAAGAGAACTCGAAATACTGGATCCCATGGGTGATCCGTCAATTTGTTTGTAGATGGAGTTATTGTGACTAAAGATCGAATTTTTAAAACATAATTTGATACCATCGACGAATTGATCACAACTAAGATGAGTGAACTGATCAATCTCTTCCCATCTGTCGTCTTCTTCTTTGATCCGTTAGCTGGCGGTCCGAGCGGGACGTTCCCGCAACGGATACGCTGCTGTCGGTGCCGCTTTGAAAAATGCGGTTTCTTGCCTAGTTTCTTCGGTCTTCGGAGTGACCGATTCTGGTCAACTCGGCAGGTCGACCACCCTCCTCCTTTCACACCCTGGGCTTGGGACCAGGCGACGGCGGAGTTCCCATCTGTCGTATATACATTCAATAACTAAACTTTGAGGGATACTAGGATATAAGGCTGTAACGTCTAGGCTTGCAAGACAGCAGTCGTTAGGTACATTAAGGTCAGAAAAATCATTGACAAGATCAAAAGAGTTCTTAATGTTAAATTCATGTTTAGTGGTAACTTGAGATAGGATATTATTTAAATGTTTGGAAAGTTTGTAAATAGGGGTGTCAATAGTGGAAGTGATTTGACGTAGAGGAATATCCACTTTGTGGATTTTGGGGTTCATTACAATGACTCAAAGGTATTTTGCTTTTTATTAACATGAAATGGATCCTACATAACCTATAAGAAAATTGCATAAATATACATATAATTCGAATTATAGCTTTAAACGAAATTTTTCGGCTTAAGCCAAGTTTATAAGAAAATAATTGTGAGAATCTTCGATATTAAATACCCGTTTATACGTTAATTCGAAATTTTTGCGTAATCTTAAGTTAAATCGATTTAATTTTGCTGCTATAAACTTGGTAGATAATTGTCTATGGTTGCGGGAATCCCCGATTGTGTTAAACTTTCAAGACGGAAAATAAGTGGCGTGATTTAGTTTTTGTAATAGTTAATAGAAATTTTGACGTGTTCGTTTATATTGTAGATTATTTCATTATGTCGAAAAGAATATATTTAAGTGGTTCACAAAAGAGAAAAAAGCGTTAGGACAAAAAGAAATAGTCGAAAAACTGCCTAAGGTTACCTCATTTTTTACAGTTGAAGAAACAAATAGGCTTACAGATTCGTCATCCTCATCAACTCAAGATAAAGATATTTCTGAATATCAACAGGAAAAGAGTTTTCGTGCGATGAAAATGACAAACACACTTCAGACGCTGAACCCTCCACTTCAAGCTACTGTGAGTTTATAACTGCAAGCTTGGAGAATGTAAATTCTGATCCCGGTACGTATATAGTGATGAAATTTTAACGGAAGAAGTACGCGATATTTGGATTGGAAAAGGACCAGAGTGTTTCCAAAATAAAAATTATGACTTCTCCGAAACTTCTACAAGTTTTCCAGATTCAAGCAGTAAAACAAAAATTAGATGCTTGAATAAAAATATTTTTACTCGTAAATTGACGAATGGCGAGTTTTTAGAAAGAAAATGGCTCCTTTATTCACCGTCGAAGAAATCTGTGTACTGTTATTGCTGCCGTCTATTTAATAATACTACTGGTACTGGGCATAATTTGAGTTCTCCGAATGGATATAAAGATTGGAAGCATATAAGTAACTTATTAATAGAGCATGAAAACAGTTTACAGCACAGACAATTTATGATGAATTATGTCGCAAGAAGTAAAACTACTGGACGAGTTGACAGTGAGTTGCTGTCCCAATATAATACAGAAGTCAATTATTGGAAGAATGTATTTAGAAGAATTGTTGCAGTAGTTAAATTTTTAGCTTCAAGAGGTCTTGCTTTTCGTGGTGATAATGAGATATTGGGGTCTCAAAATAATGGAAATTATTTGGGATGCTTTGAACTGATTAGTGAGTTCGATCCTTTTCTTGCTGATCATTTACGAATCTATGGAAATCCTGGAAAAGGAAGAACATCATATTTATCTGCAAATATTTGTAATGAATTTATTAATATAATGGGACAGCAAGTCTTAGAAACAATTGTTAAGGAACTAAAATTAGCAAAATATTACTCTATTAGCGTAGATTCCACCCCGGATCTGTCCCACGTTGACCAACTGACTTTCATCGTTAGATACGTAAAAGACGGAGAGCCCATTGAGAGATTTTTGCAATTTTTGCCTATGGATGAGCATAATGCACAATACATAGCAGATACCATTTTAACCTGTTTTGAAAGCCTTGATATTCCTATAAAAGATTGTCGCGGACAGAGCTACGATAATGCATCAAATATGGCTGGAAAGTACTCTGGTGTTCAGTCAAGAATAAAAGAAAAATGTGAAATTGCAATTTTTGTTCCATATGCAGCACATTCGCTAAATTTAGTGGGTGTTCAGGCTGTTGAGTGTGTTTCTTCAGCAGTAGCATACTTTCAGTTTGTCCAAAAACTTTTCAATTTTTTCTCCGCTTCGACCAAAAGATGGAAAATTATGACAGATCATTTGGGTGCAAATAGAGTCCTGAAATCTCTCTCGGAAACTTGATGGTCTGCACGTGCTAATGCTATTAATGCATTGCAAAATGGTTATTTAAATATTTCTGAAGCTTTGTCATCAATTGCAAATGACATCAATCAACCAGGAGAAACAAGAAACGAAGCCCAAAGCCTAGCAAAAAAAATGGAAAAATTGGAAACTATTCTTTTAACGGAGATATGGAATGATCTTTTGGGAATTATGAATAAAACAAGCTTAAGTTTACAGAACAGCACTATAACCATGGACGTTGCAACAAAACTTTACGCATCTCTGATCGATTATGTCAATAACGCACGCAATAATTTCGATCAGTACGAATCGGCCGCTAAAGAAAAACAGCCAAATGTTGACTATAAAGATAAGTCAGAAAGAAAAAGAATTCGCAGCACACACATCATATTTTTTGAAGGATCATCAGAGACTGTACAGTTTAATGACAAAGAAAAGTTTCGTGTAGATACCTTTATCCCCATAATCGACTCATTATATGCACATTTAAAAACCCGTTCGGCAGCATACCAAGAAATTGACAATCGTTTTAGTTTTCTTTGTAAGTTAACAACAATCGATTCTGATGTGTTGTCAAATAAATGCAAAGAATTTGCTGAATTTTATCACGAAGATGTTAATGCATATGAGCTCAAAACAGAATGTTTCCATTCAAGGCAGTATTTAAAAAACATCGCAGAGGAATCAGCGGATTTAAGTATCTCAAACTTACATAAGCTAATAAAGTCTGATAAATTAGAAGAAACTTTTCCAAATGTTGAAGTTGCTACAAGAATATTCCTTTGCTTAATGGTTAACAATTGTAGTGGAGAGCGCTCATTTTCACACCTAAGGAGAATAAAGAACGAATTGCGAACAACAATGTTACAAAAACGACTAACTAATTTGTCAATTATGTGCATAGAAAGTGATATTCTTCAAAAAATAGACTTTGAGCATATAATAGAAGATTTTGCTAAACAGAAATCCCGAAAGAAACCATTATTGTAGTCGTAACCGATTCAAACCAGCAGCAAACTTATCTAATTAATAATATAATGTTTATTTGATTTGTATCCATTAACAATAATAAATATAAGATCATAGCAGAAAAACGTTTGTATATTCACTTTTTTTACTTTCCAAAAGGGCCCCAAATTCTTGTGTGCCCAAGGGACCCGCCTTGACCTAAGACGGCCTTGCGCAGCAGTTCTCCAGTTCCGAACGTTGTCTCTACCTCAGCCGTCACAGCTCCCACATCTCTTCCTGGGTCTACCTGCTGGTTTATTTCCTAAAATTTCTGCCACCATAAGCCGTATTGGAATACCGTTATCGTCCATTCTGGTTACGTGGCCGGTTAGTCTTAGTCTGCTTATTTTTATAAAGGTTGAGTTGTGGGTCGTTAAAAATTTCATACAACTCGTTGTTGTATCACCTTCACCATATTCTATTCTCTCTGGTTGGGCCTATTATGCATCTGAGAATTTTTCTCTCAAACGTGTTGACTCGTTCCTCTATGTCCTGCGTCATAGTCCAAGTCTCCCTACCATAACACAGTATACTGGCCATATAACTGTTTTGAAAAGTGAGAGTTTCGTTTTCCTGTGCACAAATCTTGAGTGCAGGGTTTGTTTTTGGGCATTAAAGGCTAGTTATTACTTCCTTTTCATCGTTTCTTTTTGTATTTGTAGACCCTTTTATCGACTACTTCTAGATTGTGTTCGTCGACAGTTATACATCTTCCCATTCTAAACCTTCCAGCTCTGGATTGTTGCATCACCTCTGTTTCCTCTTCGTTGATGTTCAGCCTTATGGTCTTTGCCGCCTCTCTTAATTTGACATAGACTTCTTTTGCTGGCAAGAAGGACGTTCCCCGATGTTCACATCACCCGTATATCCAAGTAGTTGTACAGACTGCGTTGCGTGGATGCACTTCTATGCATTGACGTTTTTCTTGTCACCCGTTCTAGGGCCATGTTGAAAAGCATGGGGGCTAGTCCATCTCCTTGTCTAAGACCTTGTCACACTTCAAACTCTTCTGTTACTGCATTTTGGATCCTTACATCCGCCAGGGGGCTATTCGTTGCGAATATGATCAGTTGTACCAGCTTTGAGGGAACTCCCAATTCCCGTACGTTTATCGAGTCATATGCCTGTTGAAAGTCGACAAATATCAGGAATATATCTATATTCCTTTCGTAGGTTTTCTCCAGAATTTGTTTTAAGGTCAGCAGCTTGTCCGCTCGTCCTAAAACTAGCTTGATATTCTCCTATAAGGCCTTCTGCGATAGATTCTACTTTTTGTTTCACAAGGATTGTGAAGATTTTGTAGCTGGTGCTGAGAAGTGAGAGGCCTCTGTAGTTTTTGCAGGTTAACATACATATATCCTTTCTTGCAGATTGGACATTTAATCGCTACTGGGCATTTGTTGCTTTTTTGCCTTTTTTCAGCTTCCAGTACCTCATCCAGTGTTGGTGGTTCTATTAGAATATTATCTTAAGGGTTAACAAATGTGTGCGCCTGTGAATCTTCATTTCTTCTTGGGGTTGGATTCAATAAGTTTTGAAAATATTGTCTCCATCTTTCCTTTATCCTATCCGAGTCTGCTAATAGGTTCCCATCTATGCCCCTGCAGATACTGGTTCTTGACTGAAGCTAAGATCAGGCGTGATCGTGGCTAATTCTTCCTTCGTTGAAGTCTTCCTGTATCTGAAAGAGTATCCTTTTTAGATACCTTTTCTTCTTCTTGCTGCAAAGCTTATCTGCGATTCTTCTAATTACCTTGAAGACTTCCATCCTTGCTCTTGTGGGCCTTGCGATGTACTCCCAGTGGCTCTGGTTTCGTCCTGCTATTGCGGCTCTACAATCCTGATCAAACTAGTAAATTCTAGTATTCCTGGGGGCTTAGCCTAGAGTCTCTTCTGCTGCCTCCTCCTACTCTTTCTCTAAGGTTTTGTACGATAGCATTCTGATAGGCATCTCTACTTTCTTTTAGTTTTAGCTTGTCTATATCGTACCTTAGTTGTGTCGGCCCTCTGTGAGTTTTGGTCGTTATCCGTCTTCTAAATTTCACTTTTGACTAGATAGTGGTCTGAGCCACAACACTCTCCTCTCATAGTACTCACATCCAATATACTCGTGGCCAGTCTTCTCTCAATTAGAACATGGTCTATTTGATTATTTGTTACCCCGTCTGATGACTGCCACGTCATCTTATGATTATTTTTGTGCTGGAAAATGGATGAATTTACTACCATTGAATTCGAACTAACAAGATCGATCAATCTACTACCGTTGTCATTGGTAGCGGACTCCGGACTCTCTTGTTCCACTCGATGAACCACTGGAGACTATCATGAGGGTTCTGTGTGTCCATTTGGTCTCCTGTAGAGCGCTGATTGCTATACCGTATTTTTCCAGTAATAATTAAAGCGAACGCAGAGCGCCCGCCCTCTTGAGCGTTGTGACGTTCCTAGTTCCAAAATCAAATTCCCTATTTTGTTGTCTGGTTCGTTGCCGTTGGGTCCGAGGCCTGCCTTGAGGATTTGTGACGGGTGGGTTTTTACGGTGGAAGGTTGTCAGCCTGCTGATCCTTGGAGGACCACTCCGGCAATTTTTTCGTTTTGAGGCGCGAAACACTCGCCTGTCATCCTCCTCCGTTAGTTACTCTTTTATAGACAAGAGCATCCGATATTGACCTGTTTGACCTGTTTGTCCTCTAACCAGCTTGGTATTCCGCTATAATACCTTCAGTGAGTGAGATGCCTCTGTAGTTTTTGCAGGTTTTGGAGGTTTTCACCCAGAGGGGTATTGACCTAAGGCAATGTCAATATTTGCCTCACTGTCGAATATTATTAGATTATCCAAGGGAGGCACATCTTGAAAGCTTAAGATTAATCTGAGCACTATTCATTTTGCTAAGTCGAGTTCCCTAGTGTACTTTCTTTAGCTGCAGCATCGCCTATCGACGGAATATTTTGTGCTTGGCATTGCGGTTTCCAAATCTTAACTTATACTCATACTCAAGCTTTACAAGGAGCGCCTGGATCTCCCCGTTAATTGAAAGGAGGAAGGACAAGATGCTCTTCTCCATTTCCTTCTTTCTAATTACCACCCCGTTGTCTGCCAGCCATCTGTATGAGTTTGTTTTCGAAGTAGGCGACTCTCTACACATCTGTTTAGGGCAGTGATTCCCAAAGTGGGTTCCGCGGAACCTTAAGGTTCCGCGAAAATACTTAAAGGTTTCGTATCACCAGCGCCGAAACCCAAATACATTCGCAGACTCGCCGGCCGTTTAACGCGTTCTTGATAATCAGAAAGTGCGAGTTACCCTTCTTCCTTGAAATTTGGTCTGCGTCACGCCACGTAACATTTTGGCCCCTATTCCATATTCCCATGTCTCGGGTGTTGTGAAGAAAATGGTCATCCGCCCTCTTGAGATGGCCACCATGGGCCAAACAATATATTGAGTATACTATATTGCTTATGGTGTTCTACTTATCATACCCTTTCATTGGATACCCATGTCGAAGGGGTTGTGAAGAATATTTCAATCCGCTCTCCTGAGACTGCCGCCATGGGTCTAAAGGTATATTGAGTATACCATATTGCATTGTCATCGGAGCGAAAGCTGTATGCAAAATTTCAGCATGATAGGATATCCGGAAATTGATTGCAAAATTTGTTCCGTGAAGAAAACAGTAATCCGTCCTCTTGAGACGGCCGCCATGGATCTAACGGTATAATGAGTATACCACATTGCATTGTCATCGGAGCTGAAGTTGTGTGCAAAATTTCAGGGTAATCGGGTAACCGAAAGTATTAAAAAATCCATTGCAAGATATGTAGCGGACAAACAGACAGACAAGAAAGCGAGCTAATAAAAACGTTTTAAAATATATTAAAGGATAAATATATACTTATATCATATATAATTTTATTTTTTCATCGTTGGGTTCCGCCAAATTTTATACATTGTAGAAAGGTTCCGTACGAAATAAAGTTTGGGAGCCACTGGTCTAGGGCACATAGAGTGCGTTGCCCTGAGCGAATCCACGTCTGGTCAAGGATTCTTGGAGGTTGTCACCATTAACCCCTTTAGATATAGTAGATAACATATTTTTATCGTTTTCAACATTATTTTAGGTATAAACCAACAAAATGGTGGGCTTTCAAATTATTTTCAAAAGCGGGTTCAACTTTCCTTTGATCATGTTTTCATAAATATCTCGATTTAATTCAGTGCTTTTCCATGGCAGCTTCGTATAAAGGAACAACCTACGCAACGCTTCACACATAATTATCATAAAATCCCAAAAGGATATCACCCAAGAGCAAAGGGCAAATCACAGTCAATGGACTTCTACTAAAAGCAATCCTATTGCTACCAAGAATAAATTCTATTTATATATCTTAACGTCAATTAGGTTTATTAAAACGACTTGTAAAAATAATCACTTCAATCTAAAGCTGGCAGATTACAGTCATTTACATCCCCACGAATAAGGGCCATTTCCTACCTAAACATATAATATTAACTTGAATATAATTTCGAAAGAAATCCGTTCTTTTTTCCACCGGAATATTTCCTAATAGGATTACCTTTAATGGAAATATACAATCGAAACATGAAGTCTCTTCAAATAAGTAGCAATTATCTTATTAATGAGCAAAGCATTGAAATGGCTTATGTACGTCGAGAGCCCTTTAATGGCTTATCGAATGCACTGTGGGTGCTTAACTGCATCAATAAAATCGAACTCAGTCAGCAAATTTTGATTGGTTTCCATATGAATTTCCATATTCACATAATTGCAATGTTTTACCAAACAATGCAGGCGCTCCATTGCACCCTGTACATTTTAGTGGAGTGGTAGTAACTGGCTATGCCATAGCAAAAACAATAATTCAAAAAATATTTTTCGCGACATTTTGTTATGAAATTTACCCTATATCGTATACCGAACAATGCAAAAATATTTTTGGCTGATCCTGCGAGTATTGAAACATGCTTCCAGGAATTTTCAATTGAGTATCAATTTCAAAGTTTGCGCTTTGTGGAATTTAATCATAATTTTACATATTAGTAGGTAAACACAATAATGTGGAGAGCCAACTGCAATGTGGTGGTAACCGTATTTGTTAGTTTGTTCTAAAAAAAAACTCTCATTAAATAAAAAAATATATACCGTGTAGATAATGCATCCTTTTTATGGTTGAATTGAATTTATTTTTACAATAAAATAAAGCAAAATAATCTCGTATGTAAATGTTGCCTAAATTCATTTGGGATCATTATTTGGTTCAATAAATACTGTCAATAATTGAATTAGCCCAGCATTTTATTCAATGCCTACATATGTAATGTCCTAGTAAATATGTCATATTAAAGCTTTTAAGGTATTTATCGAAAAAATGTGTTTTTGGATAACAACAAAAGTGGGGCGGGTCTACCATATTGAAAAGGCGCTTAGTGGCTTTTACCACAACTATTACAATGAAGTACATATATTTAGGTGCAATTCTATGTAATGGGGCTTAATTTATGTTATGAAGGGTAATCTATATTAATATGATTGGAGAGGGTGCCTGAATATGATTTTAAAATAATCATATGGCTCATATGGTTATTTACATGATATTAAAACAAATTCAAGTATTTTTAAATTTTTTGTCTGGCTGTATGTCTGTCTGTTTATCCCGGCGAATCCGAGTTTTCGATGAGAAGATTCAATATTTTCTTGGAGATGTTTTAGGTCACTTTTTTTACTCTGAACCCACTATCTTTTTCCTTCTTCTTTAATCCGTTAGATGGCGGTGGGTACGGTGCCGCTGGGTCTAAAACTCTATTCACGATTCTTTTCCATTCTTCCCGGTTTTTGGCGACGTTTTGGCGCTAACTCTGTAATCGATCGATGGGTTAGGTTAGAAATTAAGTTGGATTTCTCCACCCACATTAATTATATCTCCTCCAAGGACAATTCTTTCCTGGGATTTATAAAGAGATGGTCCAAGGAATTCAACAACCCCCTCATCACTAAGCTTGTTCCTATATATGTACTGGCTGTAGCAACAAAAACTTTACATTAAAAATTATTGTTTACTTTTTAGTTCATTTTAAAATAAAAACGTATTTTTAGTCTTTTTTAAACTACATACATAGTTCGTTTTCTACTATTTATATGTATTCTGACATTTTGCGGTGTCAGATGATCAGATTTAAAATGACGTCATACAGCTTACTGTACTATAGGATAGACTGGGTACGGTTGAAACACAGGACGGTTGAAACAGAGGTAATATCTTTCGAATCATGGGTAGTAAGGGGAGGGGAGTAAAGAACGAACAAAGCGGACGACAAGTCCGAACACGAATCTTAGTGGCGCGACGCTCACTATACGTTGTGGTTGTTTCCAGAGGGCCTCATTGTAATTTCACTAGCAAAAGTAAGTATTGTTGTAGTAAAATTTTTGCAATTTACTATACTTTTCATTAACTGACAGTTTTGAGTGGTTTTGTTTTGTTTGAATCAATGTTTTTAGAAGATGATAGCGTGTATTAGTATTTGTGTAAAATTAGTGTTGCCGTTGTTATAAACTGTTTTGTATCAAATGGGGGCATGGGTACAGTTGAAACAATTTATTTATTTAAATTCCTTGCACTGTAGATGCCGAGCGAACGTGCAAGAAAAACTTCGCGGGGGCAGGCGGATTTATAAAGATATAAAGAAGCCTATGAGGAGGTAAATGCAGGGGATTCGTTACGAAAAGCGGCGGAGAAACATGGAGTGCACCACTGTTCGCTTCTAAGATATAGTCGAAAGCGAGATGCATCTGGATGAACACCAAGCCATGGGCTATAAGGCACACAATCGTAATTTTAATGAAGAACAAGAGCGAGAGCTATGAAAGTATTTAATGCGATGTGCAGATATATATTTTGGCTTTTCTAAGAAGGACGTAAGGAAATTGGCCTACGAAAGTATAATTTATCGCGACCTCGAACGTGGGATGACAACGAGATGGCTGGTGAAGAATGGTTTCGAATGTTCATGAGAAGAAACCGTATACGGGCGACTAGTTTTTTTAACAAAAGCAATGAAGATGCTTTTTATAACAATTTGATGATTGTCATGGACCGTTACAAGTTTGACCCACAAGATATTTGCTGACGAAACAGGCATAACTACGGTTCAAAAACCCGACCGAGTAGTAGCTAGATTCGGTGCTCGTTAAGTAGGTTCTGTAATTTCAGCAGAAAGGGGCACTTTAGTCACAGTAGCCTTGCCATAGGAAATGTGATTCTTCCTTTCTTCGTCTTCCCACGGATGCGTTACCAAGATCATTTTATCAGGGATGGGCCAGTTGGATCTGCTGGAGCTGCAAACCCCTCAGGCTGGATGCAAAACGAGACATTTCATAATTTCCTGCAACATTTTAAGAAACATACATATGTGTCTCTTTCTCATAAAGTCTTACTTGTGCTGGATAATCATTCCTCACACATTCACATTAACGCACTTGACTTTTGCAAGACAAATCTTGTTATCTTTTCCTTGCTTCAACCGCTTGATCAATCTGCATACGGTCCGCCATGTTAATTTTTTTACAAAATGGTCCGATTGCATTGTGACCCGAACTTTGCGTATGTGCAAAATTTCAAGTTGATAGATTATATTTTCTACTTTTTATTTAGTCTTCCGACATCTTGTGTTGGCCACCATTTTGAATATGGAATAACGCCCCTTAGATAATTGTACTTTACTCGTAGTACCCTTTTATTTGATACCCATGTCGGGGATCGGGAAACACAATTCGGCCGCCATTTTGGAACCGCCATCTTGATTTTTTACAAAAATGTCATATTGCATTGTCACATTGTTACATGAAAGCTGAAAGAGGCGTAAAAAATTGTGAAACATCGTACTAATTAATTAATTAAAAAAACTAGGTAAAATTTCGAAAAACGTAAACTTTCTTCCACCTGTTAGTGTATCCATGCGTTTAAAAAAACAAATTTATATTAGATAGATATCAGCGCTGTCACTTTTCAGGATTAACCATGGAGTATTCTATCTCTATCACGAAAATCAGATTTTCTCAAAAATCCCGTAAATTATCGGTTTAATGCAATTTTTGGCTAAGTAAAGATTGTTCGTGAGATAAATCAGCAAAAAAATGTCCCATAAGAAATTTACGTAGAACCAATGGTTTTTGAGATATAGGCTTGGGAAAACTCGGGCATGCACTGCATTCTTTTCCGCACCACCTTTGAATTATAATGCAAGCAGCGTTTTTATATGGTATCCCCAGTAGACCTAGTCCAAAGGTTACCAAGCATAAACATTTTTTGTTGATTATCTCTCTATCGCTTCTATCTCCACTTCTTTCATGCTGTCATCTTCATCAACAACTATCCCAGAGGAAAATAACGAAATGAGGTTGGCGTTATCATCGTCCACCTCAAGTTCAATGGTTCTATCCTCGGACATCGAATTGACATCGGACGGGCCCGACAAGAACCATACGCAACGGGAAATTGTAATGCTACTCTTCTGCACTCTACAATTTATAAGTTCAGTACATAAACCTCTAAAAAAAATGCAGCTGGAAATTTTCCAGCGGAATTCCCTTTATTTTGGTGTCACAAATAATTTCCCAAAAGCCCATAAAGCTAACTGGCCGGCTACTCGAGTTATGGAGGTTCAAAGGTCACGAAAATCAATTTTAGTGCATTTAACTAATGTACGAATATTTCTGAAAAATTGATGCCCGATGCCCGAGTTTTCCCAAACCCATATCTCAAAAACCATTGGCTCTACGTAAATTTCGTATAGGACATTTTTATGCAGATTTATCTCAAGAACAATCTTTATTTAGCCAAAAATTGCATAAAACCTATAATTTACGAGATATTTGAGAAAAACTGATTTTCGTGACCTTTGACCTTCCATAACTCGAGTAGCCAGTCAGTTGGCTTTATGGACTTTTGGGAAATTATTTGTGAGCCCAAAATTAAGAGAATCCCGCTGATAAATCTCCAGTTGCATTTATTCAGAGGTTTGGCACTTTTTTTGTATAAAGTGACTGGGCTACTACTCCACTACTCTGGGAATATTTAATTAGCAATATTTAAATTGCTATCCGCTCAGCGTAGAAAAACGATTAAGAATAAATTACAGAAAAATGACCTGGTTCTACCTCTTCCACCTTTTCACACGTTTGTCAGAAAAGCTCCTTTATCGATCGATTTACCTGCAGCAGTTTTCCACGAGCCAGAAAATCATATTTTATGTTTTATAGGTGAAAGCATGTGTTAAAAAATATGCTTAAGCCTTTTTACATCGTTTAGGACACCCGCAGGCACCATGGAAACAAAATAAACATCCTTCCATCTTTTACACCTATTACAGCAACTTATGCAACTGCTTTCATATAATATTTACCTTTCACAGAAACTTTCAGCAGAGAAAAATTAAGTTTCACAGTTTAGTTGCCGAGTAGTGTCAACTCCCACCGTACCTATACCAACAATTCTCGCGCGATAAAATGCACCCAAGAAAAATATCGACTTTTGAAACTTTCCTTTCGCTGCTCACTTATCCTTTGGCAAACATGCAAGCATCAAGAGCAACACTTATTTTAAATCCCTTTAAGGACTTGGATCAAGCAGGATATCGGAGACTTTTACCACTCTAAGACTGGTATAATTTTCTGAAACTTTCGAATTATAAACATTGATGAAAGTATTTGCAAATGGCTTCAAATATGATAGGAAAACTTTTATGCTTCCTCAATTTTGCTCGATTGGAAAATTTTGTTATGGTTTGTTAAATGGTTGGTGAAAATCTGTTGGTGCAATTGATTTATTACTGGTGATCAAAGATTTCAGATAGACCAATGAAAAGCAAGTGACATACAGAAATGCGGGCTCAGTGCGATCGCCTCATATAAACATGTAGTTGGCAAGCTCCAGGGATTTTGGCGAGTTTTAAACCTCAGTTATACTGGACGCAACAGAAAGCAACGCAATGGAGAGTCAACGGAATCGAATATTGTTGGTTATACTGACGGAATCGAACGTATGCAAATGTCACTTTTTTCAGCAACTTTTGCCAATTTTTGGACTTTTGCTTAAAATTTTTACATCTGTGCAAGTTTTTATTATACAGAATTTCATTATCTTCCACTTCATTTATTAATTTTTCAACAAATTTAATAAGAAATGACAAAATCAGCTGTTTTTAATGCTGACATTCAATCCGTCGGTTCTTTCAAATTCCAAATTTTTGCAACTTTAATCCGATCCGTTTCGTTGCGTTGCGTCAGTAATACAGTTTCTCTTGTAATGAAATTCATTTTGACATTTCAATCCGGTCCGTTGCGATCCGTTGCGTCCAGTATTATTGAGACGTTGAGACGAGAAATTCTGATTCTTTTTTGGGGTAAATCGAATTGAGAAGTCTCAGATTTTGCCGAATACGAGCTCGGGTGTTGAGCATTGTAGGTCAGCGTTGATTACCGTGCCTAATATGACAAAGAGAAAGTCTCTACTTCAAAGAAAAGTGCTGGCCTTTCCACTAATTATGGTTGTTTTAATTAACGCAACCGGGACCGTTCGACCGTCCCGTTTGCCTGGGGATTCGATAAGTGCCGAGTAGTTGGTCAACTTCATCGAAAATTTTCGGTTCGAGCTAATGTACCTTTATTGGTGGCGATCTCAAGAGCAACTCCGAAACTTGGAACGAATTCAGTCACGATTTTTTGCGATATCCATGATTAGGTATGCTTCAGGCCATCTTGTGAATCTATCTATTCCGGAGATTTGGAAGTTTGAAGACCTGAAATGGAGATTTGGTAAAGCTTGAAACTTTGGAATTTTGGCAACCAAAGCAAGATCGAACTCCCTCATGGCAGTATTTATTTATTGAAGGGCAGAAATTATTAACTTCCCAGTAGGGAAGGAACTAGGGAAGTTGTTGTAATCGAAATTTTCAACGTATTTTCATTTTTCAAGGCGCAATAGCATTTTAAGCAAAAATTTGAGAAGAAGTATGTGTGTATAGATAACGACTTCGTTGAGGTGTCGTTCGAAAAGTGTTAACAGAAATATGATCTGAAAAGATTTTTATAAATTTGGTGGAGCCGTTTTTTGGGTTTAACGACATAACTGCACGATATCGCGCGAACCACAAAAGATATCGACTTAGTTAAGGCGTAGGTCGAAGCGTATTAACGAAAATATAATCTAAAAAGAGCAATATGAGAATGAAACAATATCTGTATTAAAGAATATAAAAAATCTATGCTCAAGTGACCATATTTTGGTCAATTTTTTTTTGCCAAAAAAATATTCAACCCAGAATTTTAAAGGAAATGTTGTCTCCTTTTTTTTATAAGGCAATATTTATACTAGAGATGCGCCGAATGTCCGGCCGAATATTCGTTTTCGGTATATTCGGCGTCTTTTTTAATGTTCGTATCCGGCAGAATATTCGGTTAGTTTGCCGAATAATTACCGAATATTTAAATAGTATTATTTTCAGAGTTGCATATGTTAAAGAGGCTTTATTCTGGAACCGATAAACGTCCCGACATAAACGAAAAATCTAAGTAACGAGTGTATGATTGTGTGTGATATGTCGAATGCGGCAATATAAAAAAAGCTGAAAGTAGGCCGACATTTGCGTTGCATGCATTCCATCCATGGAATATTCCCTCAAGTCGCATTTGAATACACACACTTCCATATTGTCTGTCACCGAATGCAACGCATGTACGCTTGGAAATGTCACCAGTTTCAGTTGCATGGTTGCATTTGTACGTGTCAAAGTTTATTCAACAAAATCTTTGTGAGCACAGAACAGCGATTGATGAAAAATCATTTGCACTTGTGTGCGGATAAAGGTTTCATTTTGGTTGCAAACTGGTTGTGAGCGTGATAATGGTGAAACTAGTTTGAAACTGGCATTGCAAATCCGTCGACTTATGTGTGTAGGGCCTCAATGTTTATGGAATTCTTGCTTTATTTTTTGGCAATAATTCTATCACGCGAGAAATTGCAATATAAGAAAGAGCGGCGCATTGAGTGAGTGAGCCGAGCTAGCGCGAAGTGCTGAAGGGGTGGGCGAACGCTGCTACTCGGACATCGCTCCGCCGACATATATGAACTGCGCAAAAATGAACCGAATAATTCGGTCGAATGTTCGGTTCGGTACAGTTTTGACCGAATATTCGGCCGTATATTCAATTTCGGTCGAACCCATATTCGGCGCATCTCTAATTTATACCTATCTCTGACCCATAAAAAGATATAGGCAAAAAAGTAAAAAACAAAAAAAAACATCGAACATCGTTTTTATTAGCTCGCTTTCTTGTCTGGCTGTTTGACCGGTACAAATTTTGCAATCGATTTTTGAATACTTTCGCTTATCCGATCACCCTAAAATTTTGCACACAGCTTCGGCTCCGATGACAATACAATATGGTATACCCATTGAGTATTACTCCATAGATCGTTAGATCCGTGGCGGCCGTCTCAGGAGCGCGGATTAGATAAGCAGAATACAATAAGCAATATAGTATACTCAATATATCGTTGGGTCCATGGCGGCCATCTCAAGAGGGCGGATTGCCGTTTTCTTCACAACACCCGAGAGATGGGCATCAAATGAAAGGGTATGATAAGTAGAACACCATAATGTACGCAATATATCGTTAGGTCCATGGCGGCCATCTCAAGAGCTCGGATTCTGTGGCATCAGGGCATCATAAGTAGAATGCAATAGGCTATGTCGTTAGATCCCCTTCGACATGGGTGTCAAATGAAACTATATGAAAAGTAGAATGCAATAAGCAAAATAGTACACTCAATATATCGTTAGATCCATTTCAAGAGTGCGAATTACCATTTTCTTCACAGCCCCCTTGACATGGGTGTCAAATAGAATGGTATCATAAAAAGAATACAAAAACCTATATAGTATATTTAATATACTGTTAGATCCGTGGCGGCCGTCTCAAGAGGGCGAATTATCATTGTCTTCACATTTTTCCGCACGTATCTGTCATAATATTATCAAGGTGTTCAAAATAGATTGCAAAATTTCACACCCAAAACTAAAAAGCTGAAAATAATTATTTAGATAATAAAAAAAAACTAGCCTTATATAAGGAAAAATAAGCGTGGTGACTGTATAGCTCACTGGTATGAGCTGGACTGTTATATATGTAGGGTGTGATTAGGACTGCACAACCTAATCAATTTAGTAGCAGTTTTTTGGTGGTTAAAAAAATACTTCGAGTTACTGTTCGTTCTTAACTGAATTTTAATTTTCAAGAGCTTAATTTACATTTTACAATTTGTGCAACATAATCATTATTTTTATATTATTGACTCGATTAATTAGAGCAACATGAATCAATTTATTCAGTTATTGACTTGTTGCGTGGTTGCGGTGACCGTAATTATATTTTATTATTGAGTCAGCAATATGAATGACTCGAACGCGTGTGGCATACTTATAGTTTTGTTTGCTGTGCAAACAGTGACCAAATTTAGTTGTCAACCGAAGTTCCTAGTAAATAGGCTTTTATAATAAAGATGTAAATATAAAAGTTAAGTAATTTTTTGTTAGTGGCAAGCTAGGGCCACTACAGATATTACTAAAGATGTGTCAGGTGTATTGAGCTTTGAGCGAACTTTTTTAAATTTCCTTTTTTTTAAGAATTAGACTGGCAATAAATCGCAGAAGTGAGTTGGTGCCATTCTGATGGAATTTCAGGACATCACACAATCTAATTCTTCACTAGTTATTTAATGTGTGGTTGGAGGAGCAGAAAGAGTAGAGAATTGAAAATCTACCCAAAAAGAAATGTTCCCTTGAAAATCCACACAATACACACAAGTCCTTAATCACTTTCGGCTGTCGTCCTTGGAATAGTTTTAGTTAAAAAAAATAGTAGAGGTGAATTTATTTCACGTCCCAGTAGATTCCAGAACGTTATCTATTGCCAACCAAAGTAAAAAAAACGTAATCTACTCTCCATGGTATTGATATGACTTTATCTGTACCTGTTCGACCTCGATATCCTGCTCCTGAATCACATACTACCACAACTACTATCACAACTACCACTTCATTTGGCAATTGCAGCGCAAAAAATCGGTTTATATCAAACTGCTAAAAGCCTGCAGGAAAGGAGGACATTCACTATTTGTGGGTGCTGGGCCGAATATATCGAGTCCTGGGACGCTATCAATTTCAATTTATCAGGAGCTCAGTGGTTTATGGAAATTTTTTTCTACGTCCCCGCATCGAGTGGGTTTCGGCCAGTTTGACATAATCTCTCGACACCTAGGCTGATTGATTGTTTTTACCTTGCGGTGCACGGAGGTATGGACTAAAAGTTTTCCACTTTTAATATCGGTCAGGATTTTATCAAAAATTAAAACCTGAGTAAATTGAGAACAGTATTGGAATTACATTGAACACGAATTGATGAGAGGTGAGAGATTTTAAAGAAATTATTTGCACTTTTATGCGGGATTTTCATGGATGAGAATACTGTATAAAATGTGAAACCAAATAATTCTTTTTATTAAAAATGAGTTTTCATGTGTGGCTAAATCGTTTTAACAATTTTTTTTTTGTTTCAGTTGGGATTTAAGTGGATTCTTGTTTTTAGTTATTTTTTTAATTGTGTTTGAAAAATAGGATTATATTTTGAATGAAACTAATATTGAGCGATCGCAACATACGTGTCGGCACGTAAACATCGTTTTGGACGAGCTGTCGAGAAGGTGTTGCTTTAGCATTCCCCATATGAACATTGTAAGTTGGTGTTAATTTCCATTTGAATATCTCATAGGACGTTGTCCCTTGCTATTAGGGGCCTTTAAGTTGGCCATGCCACCGTTTAACCATCGCTTACGGGTGTTAGGCGGTTGTTTGGAATCGGTGGATGCCGACTAGTTGACTGAAGACATGTCTTGAACTTAAGACTTTTGACAATCCATCAGGCACTATCGAGACCACTCATTGCTGTCCTTGTTGATAGCTGGCCAAAAATATTTTTACACGGAACGTCTTGTAACATAATTTGACTGAACCTCATATGATGTACCGTACCATACTGACGTACTGGACGAATTTGAGCTTATTTACGGCATAAATGAAAATGTAAAGTGACAAGTATAAAATTGATTCACTAAGTACGCTGGGGACGTTGTTATCATCACCAAAGGAAAGTTCTCTCAAGTCCTCTTTGATCTCATAGAGACTGCGCTACAAATCCTTTTGAGCTGGAGTGCCATCCGCGGGGGGCGTTAACCCAGTAAAAATGGAACTAGTCCTCTTTATGAAGAGGTATAAAACCCCACCTTTAACACCGCCCAGCTTAACAATGTTAGGCTCAAATTTAGTAACAGTGTCAAATATCTGGGAGTACTCATAGAAAAGAAACTTTGATCGTTGGCAACATCATTTTCCGACATCCACTCAAACACCAAGTCACCTGGCAAACTGTTAGGCTAAGTTTTGATCACCGCAAGATTCCGATCTACGTTCAAAGACGTACGTGCAATGCGTGTGTGCAGTGAAACCGAGGAGGAGATGGAAGCCAAACTATTGCAGATTGTGTTGGACCACATCCTCTCAGCAAGTGAGAATCAAAGCCGAGCTATGACTCCTAATACTGGACCCAAAACGCACCTGAAAGTCTAACATCAACGAAAAGATTAATAAAGTCCACATAGCCTTCTACACCTTTAAGGAGACTTTTAGCAAGAGATGGGCTCTTAAGCCGCAGATGGTCCTGTGGATTTACACAGCTATGAAAACATGCCGCATGAACGCCCTTAATGTTGTCCTGCACCTACTTCCTCCCGAATCCGAATTTGCTACTCCAGAATTATGTCACTGCAACCATAGGCACTACCGTCTCTAGGTCGACCTTCAGCAAGGACGTCGAAATAGCTGCGGAAGTACTGGCTATCCTGAAGGTCTGCCAGGCAATGAATTGAGAACCTACACAAGGATGTAGCATTGGAATTTTCATAGGTAGCCAAACCTCTAAATCCCATAGGACCACTTAGCCTAGGTCCATGAGCTTTGGCATCAAAACGGCGTGCCAAAGCATTGATTGGAGGCATCCCTTCACCTAACCTAACCTGTGGATGCAGTGCAACTCTGGTTGAAAGAAGGCCGCTTTATTTCTCAACTTGTAATCAAATGATGATATGACTATCCTATGATGGAATTACAGGAATTAATGTAATATCAACGAAGTCACTTATTTGGGAAATTGTTTTATTTTGACTTAATTGATTTAAAAATCTACAATTGGCGGAACAGAGAGTGGCTTTCCGTAGTGCCAGACAGACCTTTTCCAAGCTGTGCTGGTTGGGGCAGGTAGGTAATAGATATAGAAAACTGGCATTGCTTGGCACTGATCAGAGGGGAACGTCTTGAATTAGAAATAAGAACTATGTCAAGGAGGTGCAATTTTAGAAACGCACGTGAAAATCATCCGAAAAAAATCAATCCGAAAGTTGAAGTGATGGCTTTATTACTGATAGTAGGATTTCTGTATTCAGAACAGAAGAATCTGTAAGATGCTTTTTAATCCAATGATAATAAAATTAGAAAGAAGGCGACGTCATTCCTAATATATCAGCTTTTCCCCGATTGCCGGAGAGGTTGTGAATTTGTATTCCTGGTATCTAATATCGATCTAAACCAGTAGCAGGCACAGCCGGCGGATAATAGGGGTATGGTGGGTAGCAGTACCCACCCGGCATATTCCCGGTGGTTATTTGAGTTTCCCCGACCGTGCGGGACAAGCTTTTTATTTTTCAAAATGCACAGTTAATGAAGCTTACTTCAAGTTTCATTATACTCACGCCCATGATTCTTATTTGTAAATATACGCTGAGCTAACCTGGCACATTCGCTTTTATTCACTGTTATTCCATTGAAACTCCTCGCCTTCAATCACCTCTTTTATTTTCGTACGTTGGTAGGTTTAAAGCTACTTAGGCTGCCGACAAGCTCTTGCATGCAAAAAAAACCTCTTGTGACTGGCTTTGCAGGATAGCGTCGTGGTAATGGATCAGCTTTTTGTAGCAGCTAATACTCCTCATGTTTCTTAGCCTTCTTCATTTTCTTCGGTTTCTTCCAACCTCAAATTCCATCCAACCACGTTCTTCATGACGTGTCCTAGGAAGTTTTTCGGTGCTAGTGGCGCTTCTACACATCATAAAAGAAGGCATGGTCAGCTTTATTCGTAACTCGCTTCCTCAAACTCCTTTGTAAACCATCTCTCCACTTTTGGATGTCTGTGAGTCCACCGATCCTTAACAGAACTTTCCCACTGCCCTTGCCAATCTGCTACGAACTCGCAGTGTATTATCTTCCACCGCGCCGTATTTGGCTCGCCTCCAACATAATACGGGGTCATCGATAAGCATGCCTCCTCTCACCAGTATGTCTCTGCAGATCATCCTTGCGTACGTCGATGGACATGGTCCTGTACGCAGAGCACGCACGGAGGCCGCTTAGTCTATATGCGGTCCTCCATTTCTGCTGTTAACCGTCCTCTTCAACGTAGCTGCCTACATTGCTTCGTATAGCAGGACTAAGATAATCAACTACGACAGCAAGAGGCGACGGCCTCTAAGTGTGCAAACTTTAGCCTCCGGTCGATCATCACTCCCAGGTATCTTAAGGCAAGCTGTGAGTGAATGATCTGTTTTCATACCTTGATCCTCAGTTTTGTGCTCAGCAAGCGCTGGACCAGTCCACGCTTGAATCTCCAAGATCGCTTGGTTTGCGCACAATTCGATCTTATCGAGGTGTCGTTCTAGGACCACTTCCCCGATGTGCTCCTCTAATCCAAGCAGGAATTGCTCCTTTTGGCAGGTGTAGCCTCAACACATCCACAGGAGAGGGCCCAGGACAGATCCCTGCGGAACTTCAGTTGTTTTCCTGTACACTGTCGACCCATCTTCCAATTCGCAACGAAGTGCCCTACCTTCTATTTCTTTTTAAATAAAATATGTACCAAAACAGGACTGGGGGTTGCCTGGCTACCCACCCGAGCTTAACACGATCCGCCGGCACTGGTAGAAGCTGATAAGTAGGTTTCACTTATTCAAGGAATATCGGAGGCACGTTGGAGGAAACGATACTGTACCAGATAGCAAGAAACCCCGAATATTACAAAAATCAAAACAACTTTCTTATGTAGCGCGTATGTCCAGATTCCTATTAGACTGTGCCAGCGATTCAACTATCGGAGCTAAAGGAAAGTAGCCTTGTTGAAATGTTATGCCTAATAGGCACTTGGCACTTGTCATAATTCATAACGAAGGTGCAGTCAAGTTTGAAGTAGGCGAAGAGGATGAAGGAGGCTTGCACTCCATGCTGACTCATTCCTCAATCCTGACCCCAGTCCACAGAGTACCGATATTTTCTGAAATTTGTGTAAGTTTGACCAGTTTGACAGGTGTTTGAGACTGAGTTAGCGTCATCTGAATATATTTTTTTTAAACTTTATTTAATATTAGATTGTTGGATTTCGTCATAGAGTGTATTAGGGGTTTGAGTCGCCCTATTATTCTTTCAGATTTATGAAGATCACAAAAATCGCAATATATGAAAACGAAGTAGAGGCTACTTAAAAGATTGATTCCCTTTAAGGCATACACTCCCCAGCATATATTTAATCACTTGGCTTGCCTTAAGAGCACTACAATTTTGCCCAGTAACAGTTTTATGGGTTTTTATTAGTCTATTATTTTATCCTCAATAATTCTTCAAGTTAGCCTTAGGCTGCCAATGTTTCCATCTAAAGTTTGATGTAGAGCTCTTTTGTCCATCTGAGCCAGCTAGAAAATACTGTCCAATTACTGACTGAAAGGCATGAAGCTTAACAGTTAACGTAATAAAACTAAAAACTTTTCAAATGTCTTAAACTTTTGACGTATATGTATAACACTTGCACCCAAGTACCAATATTCCAAGCGCACGAGGGGAACAAAGGCTCGGCAAAAGAACAAAAGTTCGTCCCCTGAGGAAAACCAATTTTCACTTTATTATTCCTTAAATTTATCTCTATTCGTTTGTGTGAAGCATTCTTTGATGCTATATCCTTTTTTTCTTCATTTTTTTTTCTCTGGAATAACTTTTGATATCTATTTTATGGCTTTATATTTGGGCAGGCTCTTATTTTTGTTTTTGGCTCCTCTGATGTCCCGGCTGGCACACTTTTACCACCACTTGACGGGCAACATAATCGTAAATTTCGTAAAATTTATCCTCAGGATGTGCTCATATTCGTATATGGGTTGTGAAGTATACGAGTTGGTTGTGGCTTTTGGGAATATATGGATCAGAACCAAAAGGATTTTCCGTGTAAATCAAATGGGAAAATATTTTATTACATGCCAATATATTTTCTTTAAAGCATATGAGATGAAAATTCCCGCGTATACAACGCTTTGGTAAGTCTTTTCATTTATAGGAAATACCTCTTTTTTCCGAAATATTTGATTCTTTCTGGTTGGGGTAAGGCAATGAAAAAATAGTATATATAATGTATACCTTTTTCTTGCTAGGGATGAGGGTGTCGATTTTGTGGCGATTTTATTTTGGGTATTGATGTTATATCATTCTCGGTTTTAGTATCACTATTATTTCTTTTGTTAGTTTTTATACGTCCGGAACAGCATAGAGAAAATATAATCAAACCCATAAAGGCCGAAGTACTTTTGTCAGTTTGTCTAAATATAGAATAAAAAAATCTGTAGACGATTGTGATAGGCCACTGATGCTCAACCGGTGTGCCGCCAAATTTTAGAAATGCAAACAATACAAATTATTTTGTATGTATAAATTATTGGAACAATAATGCCACGGGAAAAATATTTATGCCGCAATCATTACAGCGTGTCCTCGCCATTATTGTTTTGCCGATTCAATTATTCTGCCGAGCCGAATCAAACATACCGCTATACCGGCGATAGTTTTCATAGATTTACTACACAAAAAAGGGCACCAACTTGTATGCTATAACTACAGAGGCATTACGTTACTGAATGTAGCATATGAAATATTCTCGTATATCCTGTATACTCGCTTATTGCACCAATATGAAAAAGCAATTGGAAATAACCATTGCGGATTCAGGAAACAAAAGTCCACAATAGTCCACAGGTAATTGAAAAGACGAAGCATAAATAACATAACATAAATATTAAAAAATGTCCTAAGTCCTAAATGACATCATAACGAAATTCAAAATTAACCAATAACAAATCAGACATAAATATCACAAAAATTTATTTTAATTAGACCTAACAATTAAATACCTAATCAATTAAAAACCTGTAAGGCTAGAACAGAGCGGAAATCCGAAATTCCATTTTTCTTCGAAAACTGCCGCGTGGCGAGGAGATAGAGAACCGATCCTTCTTCTGGTACTAGGAGGCAGAGTGTAAAGACCAAATTGTAGAGGTCGAAGTTTTGAATCTAGAAAAGAAATTAAAATTATTAAAAGTTTAAAGTAAAAAAGTTGTTTATAGTTTAGGAATAGTGTTCCACACCAATTATACAATTATAGTCATATTATAACAAATCATACCAAAATTTATACATAAAATATGAGATTGCACTAGCGAAGAAAGTACATATAATGTTAGACACACCGTCCAGTACATGAAGAAAAGATAGTTGCTTTAATCTCATTATCTAAAGTAACCTGCAAAAGAGGATGTTCTGCAAAACAACAAGAAAAAATCAACGATATAATATAACCAACGTGGGACTTCCAACAACAATTTAATTAACCAACGTGGGACTTCCAGCTAAGCCTTTAAAATAATATATACATACATTATATAATAATTATTCGTTAACAATTTATATTTATCTATTTATTATCCATATTTACTATTACCCATATTTATTCATATTTTTTGTAGACTAAATTCCTTTAATTAATTATTCATAATGCATGCATAGGAAAAATATCCATACGTAATTGTTAGATGGGCCCAGAGTAAGTACCTAGGTAATAAGTAGGCTTGATGTAAGAAAAAAAAGCAAGAAATAAAATTCCATTACTTATATGAGCAAAAAAAAATGTTTAAGAGGAAGGATATGGTTTTCTAGTCTAATTTTATAAAGAAAAATGGAATCTATTAAAAGGAACTACATACATTAATTTCGTCGCCTTCCATGGCCAACAAAAAGTTCCCACCCGGGAGAAAGTAAAGGGAATTTTGAATTTCGAAATTGTTATACAGGAAAGGTACGCGATAAAAAATGGGGGCTCAACCGGGATCTATTTCCATAATCAAACACGCGTAAACTTCCTAATAACGTCATATTTATGTGCCATCGTCCAATTCTCAATTTTCATATCAATCCCCTTAAAACTAAGGTAACAATAGGAAGCATCCATTTTATTTCAATGTCAATTAAGCAACTTTTTTTTCTTGGCAAAGCAAAATAATTCCTAAAACCGTAAACGTTCACTTCAGTACGGAGACCAGTGACATTTCAATTATTCAGCCAGCAAGTCGATATCGTAATATAGTAATATACATGTCCGGTTAATCTGTGTGATCCATTTTAATTAAATAAAAAAAAAGGCAATAAATATAATAAATAAGTGAATAAATACGTAAATAGGTATTAGCTAAAAATAGGTGTTATGAAAATGAACATAATACTGCATAGTGTCTAACTAAGTACGCCAGAAATCTATGATCGCGCCGGAATTTAATAAAATTTATAAAGTCCAGTCAAATAAGACTTTGAAGGTTACAATAATTCCCATAGAGCTAAAAATTGGTATGAATGTTCAGAATACCATTATAAATGAATTGTGAAAAGTTCCCATCAATCCCCCTTGTGCAAAAAATTTTATCGATGGTGAAAGTTTGCAAAAATAGGTTTTTCGCGTTTTTCAGCTAAACGGTGAGTTTTACAGCAAAAATAGTTCAGACAGAAATTGTAGATCATCCGATTCTCTACAAAAAATGTATCTACACTTTTTTTCATAAGTATTGCCATTTCCGTGATATAGCGGTTGAAAGAAATGAAAAAAAAAAAAATTTATTCGTAATATGCACACGTTTCATCACCACCTATGAGGTAGTGTGCTTGGCGCTTTTTTTTTAACGTGGTTTCCCCGGTAGGCCTATTCCACGATCTATTATGATCCTATTGAATGCAAATGGAGTATTGAAAATGATGAAAGCTGCGTAAATTATGTAATATATAAATGAAAAAATAATTTGGAAAAATTATTCATCGGATTCATAATAATCCAATGGAACTTCTAGTATATTGTCTTCGTTTTCTTCTTCTTCTTTTTCTTCATCTTCTTTTTCCTCATCTTCCTGCTGTTTTTGGAGTAACAATTTGAATAATACCCATAATGTGAAGCGTGTTATGACCGTCTAGCGTATTTACATTTATATCAGCATTATCTGCTACATATTGAATAAATGTGCCAGTTTCAGGTGATAAGATATGAGGTGGACGATGAAAAACTGCTGCTGCCTCGTACATCATCGTATCATTATAAGATGCGCACAAACCAAAAGATGAAAAAATTTGTATAAGCCTTTTCGATCCAAATCGCCGATGAAAAAAAACGGAGAGACCCAATTGTAATTTGGACTTGAAAGACCTAGGCCGAACAGCACTCATAATACTATGGCTAATATTCGTGCATACTAATTGTAAATGTTCTAAATTGGAGCGTTTATTTTTTAAAATGACCTTCTCTAAGAAATAAGTCAGTGACTTTGGAATGTCTGTATCAATATCTTCAAACATACGACCTGGTGGAGGATAATTAGAATTATCTAACACTGCACATTGAATATCCTCTCGAATAATTGCTGCTGCAGCTTCTAAGATGCGAAATCGCTCTTCTTTTTTATCGGTTTTTTTTTCGTACCAAGCTTGATTTAAAATATCATGGTGACTATCAATAAAACATACGAATGTTGATGATCCTGATTTTTCTGTAATAATAATTCTATCACCATACTCCAACTTCAATCGCATTTTAATGGTTCTGTTATCTATTGTTGATTTTTTACAAATACTTTTCAATTCGTCTAATGTGAATTGACAATCATCGCTATTTTCAATATACTTAAATATTTCTCTCATCGCAATATTTGTAGCTTCATCTTTAGGACGACCGACTTTACCCCCAGTGGTCGGTTTCAGAAAAGAATTGTAGCAATCGTTATGATACTTAGCCTCGGCAGCGACTAAATCATATTCAAATTCAATTCGAGCAGCAACAGCTTTGGCTACATCATCACAACGAGTTTTAGCTATAGTTAGAATACTGTCTTTGAACGAAAGTGTAGTCACTTTAAAAATCTTACGTCGGTACTGAAGTGCTTTTTTCCTCTCCAACTCTTCATTTAATTCATTGCCGCAAAATAAACAACACTGGTTGAAGCAAAATGTAGTTTCACTTACTCGTGCTCTAGTACGAGGAGGACTTATTTTTGATGAACCAGCTTCTTCTTCTTGGCGCCGTCTTTTCACGGCATCAATGCTACTTTTTCGAGTATAATTTTTTCGACACTGCACATGAATTTTTACAGATGTCTGGTCTTTCAGGTACTCCGAAAACTCATCACCTCTTTCAATACTTGCATCAATTAATGCTTTCATGCCGCGATCAACAGTAACAACTCCACTTTCAGTCAAAGGTTGACTACAAATAAAGCAGAATTGCGACATTTTTTTTTTAAAACAGTAAAATGCACAAACTTTGTTACAAAATATAAGCGATAGCCACGAGTTGTCACTACGAAGGAATGCTTACGACTAACAGTATTTTGTTGAGTATGAGACCTTCGAAACGGAGCAGGTATACGAGCATCGCCACGCTGACAATTGAATGGAAGACAGATGTTACTCAAGGCCATGCGACTAAATGAAAATAGGGGAGGAGTTTTTGACGTTCATTTATATTCTAAGAATTTTATAATTTGTATGTATAAGACATAGGGACTCATGTATTTACTCATATAACGGTTCAAAAATGTATATAAAAGTACATTAACGTGCATATTACGAATAAAATATTTTTTTCAATTCTTTCAACCGCTATATCACGGAAATGGCAATACTTATGAAAAAAAGTGTAGATACATTTTTTGTAGAGAATCGGATGATCTACAATTTTTGTCTGAACTACAATATTTTTGCTGTAAAACTCACCGTTTAGCTGAAAAACGCGAAAAACCTATTTTTGCAAACTTTCACCATCGATAAAATTTTTTGCACAAGGGGGATTGATGGGGACTTTTCACAATTCATTTATAATGGTATTCTGAACATTCATACCAATTTTTAGCTCTATGGGAATTATTGTAACCTTACCTCTATTTTAAGGACTAATTTGACGGGACTAATAGTGCTTACGCCTCCAATGAACAAAGGGATAAGAATAGTGCTTACGGAATCATAGTGAAACAAAAGCAAAAAAAAAATTTTAATTTCTCAAAGGGTGAAAAATGCCGTCGGTAACAAATAAGTGACAGGGTTACTATGACAGAACCCGCATCACAAAGTGTTGTAAAATCTCTGTAAGTAATGCAATTGGTACCAAATTTATTCAATTACAATATAGTTGAAGGAATTGGGATTATTTTACAATGTAGGAATTTTTTTTAAATTATATGCTACCTACAAACATTATTGGAAATAGTACCCATTTTAGTGTCCTAGTTCGAGTCTTATAAGTAAATTTATGTTCGTATTAAGATCATTAACTCGATATCCGTCCATTTATTCCATTGTACTTGTGTCAGACCTTATTATTATCCGTGTTTGCTCTTAAATATTTTCTTAAAATTAATTAATTTAGTGCTACTTTATAGTCTATAATACCTTGGGATTTCATATAAGTCGCTTTAGAGTCATGTCATCGTAATAACGCCGTGCTTTTTAGGACTGATCATAGCATTTTGCGGACTTTAAATATTTCTTTTATGCATAAGAAAATTTCTTTTGTTTTTTAAGTCGGTTTTAATAGGCAACATTTGAGTTGAATGCGATAACGTAGCGAAGTGGCGATCAGAATTTATAAAAAAATGCTCTGAATAATAATAGTTTGGATAATGGTAGTTTGATGTTTTGAGTAGAGAACTTAATTTAATAATATGTATAATAACAATAACGAGTGATGTGCATTAAAAGCGAAAGTTTATAATTTTCGATAGTATTTGATACTCATTGTCAAATGGTTAATGCCTATTAAATGTGTGGAAGCTATATATATCTCCTTATAGCCTTATAAGTCATTTGATCTTTTTTGTAGGCTTTTGACATTTTGTTTGCTTATTTAGAAGTTTATTTTAGACGAATGTTGGGGGATTTCATTATACTGAAATTTTTTTGTATGTTCTAATATCCGTAATAAAAGTTGGTGATTTTACTAAGTTATTTTCTAAAATCTTGCCGCCTGTATTACCTCCTTGGTTTGTCACTAAATAATGATGGATTTATGCACCAAACACATCCGGTTTAGTTCAGAAGAAGTTTAAACTGTTTCGATTTGCAGTTTTGTGGGTTCAAATTAGTATCGGATACCTTTTATGATTAAATCAAGTTTCACTACAAAAGTTTCTTCTTGTAAACCGTGCTCTACAACAAATAATTTCCTTGAGCCCCCATTTTTTATCGCGTACCTTTCCTGTATAACAATTTCGAAATTCAAAATTCCCTTTACTTTCTCCCGGGTGCGAACTTTTCGTTGACCATGGAAGGCGACGAAATTAATGTATGTAGTTCCTTTTAATAGATTCCATTTTTCTTTATAAAATTAGACTAGAAAACCATATCCTTCCTCTTAAACATTTTTTTTTTGCTCATATAATGGAATTTTATTTCTTGCTTTTTTTTCTTACATCAAGCCTACTTATTACCTAGGTACTTACTCTGGGCCCATCTAACAATTACGTATGGATATTTTTCCTATGCATGCATTATGAATAATTAATTAAAGGAATTTAGCCTACAAAAAATATGAATAAATATGGGTAATAATAAATATGGATAATAAATAGATAAATATAAATTGTTAACGAATAATTATTATATAATGTATGTATATGTGGCGGCAACGATCGGGTGAACTGCCGATCCATGGATAGTCTACTCGATCCATGGAAAGTTCACGCATACAATACAACTAAAATAGATCACCGTGCCGTTATCACGACATCAGTGATAAGAGACCGAAGTGATAAAAACAGTCTTCACCAAATCGTTGCCGACACACGACGTGCGAAATTAAAGACAAATGATTGTAGATAACGTTAGGGCATAGTTAAGAAAATGATAATTCGTGAAACTATAGTTGCGATCAGTTAATAAAGTGTAGCCGCAAATTCTTTTGTGTTTTTCTTGCGAGCCTAACCAAAACGATTATTTTTGCTTTTCCGAGAGTGAAATAATGCCCACAGTGGTGACCCCAAACCGTGAAAAAATTAACATTTTCCGGATATAAAATTAGGAAATAGTGTACACGCGGCCAAGAGATTCGAAATAGGAATCCAACGGAGAGCCGTCCAAAAAAAACAGTGGCAAATTCCACAGTGAAAAGCACTTTAGATAAGCAACACATGTGCCCAAGAATCTGACCACCCAAAAATTAGGTAACGTACCTGAAGAAAACGCTAAATAACGAAATGCAACAAAAGGCAGAGCCATCGCCCTACACCAAACAGAGGATTTTACTGGATTAAAAACCCGCGTCTTGGATACAAAGGGAATCGTAACGGAACCACCAGCAGATCGCAAGACGACCACGAGGATCGATGAATATATTCATTAAGTTAAATAAGTTAAGTTGAGAACTAGATTACATAGCATAGTTAATAGGAAGCACGTGCATAGTATTAAAAAAACTCCCTTTTCTATTTTTTAGGATATAATGAATAAGATTAAAGGAATGTAACGAGCATAGCGGGATTAAGCGGAAAGCGGCAGTAAGTCAAAAGAGAAAAAACCGTACAGCACATACAGATAATAAAATAAAAAACCGTACAGCATATACATATAATGAAATAAAAAAACCGTAAGTACATACTTAGAATTGTAAGGATTTTGAAACAAAAAATGGAAATAAGGACCGTTAATCAGGTCAATAATAGAAAATGAAGTAAATGAGAAGTTTAAGTGAAAAAAGCCGTTTTGATCTCTGGGAAATTATTTAAAATACAGAAAAGAATTTTTTTTTCTCGAGCACGAGGATATACAAAAGCGGAACGGTACTTATCCACGCGGAAATAGTGGCGATGAATAAATTGAATAGAAATAAATTTTACAGCATACTAAAGTAATATTAAACGGAAATTTTTAAATAGATATAAGTTGAAATAAAATATTTTGTAGGTTAGAAATTAAATTATTTTGGGAAATAGATGTAGAAATACGTACATTCTTGAAAGTAAAAAAGATTTTAAATGAACAAAATAAATTAGTGAAATACAGGTTATATAATAGGGATAAAGGGCTCACGAAAGCGCAACCCAGACGTCGAGAAAGATCCAATTCTGCGAAGTAAAGTTACAATCAGCAAGAAAAAACAGCGGATATTCGAATTATCATTTTTTATACACATAAAAAGCTGTTGCAAAGCTATTCATCGATTTTAAGAGACCGAATTCTGTACGGTCTTAGAGATTTTGTGGGTGAAGCAAGTAAAAAGGTGGATTTGGGTGATGAAATATAAATGTCAGTTAACGGCGAGGAAACGGGAGCAGGCACACAGTAGTATATGCGCGTGGTGGTCCTATCGCAAGTATTGTTAGACAGGTCGAGGTTAAAAGGCAAAATTACAAAAGGAATTTTGTAAAGTGAACATATATATACCAGTTAGGTCGAACAATTTCCACAGTACAAGTATAACAATAATAAGCCTGAATAAGGAAAGGTCATAGGACACCCGTTGTCTTCGACGGTAACATCGAAACGCAAGTAAGTTTTTAATCGAATCGGTAGCGGAATAATAGCAACAGCCCCTCTAATTATTAAAGTGAAATGAATTTCGGCACGAAATGCGATCAGGTTATTAAATAAATAGGTCGGTGTTAAGTAAACAAATCCTAATTTAAAAGCGGAAGCGGAGCAGCACGGAAGCTGCTATTTTTAATCGCAGGGTCTGATTAGGAAAAGGAAAAACCCAACCAAGTCGAACGTATTACCATTTTTCTGCTTTCCTTCTCTTCTCCAAGTATAAACTAACCTTAGTAGGCGGTAACGGAGTATACGATGGAGGACGATGAGGGCGCTGGTCCCAGCAAGATGGACGCCACGCGTAACGAGGAGGTATCTCGTATATCGCTCAAGACACCGCCATTTTGGGAGGAGTCGCCAGAAATCTGGTTCGCTCAGATGGAAGCACAATTCTCTACGTGCGGTATAGTAACAGACAGTACCAGATTTAACCACGTAGTGGGCGCGATAAGTGGCAGGGTGCTCCAACAGGTGAGAGACGCGGTACTAAATCCTCCTGAGTTAGGAAAGTATGACAACCTAAAAAAATGCCTACTCAAGAGATATTCAGACTCTGATGAAGCAAAAATTGCCAAGTTACTCAACGAAGCGGCGTTAGGAGACAAGCGCCCATCGCAACTCCTAAATGAGATGCGGCACCTGGGGGGACAAAGCACCACCGACTCCTTGCTGCGTTCGCTGTGGTTAAATAGGCTACCGGTCCAGGTTCGAGCAATCCTGTCGGTTAGTAAGGATGACCTAGAGTCTTTGGCGTCTATGGCCGACAAAATCCTAGAGGTCAGCGACTTCCACAGCGTCGCTGAGGTCGGAAAAAAGGAACCAACCACACCCTCGCAACTTAGTACCTTGGAAACGAAGATTGAGGCACTGACCAGGGAGTTTTCAGCATGGAAATACGGCAGACCGAAGTTTGGGCAGCGCGGCCCACTAGCGAGATCTCGGAGTAGAAGTCGCACTCGGGACGAGATATGCTACTACCACCGGAAGTTCAAAGAAAGAGCCACCAAGTGTAGGGAACCGTGCAAGTATCAAAAGTCACCAAAATCGGGAAACGAACCGACCACCAAGTAACAGAGGCGACCTTAGGTGGAAAGAAGTGCAAGCGCCTCTTCGTCCGAGACGAGCGCACCGGAACAAAATTCCTAATAGATTCTGGAGCGGACGTCTCTATTTTACCACCCAGCGCAAGAGACAGAAACAACGCACAACCAGGACACCACTTATATGCCGCAAACGGAACTCCAATCCCCACGTACGGCACCAAGCGCCTCACGCTAAACTTAGGGCTCCGCCGGCAGTTCGATTGGGTTTTCATCATCGCTCAGACGACGAACGCTATAATCGGGGCCGATTTCCTAGACGAATTCGGTCTGTTGGTAGACATCAAGGGCGCCCGCCTAATCGACAGACAAACAAATCTATCCGTAGTAGGCGCGGTCAAGTCAGTAAAGGCGATACGAATAACAACAATAGACGCAAATAACCCATTTGCGGACCTATTGCAAGAGTTCGTGGATATTACAGTTCCCTCGGCGGCCGGACAGAAAACTCCGTCACCAACCACCGTCACCCATTTTATAGAAACCAAAGGACCGCCAGTTTTTGCTAAACCTAGGAGGTTGCCGCCAGATAAACTAAAGATCGCCAAGGCTGAATTTAAATACCTGCTTCAGATGGGAATCTGCAAACCGTCAAAAAGTAATTGGTCAAGCCCGCTACATTTGGTAAAAAAATCCGATGGGGGGTGGAGACCATGCGGCGACTACCGTCGCTTAAACTCGGTCACGATACCGGATAGGTACCCAATGCCCTTCATCCAAGATTTCTCAACAATATGTTCGGGCAAGAAAATTTTTTCCACCATCGATTTGCACAAGGCCTACCATCAGATACCCATAGAGCCCGGACACACTCCGAAAACAGCGATAACCACGCCGTTTGGACTATATGAGTTCAATTTTATGACCTTCGGGCTATGCAACGCAGGGCAAACCTTACAGCGTTTTATGCATGAGATCCTACGTGGCTGCGACTACGCTTTTTCCTATGTGGACGACGTATGCATAGCCTCGGCAAATACCGAAGAACATCGAGCGCATCTACGCGAAGTCTTCTCTATTTTTCAGAAACATGGATTGACCATAAATGTATCCAAGTGCCAGTTCGGCCAGACCGAGGTGAAGTTCTTGGGCCACGCGGTTAACAAGGACGGCATCCGACCGCTGGACGAGAAGGTCGCGGCAGTCAAAAATTTCGAACGTCCAGAATTGGCGAAAGGTTTAAGAAGATTCCTAGCCCTCATCGCGTTTTATCAGAGGTTCATACCACACGCGGCCGAAAACCAGATGGTACTCCGGGAGATGATACCTGGCAACAAAAAGAACGATACCACGAAGTTGAAATGGACCCCGGAGACGCTCGCGGCATTTGAAAGATGTAAAAAAGACCTAGTTGAGGCCACACTCTTAGCACACCCGTCTCCGGATGCGGAACTAGCCCTACACGTCGACGCGTCCGAACGTGCCATTGGGGCCGCGCTACATCAATTCGACGGGCAAGACTTCAGACCACTAGCTTTTTTCTCCAAGAAACTCTCAGCCGCAGAGAAAAAATACAGCACGTACGACAGAGAGCTATTAGCCGTGTATCAGGCAATTAAACAATTTCGGAATCTCCTAGAAGGAAGGGCCTTCCACGTAATGACGGACCACAAGCCTCTAACATTCGCCTTCAAACAAGTTTCGGACAACAACTCTCCCCGACGGGCAAGGCATCTGGATTATATCAGCCAATTCACCACGGACATACGGCACATAGCGGGAAAAGAAAACGTCGTAGCCGACACATTGTCACGGATAGAGTCGACTTCCACTAACCCGAAACCAATTGACTATCGCAAATTGGCGGAACAACAGCGGCAGGACAAGGGCCTAGCGGAAATCATCCAAAATCCGGAGAATGCCTCGTTGGTCATTAAGCAGTTAACACTTCCAAATTCCGAGGTTGCCGTACATTGCGACGTATCGCAGGATCGCGTGCGACCACTAATTCCAGAGACCATGAAGCAGGAAGTCATCCAGTCCATGCACAACATAGCGCACCCCGGCGTAAAAGCCACTACCAAGCTAGTTGGTGAACGATTCGTATGGCCCAACCTTCGGAGAGACTGCGCGACGTATGTAAAGGCCTGCATTCCATGTCAGCGTTCAAAAATCCAGCGGCATACGAAGACCGCAGTGTCCAAATTCACGCCTCCCAGCGAGCGTTTCGCGCACATAAACGTCGACATCATCGGGCCGTTACCACCATCCAAGGGATACCGGTATTGCCTCACGTGCATCGACCGTTTTACTCGATGGCCCGAAGCAATCCCGATGCAAGACATTACGGCGGAAACGGTGGGTCGACATTTTCTTGAAGGATGGATAGCGAGATATGGTGTCCCCCTCAGAGTGACCACAGACCAGGGACGGCAATTTGAGTCGTTGCTTTTTAAAGAGCTGACCACGACGCTGGGGATCAAGCACCTCCGAACAACACCGTATCATCCACAGGCAAACGGCCTGGTAGAAAGATGGCACCGAACCCTGAAAGCTGCCATTATGTGTCGTACGGAAAACAGGTGGGCGGAGGCCCTGCCTACAATTCTTCTGGGACTAAGGTCCACATTCAAGCCGGACCTCAACGCGACACCAGCTGAGTTGGTCTATGGCACCACGCTCCGCTTACCGGGAGAATTCTTGACGGAACCCTCAAAGAAATATATCGCGTCTGAGTTAGTAAACGATCTTCGCAAAACCATGCAAGACCTTAAACCAACAACCACCGCTCATCACGCAACACCAAATGTTTTCGTTCAGGAGGAGTTAAAGAAGTGCAGCCACGTATTTGTGAGAAACGACGCGGTTCGACGATCCTTACAGCCACCGTTTGACGGCCCCTATAGAGTGACCCAACGCAAGGATAAATACTATCAAGTAGAGGTAAAAGGACGCCGAGTCAGAATCTCGTTAGACCGACTTAAGCCAGCGTTCTTGACGTCAGAAAACATGTCCTCCCCGTCGGAAACGAAAACACAAGAGGCCACCAAGAACGAAGAACAGCAAACAAATAAAGAGGTGACAACACGGTCCGGCAGGAAGGTTCGCTTTACAAGGGAAGTCTCTGTAGTCCCGCCACACCTGGAGAAATCCGCGTCTCCCTCTAATCCTCAAGCCGATCGGCCAACCAAATTGGTAAAATCACAACGCTCGAAAAATCATTCAACGCGTAAAGACCAAGGTACTTACGCACCTCCCAAGAGATCAAAACCGCCAGTAGTTAATTTACATAGAATGATACACAGCTCACATAGCTCCGTATTTCCATGTAAAAAGCAAGTTTCAACACCCTCACGTAGACTAAGACCGACTCGCTTAAAAAGGAGTGAGATCTGCAAGCCGCTTAGTCCCGGTATGGCCGTCCAAATACGCTCAAGGTAAAATACATGTTGTCAGTAGGTATGAATAAAAATGAATTACATAGAAATAAGGAAGATATACGAAAGGTTAGTTGAAATTAGATTGTAAGCATTACACAGAAATAAGAAAGAGAAATTAGATTGTAAGTTCCGTAGAAGTAGTATATGATCAATTGTAAGCTATGAGTCCGCTATTTAATTTTGAATTGGAACCCAGAAAATATGGAAATATGAGTCCACAAGAAGAAGGATTAAAATTTTGAAATCTGTTACAAATAGTAGTATCCGTAAAAAAAAAAAAAAAAAAAAAAAAATAATAAAAATTATATTTATATTCGTTTTTTTGGAAGATGGAGGGGGAGTGATGTGGCGGCAACGATCGGGTGAACTGCCGATCCATGGATAGTCTACTCGATCCATGGAAAGTTCACGCATACAATACAACTAAAATAGATCACCGTGCCGTTATCACGACATCAGTGATAAGAGACCGAAGTGATAAAAACAGTCTTCACCAAATCGTTGCCGACACACGACGTGCGAAATTAAAGACAAATGATTGTAGATAACGTTAGGGCATAGTTAAGAAAATGATAATTCGTGAAACTATAGTTGCGATCAGTTAATAAAGTGTAGCCGCAAATTCTTTTGTGTTTTTCTTGCGAGCCTAACCAAAACGATTATTTTTGCTTTTCCGAGAGTGAAATAATGCCCACATATATATTATTTTAAAGGCTTAGCTGGAAGTCCCACGTTGGTTAATTTAATTGTTGTTGGAAGTCCCACGTTGGTTATATTATATCGTTGATTTTTTCTTGTTGTTTTGCAGAACATCCTCTTTTGCAGGTTACTTTAGATAATGAGATTAAAGCAAATATCCTTTCTTCATGTACTGGACGGTGTGTCTAACATTATATGTACTTTCTTCGCTAGTGCAATCTCATATTTTATGTATAAATTTTGGTATGATTTGTTATAATATGACTATAATTGTATAATTGGTGTGGAACACTATTCCTAAACTATAAACAACTTTTTTACTTTAAACTTTTAATAATTTTAATTTCTTTTCTAGATTCAAAACTTCGACCTCTACAATTTGGTCTTTACACTCTGCCTCCTAGTACCAGAAGAAGGATCGGTTCTCTATCTCCTCGCCACGCGGCAGTTTTCGAAGAAAAATGGAATTTCGGATTTCCGCTCTGTTCTAGCCTTACAGGTTTTTAATTGATTAGATATTTAATTGTTAGGTCTAATTAAAATAAATTTTTGTGATATTTATGTCTGATTTGTTATTGGTTAATTTTGAAATATTTATACTAAGTTTACTTTGAAATAATTTTGAATTTCGTTATGATGTCATTTAGGACTTAGGACATTTTTTAATATTTATGTTTATTTGCGTTCGTAGCAATTTTGATATGCTACAAGCAGTTTAATATAAAGACCCATCTCTTTTTCATTGACTTTAAGACAGTGATCTTGCGTTACGTTCAAAAATCTACGAGGCAATGGAGGAGCTGCACTTTCCAGACCAAATAATTCAAATCACTAAAACCTCTTTAGTCGAATGATAAACAGCGTCAGAATACAGAGCAATGGATCGGTGCGTACAGAGGCCTCAGGCGCGGAGACTCTCTATCCTGAAACGAGAGGGACAATTCTAAACAGCTCTATTCAGCTAATGGCATATGCAAATGATATAGTCAGATGAGGCCAGATGATTAGGGGTGCAGATGAGGCCCTTGTGAGCCTAGTCCGACCACCCCATTTGGACCCCGTGTAGATTGCCTTATAAAACCAACACAGAGGATCTAATCCCTTGCCTTATTCGCGCCTCGTGTTGTGGAATGCCTGATTTGGCCCCCATAAGGAAAAATCATTGCTTGTCGATTCCAAGTGGAAAAGGGATTCGGAAAAGTGGGAGAATATAGGCGTGGATATGTGAATAATAATTTCACATGTGTCGAAAACTTTATATTTTTAAATGCGAGTATCGTTTTACCAATACGGTTTCCCAACTGAGTACTAATTACGTCCAATGCTGCTTAACCCGTGTAATCGATCCAGAACTGGTCTATTGAGTATTTAGCCCTTCCCTTCACGGTCACCAACATAATTGGCTGAAACATGAAGTTATACAACAACAAAAGCCGAGGTTCACCGACCTCAGTTTAATAATGTTCAGTTAAATCCATGTAAGTGGCTTCACCGGCTAAAATCCAGTTCATGTTCAGTTCGTGCTTGAAATTGCTATTGCTTTTTCGCCAGAAGTCAGAAATTTGAAAGCCCACTAGAATGGCATTGCACTATTCTCGTTGATTACCTTCTTTTGAGCGAACTTTTACATTCAATTTCAGTTCGGGACCCATTGTGCAAGCTGAGGTTTGTTATCCTCAGTTGGAGACTGAAACTATGTGTGAGCTGAACTGAGGTTAGAAGTTCAGTTCGCCAATTTTCTCGAACTTGCGCAGTTCAGCCGGTGAAGCCGGTGTATTTTTTTGAAGGTTTTCAAAACGTTTTCCGAATAGCGGCGCTATCTGGCACCATTTAATTTGAAATAAGGTTTGCCTACTAGGGCCATTATGAAAAACTGATAATGCATACCTCACTTAAGTATCGCTGGTTTTTTTTTTGTGGTATTCATGAGGAAAATCTTTCCGCATGCCCCTCATGTGCTACATGGGGTTCTCATGGGGAACCCACGGGGAAATCCTTCTTTCCGCAAGACCCTGAGGCAATCCGCTTTTTAAAATCTTAGTCTGGTGGGGTTTAAAAAGCTTAGGTTATTCCGGTATAAGTTCGTAGTAGGTCTAATGTAATTTTTTAGTTTTCGTATGAAAAGCTTTGCTAGTGTATGACCTTTCACCCACATTCCAATGTTTTGAGTTTTCAGGTGTACATGAATAATTCAGGGTGTGGATTTCCCCACTCAAAGCGAAAGTGCGTGTGCACTTTTCCTTCTTTCTTCACGCACTACGTCGCCCATGCTAGCGACCAAAAACTGGTATGTTGAAATATTTTAAATGAAAAATAAAAAAAAAGACTGTCAAATTTAAGTTATACAAAAAAATACCAGTGCTGATGTACGGATCGGAAGCATGAAGCTAAGCATGATCAGCAGGTCCTCAAAAGCTGCGAAAGGAAAATTCTCCGCAGGATCACAGGCGCAGTAAAAGTGGGTGTCTAGACGATACAATCACGAATTGTACCAAATATATATACATAACCAGAAGCATCAAGATATCACGCTTTATAGGACATGTATTGAGAATACCTGAAGAAGTGCTCACAAGAATCCTATTCCTCCAAAAGCCTGATCGAAGAAGACCACAAGGAAGACCTAGCAAGAGATATAAAGACGGCATCGAAATGGACTTACGCATGGTACAAATACAAGGTAGGCGCACGGAAAAGCTCTGTTTCCATCTTGAAAAGCTTCTACCATTTTTATATGAGAAAAGATCTGAGTGACGTCACGAGAACGCTTTTTTCCTTTGTGAACTTAGATCTGAGTGACGCCACAGGGCCCTTATGAGCTTACCTTGTAATTATTGTACCATGGACTTACGCACAATAGAGATCAACAACTCGAAAAGATTGATTGATAGTGATTTATTTAGCCTTTGGCTACTACATATAAAAAAAAATATACAAAAATACATAAAATACAAATCACTCTTAAATTATAAAATTACATCTACTAAATCCCTCCTTTAATTTTACACATTTTCCCCTGATTTCACAAATTCTTTCAACATTTTTTTAAAGTCATTTAATCGTCCAGCTGTTTTTATTTCCGTCGGTAACTTGTTAAACATTTCGAATCCTGTGTATGTTATACATTTTTGGGCTGCGCTTGTTTTGCGATAACATACTCTCAACTCATTTCTTTGCCTGGTGTTATATAAATATCTTTCTCCTACTAATTGCACGTCGTTACTTAGGTATCTCGGCAGCATTCCATTTTTTATTTTATATACAAAGACACATACATTGAATTTCATCCGCTGTCTTATGCTTAGGAAACGTAACGCATTTAGCATGTCATTTATTCTTGTATATCTATCACATCTCAAGATAGCTCTCATTGCTCTGTTCTGTGTTTTCTGCAATATATCCATCCAGTATTCATTAATGTTTAACAGAAGAGTATTACAGTAGTCGAAGTGTGGCGCCACTATGGACTTATAAATTGTCACTAACGTATTTACTGATACATATTTATTAATTCTATACATGAAGCCCACTTTTTTAGCTACTTTTTTTGCAATAAATGCTGCATAGCTGTCGAATTTTAAATTATTATCTATTATTATGCCTAAATACTTCATTTCATCCGTTTCTTCAATCTTTGTATTATCAATTAGAATATCACATGTGTTTTTTTGTATACTGCTTTCTTTGGTCGTGTATCACCATGAACTTAGTTTTTTTTGTATTTAATCTTAGCGAGTTTTTCCCTAACCATTTCACAACATTCTTTAAATCATGATTTAGTTTTTTCTCTATTTGACAAACATCACGATCACTCACATATATCATAGTATCGTCTGCGAACAATTTACACGAACAGTAATCCAATTGACTCACAATATCATTTATATATAATATGAATAACAGAGGACCTAATACGGATTCCTGTGGAACACCATGAACTGTTTCTACTTTTGCTGACATTTTATTTCCGTACTTTACTTGTTGCATGCGATTTTCCATATAAGACTCCAGCCATTTATACACTTTTCCTTTAATTCCATAATTTTTCAGTTTCTGCAACAATATACTTCTACTTACGGTTTCAAGAGCTCTCTTAAAGTCTAGGAAAACGACACCAATAAATTTGCTCTCATCAAGTTCTTTTCTCCATTTAATCATAACATTTTGTACAGCCGTTTCGCAGGAGAAGTTTTCCCGAAAACCTGACTGTTCATCTACCAATATTCGTTTTCTTTCTATATATTCAACTAGTTGATTTTTTGCTGCAGTTTCTAATATTTTTTCATATATAGGCAACATATTAATTGGTCTATATTCTTCTGCTTTCATGCTGCCAGCTATTTTTGGAATTGGAACTACAGTTGAAAACTCCTTCTTGCATAGATTTATTAATTAATGACAACATGACTTGCCCCATACTTTTCCATCCTGCTTTCAGAAAAAAAGTGCTAATTCCTTCCTCCGTTCCTTTTTTGTTTTCCATATTGCTTACAATATTATTTAAAGAGAGAGAGAGAGAGGGAGAGAGAGAGGGGGGGAGAGAAAGAGGAGGGGGGAAGGGGAGATTGAGAAGGGGAGAGAGGGGGAGGAGGAGAGGAGAGAGAGAGAGAGAGAGAGAGAGAGAGAGACGCAGGACCGAGAACGTTGGGAGAAAATTCTTGAAGACGCCAAGGCTCACAGAAGGCTGTAGCGCCAATGATGATGATTTTTATCATTTTTTATGACCAAACATAGAAAATATCATAAACTATTTTACACAATGTATTATAGGTAAGTAAAATTCTGTTAGTGTGCCGCCAAATTGATTTGAAATTGTTAAAAGTGTGCCACAACAAAAAAAAAGGTTGCGAATCACTGTGATTCGCATATTTATTTTCAAAATTCCAACCGTCTACCTACCGAATTAATTGTGATCACTGATTCAAAAATAAAATTAATTCCTGGAATACCATCAAAGAATTATTTCCAATACGGTTCAAAGTTATCTTCCCCCACTGCATTTCAACATCACTCCGGGGCGACGAAACTCATTCCCGCCATTTAAATTGATTATTTTCTGATTTCATTACTTCGAAGATGATGACGTTTAATTAAATTTGTCTAGCCACAACTAAATGTCTTGAAGGGAGGAAGAAATGTGCAAATATAGGTTCATCCATCCTATACTGGAATAGGTGGTATAGTTTTTGAAGTAGATTATTTGTTTTTACTTATGGGGAATTAAGGGCGCATATTAAGCGAAATTGAATTAAAATAATAAAATCCAATTTCTGTTAGCTCGAAGGCATTAAGATATATAGTTAGATTGCAGTGCATTCTGGCTACCAATATGATAATATTTTTCATGTGGTCTTATATGGCGCAAATTATGTTCTCTCTAACGAACTTTTAACTATGCCCAAATTTACTTTTTTTAACATTGGAATATAGGAAAGTAATAGCCAATCACCAGATTATGTAAAAATCCTACCTTCTTCATTTTCTACTCTACCGCATTTCTTGCGGCATTATGGCATGCATCACTTGCTTCCAAGCAGTCAGGCTAGTTTTGGATCTTCCTCTCCCTCTTATGGCCTTATTCCAGATCGACTATATTTTAACCCTCGATGCCCTCCGGCTTCAGGGTTTAGTGGAGCCTTTTTAACGGCGAACCTCAGGCATCCAAAAGGATGTGTCTTCCACATATATAGATCAGTATGGCAATTAATTATCTTTGGCAATACAGTAGAACGCCGATTATCCGAACGCCAATTAACCGAATCGCCAATTATCCGAATCGATTTTCGGGGCGATAGTAAAAAATTTTCGCTAAATTTTCATGCCCACATTTTGTTCTTTTCTTGAAGTTTCATTAGAAAAATCCTTTGCTGCGTTTTTGAAGTCATGGCCTAACAACTTAATAAATTCTGTCCTTCAATGTACAATATGTTACATACCTCTTTTTGCTTGATTCCCAATGGATATCCAATTATCCGAATATTTGATTATCCGAATTGCCCCCATCCCCAATTGATTCGGATAATCGGAGTTCTACTGTATCTTCTGTAACTTCGATGCCTTTTTAAAAAAATTAATAAGACCATAGCTTATTTCTCCATCAATCCTGTCAGCATTTCTCAGCATATTTAGAAAAAGCCTGTCCGTCAATTGCCATTCTACGGCCCATCCCATTACTTATCTTCCCCAATATATCGCCACTTCTTCCCAGGTCCAACATATGTAGGGAGAAGTGGCATGAAAGAGCCAGTTTACGAAACGGAGCAAAAAAATATAGTTTTAATGAAAGAAATGATGATTTTTTTTTCTCAAATTATTATTTATTTATTAAAATAGGTAATTTCATACGAAAAAACAATAGAGACAATGAAACAATCAATGATATACTCATTTTAAAAAAATGTGTCTTTTGGCTCTTTCATAACTCTTTGAAAGAGCCACCAAAAGTTATGAAAGAGTCAGTCTGTATTATAAAGTGATAGGTACTGTGAAAATTATACAAAACTAGTTGCGATGTGGGTTCGACCCTTTCGGTCCACACGATCAACTTCCCAGTATGATGGATGTTGAATATTATGATTGGATATTTTAATAATAAATGAACAATAGGCAATATAGAATATATGCATAATACTGAGAATTTGTCACAATTGTTTATCAATATTTTCGATAAAATGTCAAACTTAATGTGCGCACTTACAAGATTAGGATGACGAAAATGTATATAAAATTGATGTATGAATGTTTTTCGGCACCTCAATGAAGTCGATATAGTTTTTAGTGCGCGCGGTATCGTGCAGGTACAAAAATCACTTAAGTCAGTTAAACCAAAAACCCGCTGGACCGAATATTATAAAAATATTTTCAGATTATATTGTCGCTAATACGCTTCGAACGGCACCTCAAGTAAGTCAACATCTTTTGTGGTTCGGGCCATATCGTGCAGGTACAAAAATCACTTACGCCGCTTAAACAAAAAAACGGCTCGACCGAATTTTATGAAAATCTTTTCAGATCATATTTTGGTTAATACTCTTCGAACGGCACGTCAACTAAGCCGATATCTTTTATAGTTCGCGCGATATCGTGCAGGTACAAAAATCACTTAAGTCATTTAAACCAAAAAACCGCTGGACCGAATATTATAAAAATCTTTTCAGATTATATTGTCGCTAATACGCTTCGAACGGCACCTCAAGTAAGTCAATATCTTTCGTGGTTCGGGCGATATCGTGCAGGTACAAAAATCACTTACGTCGCTCAAACAAAAAAACGGCTGGACCGATTTTCATGAAAATCTTTTCAGATCATATTTCGGTTAATACGCTTCGAACAACACCTCAACGAAGCCGATATCAGTTTTGGTTCGCGCGATATCGTGCAGGAAAAAATGACCACATCCGTACGCACATACACACACACACACACACACATACTTCCTCCCAATTTTTGGCTTAAAATGCTCCTGGGACCTTGAAAGATGAAAATACGTTGAAATTTTCGATTTCGATTTTCGGACCGATTACAATAACTTCCTATACTGGGAAGTTAATAATAATCATTGCATTATTAAAAAAAAAAAACAAAAATAAATAACTTACAAATTCTCGAAAAATAAACAAAATAACAAATAATATCTTCAACAAAAAACAATATCGTTAAATCTTTAAGAACTTCAATAATAAATATATAGATTCAGACTTTTTAGAAACTTTAGATTAGACGTTATTTTCTTAAAATTAGAAACATGTCTTGCAAAAGAAATCACCCCTTCCCCTGTTATTTTCTTTCGTTTTCTTAAAATTAGAAACATGTCTTGCAAAAGAAATGAAATTGCCCTTTTATACCACAGGATTCATGAGCCCAACCCGAACAAATTTTGCACTGAAACCAATCTTGATCACTATTTTTATATGTTTTGCTGCACATTACGCAATCATCATTATTTTTATTTGTTTTGGAGTTTGTTTTGCTTCGAACAACTTTTTTTTACTTCGACCAATGCGATAGAGCAAGACGAATCGGAGTCATCTTGCAGTACGGAATTTTCTATATTTTTTTTTGATTTTTTATTAAGCGTTTTTACGGACTGTTTCATTTTCTTAATATTAATTTTTGGTTTTTTTGCACCTTCTTTCTCTTCTAATTTTTCCCTTTCCGGAGAGTCATTTATGATGGCAGACGACATTTTTCTATTATTGCGTGTCGTGTTTTGTCTTGGCTTTGCTTTAGAAAATGGTCTTATCATTTCGGGTGATATAAGTTGTTGCCTAGAAGTACTCGGAATCGCAACCGTAGGGGTAGAGGTTAAATCGGTATCTGATCTGATATTCTGGTCTGTTACAACCTCACTTTCTTCGCGTGTTTCAAGTGGTGTTGTAGAAGGCGGAGGTGTAGATCTTATGTTAGTTTCAATACCTTCTTTGCCCAATTTCAACTCACTACCATCGTTTGACTGTAATGGATTAGGTCTATCAGTTACATATGAAGTTAAAAAATCTTCCTCATTAAATATATTAGAATTTAAGGGATAAATCCCTGTTTTCAAAAATCCTTGGGTTATATTCTGAAGACTAAAAGCTGACAGATATGCTTCTTTTACAAATTGCCCAACTTGAAAAATAGTCACCGTTCTACCAGGGTTTGACAACATCCATTCATTCATGGCTATGCGGTATCTAGTTTTAAAAGGGCCATATACTGTGACATCGAGTGGTTGCAGTTTATGACTGCAGTGCGGTGGGAATGTAACTATAACGATTGAGTTTTGTCTGGCAAATTCAACTACTCTGAGATTAACATGAGAACTGTGATTATCCATTAATATTAATGCTGGATTCTCCTTTGATGGCCTAATATGCATCACAAAATCTTCAAGCGCTTTAAGGAAACAGTCCTCAGTCATCCATCCAGAAGCTTGAGCTAACCCCAGCGCTCCAGGCGGACCATTATTTAACATAATGTCTTTGTAGTTAACTCTAGGAAACACAAAAATAGGCGGTAAAAAACCACCACCAGCATTAATAAAGAACAGAGTTGTCACCAAGGTTCCTCGTTCAGCTGAGGTAACTTGTCCAATTTGTTTCGAACCTCGTTCAGCTATGACTTTAGGAGGATTGGTGACGGTGCTGCAGCCTGTTTCGTCGGCGTTGAAAATCATATGGGGAGGGAAATTGTATTTGCGTAAAACAGTGCTCAGTTTCTCAAAAAAGTTGTTTACATTTGTTTTATTAAAACTTGTTGTACGGGATAGAGAAGTGCTTTCAGGTTTTCTCACAGATAAATCTTTGTGTCTGCTCATAAACCCTTTGAGCCAATCATCACTCGCAGTTTCAATTTCTTTCCATTTATTTGGGTAGATAGAATTGGCTATGGCATAATCAAACGCCAGTTTCTTAGTTTGATGTCTTGTTAGGCCATAGCACATTTTAGAAGCCGTCTTTAAATAATCCGCAAGCATATTCTCCTGGTCGGTTGAAAAAATACGTTTATTCCCTATATTAGGACAGTGTTTATAAGATAGAAGCTTATAGCTTTCACTTTTTTAACTATTTTAGCTAAGTAAGCCCTCGATATATTAAAGGCAAGTGCAGTTTTGTTTATGGACTGACCTTTCTGCAAAACTTCACTGACTGCTTCTTCAATTGCCGATTTTTCGGGTCGTTTTGGTTTTTTTGGACCAGGTTTCTCCATCATGGAATTTCTGAAGTAAATAGTTAAATATTATATGAAAAAATATAATATTTATTACTATTATATTTTATTTATAAAGTTCAAATGCACTGTTATCAAAGAGCCGGTTATGATATGATATTTGATATGATATTTATTTAACAACAATTTATGTACAAAGACAGAGTCTTACAAATAGTACACTATTCTATTATAGGCATGATTAAAAAACTAAAAATATTAATAGTGAGGCTAAATATTAAAAGAGACTACATTACAATTAAGCACATATGAAATGAATAAAAAAAAGAAAAAAAAATTAGAAAGAGTAAATTAAAGAATAAAATAAAATTAAAAACACATTAAAATGAAGGATAAAAAAAAAATTATATAAAAAAGCAAAAGAAAGACATGTGATAAGTGGATAAGTGGGGCAGAAGCTAGACTTCGGAGAAGTAATTAGTAATCAATTTTCTAAAGCTATTAGCGGTAGCGGCTGATTGGATTACTTGGGGCAAGGAATTCCATATTCTTCCAATGTGAACGAAGTAAGAACTTTCGAGAACTATGAAGTTGAATTTCGGAAGTGCTATCATTTTATGTCTTGTGCTTCGGAGTAGCTTAATGAATTCTCTGAGGTAGGCAGGTTCCCCGCTATTAAGAACTTTATACAGGAAGATTAGGCTATTCTTAACTATATGATTTGTTAGAGAGCAATTCAAGATACTAAAACGATATTGACCGATGTGATCATATCGTCTTAGCTTATAAGCAAATCGAATGCAATCATTGTACGCGATCTCAAGCTTTTTGCGACACAGGCAATCCAATTTAGGAAATATGATTGTGCCGTGAGTAAAGTGGGGCAGCAGCAGAATTTTAATTAAATTACATCGCATGCTAGTTGGCAAGATATCAGCGAATAACCAGAGTCTACGGAGACTGGCGTAGATAGTTCTCAGTTTGGCGTTAACATGGTCACAGCAGGTCATTGTTGAATTCAAAATCACCCCTAAGTTTCGCGCGCGCTGAACATACGGTATAGGACTGTTTCCTAAAAGAACCTCAGGAAAGTAAGATAAATCTAGCGGGTTTCTGTATATTATTAAGGCCTGAGATTTTTTAGGGTTAAGTTTCAATTTGTTTTCAAGAGCCCAGTTCAGAACACGCATTAAGTCATCGTTAAGTCTCCAGATACAGTCTTCGATAAGTCCTAACGGTCGATTTGAGTAAATCTGTACGTCATCTGCGTATAAGTGAATCAGACAGTGCTTAACTACAGTAGGTATATGTCATTTATAAATAGGCTGAATAGTAAGGGGCCAAGAATAGATCCTTGGGGGACGCCAGATTTTAAGGAAGCTGACTTTGAGCAGCAGCCCCCAATTTTGACTCTTTGGGAACGGGATGTTAAGAACGCATACATTAATTTTAGCGCTGGTTTGCTGAAATGAAAGTAAAATGCTAGTTTTCTCAACAGCAAGTCATGATCAACGCTATCAAAGGCCTTGGAAAAATCCAGGAGCGCAAGAACTACAAAATTGTCCTTATCCATCGCAACACGAAAGTCGGAAGTAATCTTTAACAGCGCAGTATCACAGCTATGTGCAGGACGGAAACCCGATTGGTACAGACTTAAAAGATTATTAACTTCCCAGTATAGGAAGTTATTGTAATCGGTCCGAAAATCGAAATCGAAAATTTCAACGTATTTTCATCTTTCAAGGTCCCAGGAGCATTTTAAGCCAAAAATTGGGAGGAAGTATGTGTGTGTGTGTGTGTGTGTGTATGTGCGTACGGATGTGGTCATTTTTTCCTGCACGATATCGCGCGAACCAAAACTGATATCGGCTTCGTTGAGGTGTTGTTCGAAGCGTATTAACCGAAATATGATCTGAAAAGATTTTCATGAAAATCGGTCCAGCCGTTTTTTTGTTTGAGCGACGTAAGTGATTTTTGTACCTGCACGATATCGCCCGAACCACGAAAGATATTGACTTACTTGAGGTGCCGTTCGAAGCGTATTAGCGACAATATAATCTGAAAAGATTTTTATAATATTCGGTCCAGCGGTTTTTTGGTTTAAATGACTTAAGTGATTTTTGTACCTGCACGATATCGCGCGAACTATAAAAGATATCGGCTTAGTTGACGTGCCGTTCGAAGAGTATTAACCAAAATATGATCTGAAAAGATTTTCATAAAATTCGGTCGAGCCGTTTTTTTGTTTAAGCGGCGTAAGTGATTTTTGTACCTGCACGATATGGCCCGAACCACAAAAGATGTTGACTTACTTGAGGTGCCGTTCGAAGCGTATTAGCGACAATATAATCTGAAAATATTTTTATAATATTCGGTCCAGCGGGTTTTTGGTTTAACTGACTTAAGTGATTTTTGTACCTGCACGATACCGCGCGCACTAAAAACTATATCGACTTCATTGAGGTGCCGAAAAACATTCATACATCAATTTTATATACATTTTCGTCATCCTAATCTTGTAAGTGCGCACATTAAGTTTGACATTTTATCGAAAATATTGATAAACAATTGTGACAAATTCTCAGTATTATGCATATATTCTATATTGCCTATTGTTCATTTATTATTAAAATATCCAATCATAATATTCAACATCCATCATACTGGGAAGTTGATCGTGTGGACCGAAAGGGTCGAACCCACATCGCAACTAGTTTTGGGTTAGATAGAGTCTAACTTGGGAGTCCATTATTTTCTCGAGCGCTTTGGCCAGAAAGCAAAGAAGACTTATTGGCCTGAAATCCCCGACAGATTTTGGAGTGGCAATCTTGGCAATAGGGATGACTAGCGCTTCTTTCCACGCTGTGGGAAAAACACTGAAAGTGAGACAGTGGTTGAAGATAGTAGTTATAGGGTATGCAACATAAGGGAGGATTAGTTTTATGAATTGTGGAGAAACTTCATCAGGACCAACAGCATTCGAGCGAATGGATAGTATCACTCTAGCAAGATCTATAACATCGATACAGCTGAAACTGAAGTCGCTATCGAGATCACACTTAGCAGAGAATAATGCATCTAAATTTGGTGAGTCAGTTTCATCATCGTTTGAAACAGATGCAAAGTAACCATTCATGTCGTCAGCATCATAACTGCAGGAGATACTAGCATCTTTATGTACACCTAGATTGCTTAGAGTACTCCACAGCTTTTTTGGAGCTACCTTTGGGTTGAGTTTATTTTCATAATAACGCCGTTTCGCATCTTTAATTTTCTTATTCACTAAGTTTCTAGCTTTTTTAAAGCGAGCAAGACTTATTTCTGATTTGGTTCGTTTGTACATGGCATGCAAGAAATCACGTTCAGCTAGCGCATATTGTATACCGGTTGAGAACCATTCAGGATATTTTATATTAATACGCTTTTTTTTCAGAGGAGCATATTTGTCCAAGAGCAGTTTCACATTACTGCTGAAGTTTAGAACCATTGTGTCTAAGGTGCTCAGATAGCTTTCAGAGGATACGTTCTCGTGAATATTCCAGCTGCTCGGGGCAAATCAGTCCATTTGACCACATTCTATGAATAAGGAATTTATATCAACGTTATTGAAATCGCGGTAAACAGACTCTTTGTATGAGCGGGTATACTGTGGCAGTTTTATGTCATATTTTAGCACCAAAATATCATGATCCAGGTTTGCGGGGGGTGTGAACTGTGAAATAGATTTAACTTTGTTTGGGTGAGTAGATAGCAGAAGATCTAACTGCGATGAGGAATACTTGCTGTAATAAGTTGGAATTCGATTTAGCACTGATATGTCGAGGGTTTGCAGGAGAAACAGCAAGCTATCTGAAAGTTCATTTCTATTGAGAATATTTACATTGAAATCCCCGCCTATAATGATATTATCATAACAATGAGTTAAATCTGCAAGGCGGCTTTCAAACTCAGAGAAAGCATCTAAGCAGAACTGCTGTGGGGGACAGTAAACCGAAGATAGTATACATTTTTCAAGCCCTGTGTCAAGTTCAACTATGATATACTCAAACACACCAGAGCTGGAGCAATGAAGCAGTGTAGACTTGAAACACTCCCTGACGTAAATGGCCACACCACCACCCCTTTTTTCTAGTCTATCATTTCGAAAGATTTTGAACCCATTGATTGCTACTTATGTGGAAGGAATGTGCTGCTTCAGCCAAGATTCGCTCACAATGACTACATGAGTCTCAGTGCCTGCCAGCATTAAGTTGAACTCAACAGATTTATTCACTAAGCTACACGCATTGAAGTAGCACACGTTCAATCCGGGAGACTGCGAGTTAAATATATTAATTAAAGTTCTTACCTTGTTCATACATATCTGACTGTTAGCATCAGCCACTGGAGAAAGGAAACGAGGACGTAATCCAGTCAATACCGCATATAATATACCGCACAGACATCACTAAATAAAACCAGTAACAGTTGGCAATACAGAAAAAACTAATCCACACACCACAGAGGCCAAGCAAAAATACAAGCAGAATAAATAAAATTAACACTAAGTAAGCTATACAAATAAAGAAAAATAGAAATAAGTAAAGCATTATAGAGTTCATCATGACGAGTCGTGTAACAAAGTACTTCGCATCCGTGCTGAGCCAGAATTAGTTGGGAAGAACTGCCACAGAACGTAGAATCAGATGTTACGCTTACAATTAATGGTGCCATCAGTCCTATCTTTAACGAAAATCAGTCCGTTCCTAGTAAAAACAGAATAGTTTTCATTATTCTTAAAAAGCCTTAAAGTTTCCCTCAGTATACGCGCATTTTTTGGAGTTAAACTTTCGTTTACGAAAACAGCACTTTCTGAACAGAATTTGTCATCTAGCTCATTCAGTTTTATTGACTTTTTGATTCTGCACTTTTTGATAAATTCCTTTTGTTCATTACTGGAAGGAAAGCGAACAATTATTGGCCCGCCAGGTGTATTCGTAGAGACACCAGCACTTTTATTTTTTTGCAATTTAATACGAAAAGCCTCTGTATATGGTGACATACTATGTTGAACTACATTTGCAATAGCATTCACAATTAGAGCAGGGTTTTCGTCAGGCAGTGAAGGGATGCCACGTATGATAACTTCATTTAGTCGAGATTTGCGAGTGAGCTCCTCGTTCGCCATGGACAGTCGATCGCACCTCTTCTCTATCTTAGTATATTTGGATTGCAGCTCAACCAAGCGGGAACTTAGGTCGTTAATCAAGCTTACCAGCCTCTTTTCTATCTCGCTAAAGAACGCCGTTAGACGAGACTCGCATTCAATCATCATGCTTCCTACTTTAGCGGTGAAGTCAGCTGGCATGCTGTCAGCAGTCTTGCACTCTGATGACCGAGGAACTCTATTAAATTGAGCACTGCGACGAGATGACGTCGATGCACCGGGACGACTGCGTGTGATACGAGAAGTCGACTCGTCACTACCACAATTGCCATTTTTACGGTTGGAATTATTCACCATGATTCAGCTGATAATTGCAATAAAACGTAGATATGAATATTGTTTAAAAACACCAATAATTAAAAATATTGAGCACTGTATACTGACACTTGTTAGTTTGTAAGGTAGCGCTAAAACTTTAGTTAATTAGCAGCTTAATTCAGTTAAAGTTTAAAGCAAAGACGGAGCGAAAGTACACACGTCTATTCTTCACTTGCCATCGAACTCGAAAAAAAAGTTATGAAAGAGTCAGCTCTTTCAAGGCCCATTTACCCGGCTCTTTCATAACTTCTTCTTAAAAAAAATATAACCTACAAAATAACAACAATATCAAACCTTTTGCGGCTCAGGTTGTACGCAGCTTCAAGGCCAAATATATGCACAAACTCAGTTCACAATCCCTGTATCTATATTTCTTTACAATAAAATGCCAAAACACAACTTAAATGGAGCAAAATATTTACTTTTTAGTGCCTAAAACTTTGACTTGATGTACCGGCGTCCGTTGATTTCGGAGAACTTTTAAATCTTTGTGGGTGACGGGAAATCAGTGCTGCCACCCAAAAATAATATCGTCAACTAAATTCGTTCCTAAACTACCGAAATAACGCAAGTGGCTCTTTCAAAACCTGGCTCCTTCATGCCACTTCTCCCTACATCCATTGGATCGTGGACGAACTAACTCTCATTTGGCAGAATGCGAATAGGTATTATCCCAGCTACCGCGCAATCTGCCTCTTCCGTCATAGTACGTACAGTAGGCATATTTAGGGACTTCTTAGTTTGTGCCGATGATGGCATTGCAGAAGAAGGGGCGGGGACTGTATATTGTATTGCAGGGGCGGCGGTGCATAATCCTTGTGGGTGGGAAGTACGTGAATAGATAACCGTTAGCATGTAAAAAGGCGATCAGTCAGTTTGTTAATCGGCATCAACCCGCACAAATTAATAGCTTATGAGTTAATCGCAAAAAACTGCATTCAACCCCAACCACATAATCAAGGTTGAACTTCGGCCATAACTGTGAGTCAAATCAACATACAGACCTCGTTGGGGGCTTATTTTGTAGATAATTTTATTCCCCAACACCTTGCCATTGATCATTTTCAGCTATCATTACTTGCAAACGAGTTATTTATTATAAACGACCTCTCGCTCTTTTTCAAGATGGCAACTTTTCCCAAGATACTGCGACCCAACAAACTTGGTTTTTTCATTGTCATATGTATACCCGAACAAATTGCCAAAAAAAAAATCGTACATCTTAAAATGCAATTTCCCGCCCTTTTTTCGACTAATTGTACTGGACTGTATATTTTGTTCTGCATCTGCATATGCCATTAGCTGAATAGAATTGTTTAGAATTGTCCCTCTGGTTTCAATGCGTTCCTCCCGGACGACTTTTTCTAATAAGATGTTAAATAGTAATCAAGATAGGGAGTCACCTTGGCTGAGACCTCTGTTCTTTTCAAAGGGCGATACATTGCTCTGTATTCTGTATTGCTTTGTCCCTCGTCTCAATGAGGTTTTAGATAATTAAATTAATTTGTCTGGAATGTTCAGTTCCACCATTGTTTCGTAGATTTTTGGTCGTAGGGCAAGATCATAAACTGTCTTAAAGTCAATAAAAAAAGTGGGTCTCTCTATTAAATTCTTTCGTCTTTTAAATTGCCTGTCGTAATGCGAATATGTGATCGGTTGTGGACTTTTGTTTCCTGAATCCGCACTGGTAGTTTCCAATTACTTTTTCGTACTGGTGCAAAAAGCGATTATACAGGATGTTCGAGAATATTTTATATGCTACATTCAGTAATGTAATTTCTCTGTAGTTGGAACATACCCCCTTTTTTTGTGAAGTAAATACTTTTCTCGTCGCGGTCCTGTTCCAATAATTTGCTGTATAAAAATTCATACAAAATATTTTTTATTGTTTGCATTTATAAAACTTGGCGACAAGTATTTAGCGGCACACTGGTTGAGAATCACTGGCTTAGACTAAACCACTGGACCATGTTTAAACACATACCAAAAAAGGTTCCCTAACCACCCTAAAAATGAAAAAAAAAAAATGATGATAATCAACAGTAAGCTTATAATGGAATATGGCCATCAGTGAGGGCTTAGACCAAAGCCTTCTATATTTACAAGCCATGCTGCATGTATGTGTTTGTGGTTGTATGAAGTCCCAACCAAAATTCGTGAAGTGTCAAAATCCCATTAAAATCAAAGGGAAAGAAGTTTTCGTGCCGCGGAAAGTGCTGTTGCGAGTGTGGTTTTGTGAAAAATAAAATTTATTTCATCAAAATCAAAAACGTGAAACAGTGCAAAAATTAAAATAAAATGTGTGTCTTACGTTAATAATTTAAATTTAAATGTTAAAAATAGGATTTGCGGGTTTTATGTTGGTTATGGTGGAATAACATGTCAAAATCCCGAGGAAAACAAGTGATTCGCGCCGCGGAGTCTTTTATTAATGAAAGCGCCGTGATTTTTTGTTAAAAATAAGTTTTTTTTATAAAAATAACCCGTACATAATAGCAGTTTGGCGCGATTTTTGTAGTTAAGCGAATTTACTTGAAATTGTTCTTTGGGCCATGGTGTCACATGACGGATCAGCCAGTTTTCGTTGCAGCCAGTTCCAGTTTTAGAGGAATATAAGCAAATGAAGATAAGTTGAAACGAATAGTTTGCTAAATATTGCCAAATATTTATATAAATTTATTTTTAGCGGTAGTTTCCTCCACTTACGGCTTTTGCTTGGTGTGACGGCATGATATTTGAAATAATATCCATTAAGGAAGAAAGTCAGGGATGCAATTATACTTATTTTTTACATTATTAACGCAACTTTGTAATATGTAGTAAATAAATGTTGCAATTAATGACCATAATTTTTGTTTTTAATTGGTTAAAGAAGATTCATTGATTCCCAATAAACCAACATAACCGCACTCCACACAGTTTGACAGCTAAATTGAAGTCCTATTATGCTTTCATTGTGAGTGTGAGATTTCTTTGTACATGGCTTGTAAATATAGAAGGCTTTGGCTTAAACCAAAAATATTGGCGTCTGGTCTGATTGCCAAGGCTTTCGACAGAGTACGGGATCCTTCCACTTCCACTTTAGAAATATAAATTTAAAAAAAATAGTTTACAAGTATGAAAAATTAGATAAATCCAGAATTACCATAGAGCTTATGTTGCTAAGCTCGGTAGGTAGCCCGCACAACGTCGGCTGCCGCAGACTATTTACTTCCAGGGTAAATGCTCGACCCGGCCCAAGCTTTAAAAGAGATCTCCATATAGGAGATACACTAATAGCTCCATAGGATCGCTTTAGATATCCGTGAAGTCGACTGAACAACCGAACTATAGTAACACAAGATTGCGGCATTTAAACGACGTCCCAAAGCGCTAATTGAGCCTCGGTCGCACTTGAGGGAGCCCTATACCTAACCTAACCTATGTAGAATTAAATATTAGATCTGAGAAGATGCTGGTGGCGTTTTTTATAGTATGGAAATTGTAATTGCCTCGCAAGCAATTTTCCAACTACTACTGCATTAATTGTGACATGACATTTTATTATCTGCCAATTTCTGCACTAAGGTGCCCGGCTTGATACAATAACTACAAGCTAGGCTCATTGAGGGGCATGGGCGTTGTAAAGAAAAAGGTAAACCGCCATTTTGTATTGGCGACCATTTTGAATGATGCCATATATAGCTAATTGCATTACACTTGTGATACTATTTCATTTGATACCCATGTCAGGGATCGAGGAACACAATTGCAAAATTCGCCCGTCATATTGGAACCGCCATCTTGATTCTTTTACAAAATGGTTAGATTGCATTGTCATGCGAATACTACACATATGCAAAATTTAAAGTTGATCGGCTATGAAGGTGGGTCAAAATCAAGTTGCAAGATTTGTTTACATAAAGATACACTTACAGAATGCACTTTTCGATGCAACAACGCAATTTCAAAAAAGTACAACACCAAAATATGTCACAAAGTTTCCAGACGAGTTAACGAAGTGAATGCAAAAAACCCCATCTCAATCCGACTTACTGCACAAAAACTTTAAGGTTGGGGCTATTTGTGTGCTATGTTTTCTCGCCTCTATGTACGCTTCTTTGTCCCTCCATTTTTTCTAAACGCTAGAACGGATTTAGATGGGTGGTACGGTTAGAATCATTTAATGAGTCCGAGTAACATAAGCTAGGTTAAGGGGGTAGACTACAGTAAAATTTTCAAAAAATTCATTTCTTTTTTTTTTGCTTTAAATTTGAAATCAGCCACCTCGAAAACCACCGAGTTAGAAATTTCATCACAAAATAATCAAGATTTCACGTTTTGGCCAGAAATTTGCGACTCTGTCCCACAGTGCAATGTTCAAACGCGTTTTTCTCGAAACGATGTTTTTCAAAACGGTGTACATGATATCTCAAGATCTAATCAACGAATTGACTTGAAATTTGACACACTTCTTTTATGGATGAGTGCCTCTGGCGTCACGTAGGATTTTGTCAATATCTTGCTTTGTTCAATAATTATTAACAATCATAACATGAAATTTGTGCCGAAAAAACGTATTTGCACAAATTTCATGTTATGATTGTTAATAATTATTGAACAAAGCAAGATATTGACAAAATCCTACGTGACGCCAGAGGCACTCATCCATAAAAGAAGTGTGTCAAATTTCAAGTCAATTCGTTGATTAGATCTTGAGAGAAAAAACGTATTTGCACAAATTTCATGTTATGATTGTTAATAATTATTGAACAAAGCAAGATATTGACAAAATCCTACGTGACGCCAGAGGCACTCATCCATAAAAGAAGTGTGTCGAATTTCAAGTCAATTCGTTGATTAGATCTTGAGATATCATGTACACCGTTTTGAAAAACATCGTTTCGAGAAAAACGCGTTTGAACATTGCACTGTGAGACAGAGTCCCAAATTTCTGGCCAAAACGTGAAATCTTGATTATTTTGTGATGAAATTTCTAACTCGGTGGTTTTCGAGGTGGCTGACTTCAAATTTAAAGCAAAAAAAAAAAGAAATGAATTTTTTGAAAATTTTACTGTAGTCTACCCCCTTAATTTAAAAAAAAACCAATATGGCGGCCGTCAGACGCAATTTACGTTACACTCGAATTATTTATTTTTTCTGATTGGGTCAATATGGGTATCAAACGCAAGGTGAATATGAGACGATTTCAAATATCTATAACTCTTAATAGATATGTGTCAATTAAATGCCATTTTTATGCTTGAATAAAATTAAATTCTTTTATTACCCGATCACCAAGAATGAACATTAAATGATTAAGCCTAGCATGCTGTTAAAGTGAAATTAAAATTCCCTATACAAGTGTTCCGGCTACACTGAAAAAAGAAAGACCAAAAGGGGAATAAATAAATAAAACACCAATTTCTCTATTTCTGTCACTTTATTAAAAAATCAACGAACAAAACTACATGAATACACAAAATCACAAAAACAAAACACACATGGAAGAAGACGTCACTACAAAAAAAACAACAACAAATTCATACCTGGAAATAGAAAAAAAGTTATTAAACATAAATATTAAATATATAAGTCCTTACCTGTTTTTAAAAGTTGAAAAACAATCCAGAAATTCATCCCACGAAGACGCAAAAAGCCGTCGGCAAATCGACAAATTCTGTAAACAAACAAAGATTAATAAAATCCAAAACAGGTTCCAAAAAAACACTCACCTGTCAACCCCAATGCACTAATCGCGGGCTCCTCCTCGTCCATCCCCCACTAGAATCCTGAAAATATAGATAAAAATTAGTAAATAAACGAAAATCCAAATAATATACTTACCCAGATGCAAGAAAACCCCATCTGACGTCTACGAGTCAGAAGAAAACAGCTGATCGGACATCGCACACAGATCTAGTACATAAACCCGAAATTATGTACTTCGAGAACGAAGCCTCCTGCCAAAGGATAACCGCAGCTATTGTTCGAGTAGAAATAAATACCGACGCACAGACGGCGTTAAATCAGATTGCTTTTAATCTTTCTAGAGTCTTGAACTAGAAGATAAAATCTGTATTGAGGTTTTAGCAATAAAGCAATTTCAAAGCCTAAGTATCGAACTTAGCATTCTGAAAAGACAGAATTGAGGTCTTTTCCTAGTAAAGCCCGAATTAAAGACAGTTTTGAAGTCTTTAATACAGCAGTAACTTAATCACCAAAATTGATTTCAGCAGTTACTCTAACCAACCACAGAGGGACGAATTTGCGAAGAAACAAGGCAAAGCAGTCCAGCAAGCCGCAACCAGGGCAGCAAGCAGCAACCAGGCAGCAAGCAGCAAACAAATCCCAAGCGATTCCCAAGAAACGAAACCAGAGTGCAGCAACACAAAGGTTATTCCTGGCTGTTCTAATTGCAGAACACATCAGGCGAAACATCAATAGTCATCTGACAGATAGGTGGCGTTATCAATTTAAGCTATCAGAGCAAGCAATATTTTGGTAATTCTTATTTACAAAACAAATAAAGAATAATTTACGAATTTACAAATAATAAATCACGAATTAATAACGAATTTAAGATTGAATTAAAATATTTTTGGCAATTTGTAAATCTAAGGTTGAATTTTATTGAATTTATGTTTGAGAAAATCTAATAATTGATTGCAAATAAATAGTAATTTGATTATTGGAAAAAGTTATCTTTTTATTGAATCACACCCTTCCGGCACCTTTTTATTGAGTCAGAAATTAAATTGCTAATTCTGAACAACAAGCTCGATGTAACACGACTGCCCGAAAAAGGAGTGTAATGTTTTCAGGGTTCATATACGTATGTTTGTATGTTCCATTTTTTGGTGTGGATTTCAAAATTAAGAAAACTACTACTGAATTATACTCTTTTAGGGGACAAGGGAAAGTAGAACGTCGTATGCTGCCACTAATCTTGTGCTGAGCCATAATAGTGGACAAACTTCAAGATACCACGCTAGACAGAACTGTTGCACATCTAGGCTCTACAATTTGTGCCAAGAGCCATGCTTATGTCGTGCTCAGTTGCGTAAGGAAGTTAGAGGACTAGCTTTTAGCAATTTGGATCCTCGTAAGCTTATTCACGCCATGATGAAAAATAACTCAAGAGAAGTTTCTGTACTTAAAACTTGTTTTTGACTTTCTAGTTCATTTTTTGTCACAATAAAGGGCGTCTTGTGTTTTAATTTTTTACTTAATTTTTTTTAGGTTAAGCTTACTACCAACATTGCACCAATACAGTGGCGTAGGAACGGAAACGCCTTTTGTATGAAGAAAATTCAACTTGAACACTTATAATATCACTATCTTTTTTTATATGTGACATGGTCAAGCTCAGGAATCACCCTTTGTACCACTAGACCGTCATGTCGTTCAACTCATGGTGCAATGCCTAGTAGTAAGCTTGACCTTAAAATAGAAAAAGAATAGGAAAGGTTAAGGGTAGTCCTGTCAAACTGTGGAGTCATTCAGTGTTGTGGATATTTGGTTTCTGTGTTTTGAGTGTTTTTTTGCTAATTATTTAATTCTTCTTTTCCAATTTTAATCCACTTACCTTTTTAAATGTTAAATTGTGTTTTTGTGGCTGTGGATTATATTTTTTGCTTTGTTTTCGAATTGTGGTGCTCCGTGTTGTGTTGCGTCTGTGCGCCTGAAACAAGGTGGGTGATCGTCTCTATTACCCGTCTAGATTTTAAATTTTTCTTAATAATTAATTTTTTATTGCTTAGTTTTGTGTCGAAGCCTTTTTTCTTTATTTTTATTTATTTGTAGTCTCTTTTTTTTGCAGGTTAGAATTTGTCTTGTATGCATTTTTGTGGTGTCACCTAAATGTATGCAACGTTTTGCAATTTCTTTTTTTTGGCTCTCAAAACTTTTTTTTTCTTTTTCTTTTTTAATTTTTTTCTTCTTTTAATTTTCAAATTCTGCCTCAAATTCGGGGGTCATTTTCTTCACAATTAACTTTTTTTATTTATATATATATATATATATATATATATATATATATATATATATATATATATATATTTTTTTTTTTTTTTTTTATATTAATTTATATATATAATTATGGCGGACAATCAATTGTGCAAGAGGTGTTTTTCGGAAATCGCTCGTGATGGGATTTCCTGTGACGGGGTATGTGGAGGCGTTTTCCACCCTTCCTGCCTTAATACCAAGGTCAGCAGCAAATCGTCGGCTCCTAGAGGGCGTACTTGCGGCGAATGCTCTGACATTAAACCCTGTCATGTGCTGAGATTGGTGAAGGACATCTCTGACGTTTTTCTCGTTGGTCACGAAAAGGTCATGGATCGTCTTAACTCTTTCTCCAGTAACATCTTGCACTTTCAAATGTTAGCCGATGACGTCCAGTCTATCAATGTTCGGCTTGACACGTTGTCTGACACTCTGGGCTCTGCTGTGGCCAATACGGGTTCCTTGATTGAGAAATTTGAGAAAATTTCTTCCCGAGTTGCAACAGCTCTAGAGTCGTTAGACGACATACATTCGGCGTTACTTAATCCGGTCGCCACTTCTTCCTCCTGCACTTCTAGCTCCTCGGCTTCTGTCCATCCCATATTGGACGATATCAAAAGGAATACAAAACGTGTAAGGGTTGATATTGAATCGCTATCATCAGCAGTGATTCAAAATCACAATGCCCTGAGCTCTCTGTCCTCAAGATTGGAGAGCTTCGTTGTTTCCAATAAGACCTCCTCAGCGACGGTAGAATCTGATGACGCCCTGCAAGTTGAGGAGCAGCCTTTGCCTTTACCCTGCCCCGCGGCTACTTCTCGTTCGGAGAATGTCTTCTTGCCTCAGGAGGCCGTCAATCCAACTGTACCTAGTACAAAGGCGCGTCGTAAAAGTCGTAGGAAAAATCGAGATCGCCAAGCCGTCATTGGTGACGGTGTCACCTTGAGTTCCTTGCCCCGCGTTCCAGAGACTGAGTCGACCTCTAGGCCGGTCTCGGTATCCACCTCTTTGCCTCTAATAGTGGCCAACCCCCCGGTCACTGAAGCTACAGCTTCCCAAGAACCGTGCACCCCTCTAGTTACGATACCAAGACCTTTAGATATCTTTATATCACGGTTCTCTCCTCAAACTACGACGGAGTCTGTCTGTGAATATTTAAGGAAAAAATCTATAGACCCTGCAACTGTTTCATGCAGAAAAGTCAACAAGGCTTCCAAGCCTGTTGCTTCTTTCGTTTTGTCTGCACCGCCCGTTATTGCCGAGACTCTTTTAGATCCTGGTTTCTGGCCTGCTGGTGCTCTTACCAAGCTCTTTGTTCCGCGTACCCGTACTCGAGCACCTCACTCAATCGTTTCCATTCCGAGAACACAAAGGATGTCAAAAAACTTGAGACCCTCTCCCTCTACTACCAAAACGTAAGGGGGACAAGGTCAAAAACTAACGACATCCTTCAGGCATCGATGGCTAGCGGGTTCGATGTCATAGCGTTCACGGAAACCTGGCTTCACGAAGGCATTCTTAATGCTGAACTCTTCGATTCCTCCTACCAAGTCTTTCGGAGGGACCGTCACACTGACTCGGAAGCTCGCGGAGGTGGCGTACTTCTTGCATGCCGCAGCCACCTTAATTGTAACCCAATTTCGCTTCCTAGTTTCTCTAACCCCTTGGACATTGAGCTTGTCGCTCTCAAGATTTCTTTTTCAAAATCAAATCTCTTCCTGTTGTGCTGCTATATCCCACCAGATATGATAAGCACACTTGACGATGGAGGTTTAAGCCTCTATGATATTCTCATCTCCTGTGTTGATTATAGCCTGAATATGATGAACACTGGTGATGAATTACTTCTTCTTGGCGACTTCAATTTACCCAATATTCAGTGGGTATTTGATGAAGCTGACGATAACTACCTCCCCGAAGGCAATTTTAATTCTAAGGAATCCTGTTTTCTCAATTCCTTATTCTCACTCGGCCTTAATCAAATAAGTGGTGTGACTAATGTGTTAGGGAGGCAGTTGGATCTTGTATTCTTTACCGACTCAGGAAACATGATTGTTGAACCCAGTCCAATAGTCATGACGTCCGTTGACAATTACCACCCTCCTCTTTTGCTAAATTACTGCTTCAACTCAAAGAACAATCCTTGTCCGGAGGCGGTAACCCATTCCTTCAACTTTAAGAAGGCTAACTTTAATGAACTCTCATCTAAGCTTGCCTTGATTGATTTCAACAGCTTACTTTCCTCAAATGAGTTGGATGTCGATGTGGCACGGTTTTACGCCGTACTATATGAAGCTATTGCTTCATGCGTACCTTTTGAGCCCCAAAAATTGCGCAGTTCATCTCCACCTTGGTACAACAATGAGCTGAAGCATTTAAGGAATCAGAAAAATAGACTCTGGAAGACCTATTTAAAAAGGAAGGATTCTCCGAGTCTTATTACATTTACTGATTGCTATAACAGATTTCGTTTACTCTCTTCTGCTCTGTATGGCGAATATCTCAGCAGCATGAGGGACCAGGTTTATACTGATCCTAGAAACTTCTTCAAATTTGTCAACTCCAAGAAAAAAGCTGATAACTACCCAAAGACTATGCAGCACATTAACTGGTCAAGTAGTGAGTCTTCCTCGATTTGCAACATGTTTGCTTCATTCTTTCATCAATCATTCACCCCTTCTAATTTTCAACCTAATGACAATAATTTTCGTCACATAACTCTACACCGAGAGGCTACTAGTTTATCTCTCTCAATCTCCATTGACGATATCATGAAACATATTGATGAACTCCCATACGATTTCACTTCCGGCCCTGACGGTATCCCTCCTGCTGTCCTTAAATCCTGTGTGGAGGTTCTCCAGTGTCCACTGAAAACCCTTTTTCAAAAGTCCCTGGATAAAGGGTACTTCCCTACTCTTTGGAAGAATTCGTTCATAATTCCTATTCACAAAAGTGGTAGCAAGAACGAAATATCGAATTACAGACCAATTGCCAAGCTGTCTGTCATACCGAAGCTTTTTGAATCAATCATTTATTCTGCAATCGTGCCCATCTGCAAAAAACTTATTTCTACAAACCAACATGGTTTTCTTCCAGCTCGTTCCACTACCACCAATCTCCTTGAATTCACTTCCCACGCTGTTGAAGGCTTCGTTTCCGGTTGCCAAACTGATTGTGTTTACACTGATTTCAGTAAGGCATTTGACAAGCTTTCCCACTCCATTATACTTCTTAAACTAAAAAAGTTAGGTTTCCCTGAAGCCCTTCTATTATGGTTCCAGTCCTACTTAGCTGACAGGACCTACCAAGTCCTTTTCCGTGGATCCAAATCCGCGACCATTGAGGCGTCATCCGGTGTCCCTCAAGGCAGTCATCTTGGCCCTATCCTCTTTATTCTTTCTATTGATGATATTGTTACCTTGCTAAGACACTGCAGAATCCTGATTTATGCTGATGACATCAAATTGTACCGTCGCGTAAAGAGTATGGAGGACTGCAAACTTTTGCAAGTCGACCTCGACACCTTTTACTCCTGGTGTGCTAACAACAACCTGGTTCTTAATATTAGTAAATGCGAAGTCATGACTTTTTGTAGGCGACGTGATCCTATAATTTATAACTACTCATTTTCTAGTGAGGGTGTCCCCCGTGTTAATTTTGTCAAAGATCTCGGGATTAGATTTGACACCAAGCTGGACTTTGCTTCTCATATCAACTATATTTCTACCAAGAGCAGCTTAGTCTTGGGTTTTATTAAAAGGTGGTCCAAAGAATTTAATAGCACCCTGATCACTAAACACCTCTACATCTCCCTTGTCAGACCTTTACTTGAATATGCGTCCCAGGTTTGGTCTCCTTACTATTCTTCGCATGTTGGAAAAATTGAGTCGGTTCAACGTAGGTTCGTTCGATTCGCATTGAATCACCTTCCTTGGGAAGACCCTTTAATTCTTCCACCATATGAATACCGACTTAAGTTACTCAACTTAAACACTCTCCACAAGCGTCGTGAGGTGGCCGATGTTGTTTTCGTCCACCAGCTTCTTAATGGACGTGTCGACTCAGGTTTTCTAAGGCGCCGTGCGTCGTTTAGAGAGAGCCGATACAATCTGAGAGACCACCGCTCTTACACATCAACTCCTCTAACACCAATTATGGCCGATTTGAGCCTGTTAATCGCATGTTCATTAATGTAAATAAAAATATTAATGTTTTTAGCGTGAGCACTAACAAGGACCTGCTTAAAAGGAGTCTATTTGTTGTCTCATGACTGTTTATGTGTTTTGCATTCAATTTTTATTGGTACTTAATCTTTTATGTTTGCATGTCTCAGCTGAGCCACGGGAGTGGTAAATATTTCTCAGCCCTGCTGGGAAGTGCGCCTTCTGCGTTAGAAGGGAAACTCTATAATGTATATATGTACATATATGTATGTGTGTGTATGTATATATAGATTTTCATGCTTAGCTGAAAAGTGCGCCTTCTGTGCTAGAAGGGTTAACTCTTGAGGTAAATAGTCTGGTGGATGCATAAGGAGGAGGCAGAAGCCTCGCGTTTGCACTACTGGGTGTTATATGAGTGCATCCATTTTTTAACAGCCGGGTGAGACACAACCGTCATTGCTAGCAAGAGACAGTCTTGTTGGAGTGTTATGCCTCCTGAAACAAGTGAATCCCACTAGCCAGCCGACAAAGGCTGTGATGCCAACAGTACCAGACTACTAGGTGAACAAGGAGGTTCACCAACCGCTAGATGAAGACCTCACCTAAGATCTGGTACGCCTCGCTGCACCCATAAGCCATTAGTAGGCAATAGATATGAAGATCGATATAGGAATTTTACACAGATGAAGTGCTTCAAAGAACGGGTACATGGCTCTTGAAACGGCCGCCATGGATCTCGGTATATTGAGTATACTACATTACTTATTGTATTCTACTTATCACACCCTTTCATTTGATACCCATGTCGAAGGGGTGGTGAAGAAAATGGTTATCCGCCCCCTTGAGAAGGGCGCCATGGATCTAACGATATATTGAGTATACTTTATTGCTTATTGTATTCTACTAATAGAGTTACCCTTCTAGCTCAGAAAGTGCACTTCTCAGCTGAGAAACATTTACCACTGCAGTCGTGGCTCAGCTGAGACATGCAAACATAAAATATTAGATAACATATAAGATCACAAAACATCAAACAGAGAAGCTTGCAGAAACAAAAAGGGAGTGGGGCAGGAAGCCAAATTGAAAAGAGTCCTTTTAAGGGTAGCTTCACTACTTAGCAGGCCAAACACACTCCTATTTTTGTTAGTATTAATGAGCATGCAATTAGCCGGTTCGAACATGCCATAATTAGTATTAGAGGGATAAATGTGCAGGAGAGGATCACCTCCCAGGTTGTAGTTATTCACTCTAAAAGACGTGCGGCTTTTTAAGAAACCTGCGTCCACCTTATCATTCATCAAATAACGTCAGCGAACTCGCGATGTTTATGGACGCTTAAGTTGAGTAATTTGAGTCTGCTCTCATAAGGCGGAAGAATAAGTGGGTCATCCCACGGGAGGTGGCTGAGTGCAAACCGGAGGAACTTCCTTTGAACCGATTCGATTCTACCAACATGGGAGGAGTAGTAAGGAGACCATACCTGGGAGGCGTATTCAAGCAAAGGCCTAGCCAACTTATCACACCCATTCATTCAATACCCATGTGGAAGGGGTTGTGAAGGAAGTGGTAATCCGCCCTCGTGAGACAGCCGCCAAGGATCTAATATTTAGTATACCATATTCCTTCCTGCTTCCTTTCCTTCCTGTTTCCAGGCCAGCGACTTGCCGGCCTCGTAATGAGGATGGAGGTCACTAAAACGGCATATGTTATCAGAATTTTCGGGAAATATATGTAGCAGTAGGTAGACCCAAGAAAACAATAGAGGCTTAACATTCGAAACTGGAGACATGTCCTGCAAGAGACCATCAAAGTTGCTGAAATGTCCTAGACGAAGCCAAGGTTGTAACGCCATTGGATGGATGGAGTCTTCAGACATAAAGTAGGTTTACCTGATTAAGACTTCGGACTTAGCAGCTGAAAAATGTGTTCACTTGGATTCTTAAATAAAAAGTCATGTTTAACGTAAAAATCTTCATGAGCGGAGGTCTTTAATATCTCTCTTATAGCGCTTAAATATTCTGTGCTTGTTTAATTAGGTAAGCTAACAATTGGTATTGAAATTCTGCTCAACGCATCTATACGTGCCTGATTTTAGTACCTGAACAATGTTCAATCTGGAAATTAAATTCTTTTAGAAACTAGCCGCTCTCAGTGGAACATCTCCTTTTTCATTGTCGTGGGGAAAGCATTGCAGTCGGTGACAATCTTAATCCTCCTTCACAGAACGTAAGCTCTCCGCTTCTTTACGGCTTGTAGTACTACGTCGTAAGCGTAAAAGCGTTGTTCGGCTGAGTTTGCCTTACGACTCATGTATCGCATTCAGGGGCGGCGCTTTCATAGGTGCAAATGATGCACTTGCACCGGGCGCAATTTGTCGGGGGCGCAATTTCAGAAATTAAGATTTAAAAAAATTTAAACTCTGAAAAACAAAATTTGAAAAGTATTCTCACAGGTACAAGAAATTGCATAAATTTACAAAAAAAATTGCCCTGTACTCCGCATGCAGGAGTTTCCATAGATTTTAGCCTCGGGATTCAAGAAATTCTCGAAAAAATCTCCCAAGTATCTCATTTATTTGGAGCACTTTTTGGAAATTCTGTAAAAAGTACTATATATTTTTTTTTTTATATGAAAAAACCAAGCTTAGGTGTAACCCTTTATACTACCAGTCCGTCATGTCTTCAGTTCATGGTGCAATGTCTAGTAGTAAGCTTGGTTTGAAGAATAGAGGAGAATAGGAAAGGTTAGAGGGGGTCTGGAGGGTGTAGAAGAAAATGACGATGAACCTCACGTTTGAACTTCAAGGTGTTGTACGAGTTCGGAAATACTGACTGCGGGAGATTATTCCACAGTCGAGTTGTTCTATTCATAAACGAACTTCTAAACCGTATTGTGCGTGAACGAGGGGGCTGTAGGGTATGGGGGTGAGCCGAGCCGGCTAGTCTTGTGTTGCGGGAAAAGTATTGCCGTGCAGGCAGGAGGTCCTGAATTTCGGTGGAACAGTCGCCATGGTAATAGCGATAAAGTATGGAGAGGGCTGCTACATTCCTACGGTGGCTCAAGGTGTCTATGGAGGCGCGAAAGGGGCCATCACCAATGAGTTTGAGGGCAATCCAACCACACAAAAGAAAAATTGTTCCGATGTCTCTGCATTGTGTCTGTTTACCAAGATTGATATAAACTTGAGGGCGCTGCACTTTTGCAGAATTGTTAAAAGAGGTAAATGAACGAAATAAGGATAGCAAAACTCCTTGTGGCGATAAATCCTCTTTAATTGCTCTTTGTTCCTTTATAGCCCGACTTCTCTCGGCCTCAGTTCAATAAAGTACCATTCAATTCGTGTAAGTGACTTCACTGATTGGAATGTTCAGTTCATGCTTAAAATTATTGTTGCTCTTTTGCCAGAAGTTAGAAATGCAAAAGCTCACTGGAATGATACTCCATTATTCCAGTTGATTACTCTCTTTTGAGCGAGCTTTTACGATCAATTTCAATTTCATGTTCTGTTGGGCGTACTTAGGCTTTATTTTTCCTGAGTTCAATATGTGAAAATGTATGGAAATTAAGGCAAAAATTGAAGTTCACTAAACCAATTTGCTCGAACTTGCGCAGTTAGGCTGGTCAACCAACAAAAATTGGTGTAATCGTCAATTCCCTTTTGAAAAAGAATCACATAGGTTTTCAGAAAAGCCAACTTTTTCAACAACCTATTCGTTAAAATGCTTCAGCTTGTTGTTGTTGTTTTTAATATCAATTATCTCTTCTGGAATTCCTTTTCTCTTCCTAGCAAAAAGGGAGACAAAAAACAAAAACTACACAGATATAAAAAAACTGCCCATCGCTCCCGCCTACTCTCTTCTACGCAAACGATGTTTCCAGGAGATTTTTGTTGGTTGGATGTTGACCGTGAAACTTCCTTCCTATCTATGTGCAATCTTAAATTTTGCGCAAACTATGAAAATTTTTTCTCCTATTCAGATAGGGTTTGTGTCTTTTCCATTGTCCTTCATTGCGTTCAAAAATTAACATCTTTTGGGGCGCAATATGGCATAGTGCACCGGGCGCAAAAACCCCAAGCGCCGTCCCTGATCGCATTGAATGCAATTGTTGATCGTTATTATCCCGTTGCAACAGCAATAGCTCCGAATTCGCCCTTACTAGCATCGGCATGAATCTCGGTATGCCCCTTTGGTACAAATAACAATGGTGCTTTTACCAATATTTCTTTTAATGCTTCAAATTCATTTTGCTGTTCGGTTTCTATTTTAAATATGGCCTTCTTTGTTAGCAATTCGCTGAACGGCTTTGCTTTAACTGCCTAGTCTGCTATAAATCTTCCAAAGTAGGGCGTTAGTCCCAGTAACGATTGCAAAGTTTTCCTATCATTTGGTATATTAAAGAGGAAACTCAATTACTTCTTTTGTCCTCTCCTCTGATGGTCTTTGCTCCCGCTAGACATCGCGTGTATTTTCTTATGAAGAGGGGAGCAGTTTTTTCAGTAGCCCACGGGTGCCGAATATTTTAGGACGGCCTTGGTGCAAATCAGTCTTTTCGTTAATATACATATCATACCTTTTCCGAAAGTCGCTAACTGTTTGAAGATTGGAGTTGCCTGAGCTGTGACCATTACTGCTAGCAACGAAAAAAGTTTTACAAGTTTAAAGGATTGGCAAAGTACTGCAACTGGAGAGCAGCGGCTGAACGGGCTTGCTCCTTTGAATATTCGAAAATCGGGAAATCGACGTAACGGCTAAGGAAGTAATCAACAAATTTGCTGAAAAGCGTAGAAACATAGAACTGTGACTTTTCCCCAAGCATTGCTTTGGAACCATTGCTCATGTGTCAATAGCTAATAAACTGAAATCCTCAGTCTTTTTATGTACGAGAACGAAATGTAAGACTGACACTTAAAGGATGATCCCTAAATCAAACGTATAATAATATGAAATTTTCCAATGCTTATGATGGAGTAAGCAAATGTCAATCATATTCATCAAATTTATGCAACTGGCACAATTATGAGGACAAAATTTTATTCAAAAGATACATTTCATAAAATGACCAAAAAATTTATGTGAATGCCATAATAAACTGCTGATGCTATCCTTAAAGACAAAAAGGACTTAACCACTTATCTCTGGAGAATTTTCAGAGCAGCTTTTGTATACTCTCTTCGGCGGTACTCTTCCAGGGAACAAACTGCTTATTATTATTAAGCGTAGCCGAAAATCTTATCTCGCTTTTTCTAATTTTGCAAGCATAGAATCACGTAGCAGCAGGCCATAAAATAGTCAGAAAAAGTGCGCTGACACGTCTGCAATATTAAACCTCTCCAATAAAGCGTATATTTAGCCATGGGAGGAAAATTAACGAATTATCGTAATAACGCTGCGAATTAACACGAATGGCCGTAGTTTTGACACAGCCAGCTCGAATAAAGATAATCCGGAAATTTGTTAACTTTGTTTCTCTTCATGGACTAACTATAGACTACGTGAACGGCAGGATGGCGGAAGATAGGTCGTGCACGTGCACCCCAAAGCAGGCTAGTTAAAATTCAAGGCATGCCATACACATGAGTTTGATAAAACAAACACACGCCGCTGAGCCAAGACGTATCCTGTTCTTGGAAGTTTTTATTTTCGCTCGCTGGAACAGCTTAAAGTTGTGTTCCGGAGCATTGTCCTTGTCCTCGGTTTTTATCTCCTGTAAACGAGCAGCACGATAGCAGGAGTGACTGTAGGTGGTTGGTGCATGGGTAAACGTTTTTTGTGTTCAATATTTTCCCCTTGGCTGCTCCACTTGCTGCTCCACAATGTCCTTTGTTTAACCTTACAATGTGGTGCAGAATGGGGGCTCGCAAGGGTAGGTTTTTCCCCGGTGGCTGCTTGCAGAAATTTCACTTTATGCTTTTTTCCTAAAACACTTTTTTGTCCAGTGTGATGTTTGTTACGCTCGGGCCGTCTTCCTTAGATCGTGAGCAGATTGTTTACTGGTTCGTTAGCTTCCTTTGTAGGTTTAATGTCTGCCATGTCACTACTTTTTTATTGCTTCTCTCTCAAAGGACTTGCATCCGTTTACTTACGATGAGAATAGAATCCCTGAAGGGATAAACGAAGTTTGTTTTATGTTTAACGAAAATTTGAAAAAACAAAACAAAAACACAACAACAAAACAGAGCAGGACTGTTGCTCCTTCAGAAGATAAGTCAGCGATATTTGAGATGTGTCATTAACAGCCGCAGAACTTTGTATTTTGTAGACAGGTGATCCTTAAAGAACTCCACGGCGGAACCGCTTTAAGGACTTTAGATTCGAGAATTGTCTGTCTATTCAGAGGTAGTTGATGATTGTGTGTAGTTTTTGTGAATTAAAGACACTGTATAGGCGCGCTCATGTTGAGGCTTTGTGGGAGAGAAGGAAAAAAGAGCAACACTCTTACAACACATTTTCAACAAAAATTTGTGGTGGGAAAACTAACACATACGCAGGGGCGACGGAGAGCTTGGGCATAGAAGTAAAGTGCACACGCACTTTTGCTTGGGTGGGCAAATCGACACCCAAAATATTTCATGTACGCCCTGATATTTTGAGGTCCGTCTAGGTGGCTGGTGCCGAAGGAACAAGGTCAAAGGACTACACAAGTAAGGGGTATCATACCAAAACATTATATTAGAGCTATTGAGAACTTCCTACTGTATAGCCTAAGATATACCCGATTAGCATTTGAGAAGATTGCAGAGTGGCATGCCGGAAGAGGGAGTTACCCGTAGGCTCCTAATGAGGACCCCATGTGTCCAATGAAGGGCATGCCGAAAGAGGGATTTCTCCTTAGTTTCGTCATCATCATACAAAAAACATCAACGATACTGAAGTGAGGTATGCCTTAACAGTTTCTCATAAGGGCCCTACGAGGCAAACCTCATTACAAATGACTTATTCGGAAAGCTTTTAAGTAATATCTTTAAACTTTAGTTTTACCATAGACAAATAATCTGTCTATGGTTTTGCTCCTACAAAAGTTTAGTTTTTGTTGTTGAATAGCTTCATATTTCGGGCAATTGTATTAGTGGGCGGGAGGGTGTGATTTAGCATTCTCAATATACCAGTTCTGGTTCGATTACCGAAGTCAAGCAGCATTGCATGTGACTAGCACCCAGTTGGAGGACTCACGTTTAAAAATATGAACCTTTCGACTCGAATTTCTCGGCCTATTTAGTCCACTCGGGATCGGGTAGCAATGATTTTTCCTCTAGAAGGCCGAATGGGGCATCCTTTATGACAAGGCGTTAGAACGCATGAATTATTACAAAAATAGGACGAGAAGTAGCGTTTCAGCCAGCAATCGGAAAGTTTAGTTTGCACAAACACTACAATGATAATGGATTAAGACTGATAAACTTCATTATCGCGCAAAATATGGTTATATCCAGCACCAAGTTCCAGCGTAAGGACATTCTAAAAGCAATCCGGAAGTCAGAAGATGGTGTAACCAACAACACAATTGATCAAGTTGTTATTAACCACGGCACAAATATAGACTCTGACCACTTCTTAATAGGAACGAAAATTAAATCCAAGATATCTGCAACTAAAACAAGAAGAGGATACAGAGACCGAAAATATACCGTGCTGGATCGAAGAAAGAACAAACTAGGGCGGAGTATGACAACCTACTCAACGTAAGAATAAATGAAATTGGCCACAACACACATGAGAACTTAAATGATCAATGGAAAAGGGCAGTAAAAGGAACAGCAAAATATATTCTAGACTCCGTGCAACAAGAACGAAGAGTAGAGTGGTTTGACCCGGGCCGACGAGGGAAAAAACCGAGCATACCAAGTCTTGCTAAGTAGACACAGAACAAGAAATTTTGAAGAGGAGTATAAAGAAAAGAGAAGAGCTGAGAAGAGAATGCGTAAAGCGAAAAAAGCAATATTGGGAAGAACAATTGAAAAAAATAGAAGCAAGCATAAATGATGCAAGAAACTACAGGGTGCGCCAGAGAAACTTACTTATTGGAAAGGTCAATAAAAACAAAAGTACTTCATTTATTGTTTTAACTTTTTTTTTTATTTGAGAATACAATATCCCAATTTTTTTTTCATGCAGTCTTGAAAATGACATCGGATAAATGGCGACCCCCATAGCGCATACACTGATGAAGTCGATTTTTGAAATTCGTATCCACTCTTTGCGGCATATCAATCGGTATGTTGGCAATGGCGTCGCGAATGTTGTTCTTGAGGTGTGCTGTGGTCCGTGGTCGATCGACATAAACCAGGGATTTCAAATAACAATAATAAGAAATCGCATGGAGTCAAATCTGGAGAGCGTGCCGGCCATTGGAGATCGAGGCACGTTGCGTAGCAACAACTGAGCGACCGTTAGAAAAGAAGCTCTCGACTGCGAAGGCCCGCTGCTCTCTAGACCAGAGCATGATGGCAACTGACTGGAGGGAAAAACAAACTTGGGAACTTCCCCCTCCAGATGCGCCCCCTCTCGCCCCTCTACCCACCTAACTCAACGCGCGGGAATTTTTTCAAATAAGTAAGTTTCTCTGGCGCACCCTGTACTATCAAAAGGCTAACAGTCAAAGACTTTGAGCCTAGAGTGACAATGTGCAAGGATAAAGATGAGGAGATATTAAGTAATAAAGACGAAGTATTGACTAGATGGAAGAGAATTTCGAGGAACTGCTACTAATGAACCCAGAGCAGGGGCACATTGGTATCCGAAATGTACAAAGCTTGAATGCGGACGATGAGAAGGCCCTACCATAGAAGAAACACGCCAAGCATTGCGATCATTAAAAAATAATAAGGCATCAGGGTCTGACGTAATCTCTCCAGAAACTATATGAAGTACCTAACAGTGGAAATCTGGAGATGGAAACAAATGTCCGATGAACAGAACGAGGGCCCTTACACAAAAAAGACCCTCTATCTTGTAGCAACTATGGAGGAATAACGAATTTGAACACAACATACCTCGTTTTTTCAAGTGAACTCTAAAATAGACTACACCTATACGTAGAAAGAATATAAGAAAAGGTTGGGTCTCCCTCGTTGTCGCACAGCATAGCTCTATCGCCGAGAACTTTCCGAACAGGCTCATCTCCACTCATACCGGCGCCTGCCGAGCTTTATTTTCTTCACAAAATCTATGTCGCGATAGCACTCGTAGATCTCGTCATTGTGGAGTCTCCAGAATATCCCCTCCTCACATACGGGGCCAACAATCCTCCGAAGTATTTTCTTCTCGAACTCGGCCAAGAGGTTTGATTGCTTTTTGCTAAGCACCCACGCTTCAGATGCATATGTGAGTACCGGTAAAACCATTGTCTTATACAGGGTGTATCAGAGATAATGTCAAAACCCCAGGCTGTGGATATGCCTTGGATAGACGAACAAAAAATCGTATGGGTGGGGGAAAATCGTAACGGTTTAGCCACTAGGGCGTTTTGAACTTTTGTTTGTAGAGGTTTACATATTACCCTGTATTTTTGTAGCCCTATTAGATAATTTCATGAATAAGGCAGCAATGCTCCAACTAAAACTGCAAAAGTCAAGTTTTCAACCCACTAACGTCCAGAGTTATGAGCCGTAAAAGACAAAACTTTGTTTTTTTTTTCTAAAATTCCAACTTCAACCACCTTTTTCTCCAAAAAAAGGCGTAGTTAATCAATATTAGAAATCTTGGACAATTTCCGATGAATAATGTCTAACAACTTTTATGCTACGGCCTTTACTTTTGAAGTTATAAGCAATTTTTATGTAAAAATTTTAATTTGACGACTCATAACTGTGGACGTTGGTCTGCGTAGTTTGGTGCCTTATTCACGAACATATCTAATAGGGTTACAAAAATACAAGGTAATATGTAAACCTCTACAAACAAAAATTCAAAACGCCCTAGCGACTAAACCGTTACGATTTTCCCCCACCCATACGATTTTTTACACCCGATCTGTTACACCCTGTATAGTGAAAGTTTAGACGTTATGTTATATTGGATTTAAAGAGCCTTGACAGACTATAGTAGGCTTTGTTGTCTTTTAGCAGTCATGCGCGTATTTCTGGTTCCATGGTATTTTCGGCTGCTACTATTGACCCAAGGTAATAGGTAAATGACTTCACTTCAAACTCGTGTTCCTGTACCTTGATTGTGGGACCAATGTTAGGTGTTATTGTATACGAGGCCACCCTGTACTTTGATTTTCTTGCGTTAATGTGCAGTCCCAGATTTTCTGCCGCCTGCTCAATCTCAATCTATAACGCCAGGTTGACAAGGATGCAGGCCATCACCGTCCCCTTGTTGGAGTCCATTAAAGATTGGTCTGGACAGTGTTCCGGATACCTTTACTTGGCTTGTCACATTCATCATCATTGCGCTCCTTTAATCCCTCATGGGACATAGGGCGGAAACAGTTGCCCTCCAGCGGACTCTGTTTTGCGCGACAGCTCTCAGCTCCGACCAGGATCTCCCAGTTGTTGCGGCTTCTGCTAGTAGGGTTCTCCTCCACGTTGTTCTAGGTCTTCCGACTCGACGGGATCCTTGCGGATTCCAGTCAAGGGCCTGTTTGGCTAGATTTTCGTTTTCGCGTCGCAAGGTGTGGCCAACCCAATTCCATTTCCTTCGCCTGATTTGGTCGTCTATCCTTTCTTGGCCGGCACGGCGCCATAGTTCTTCGTTTGAAATTCTATCCTGCCAGCGGATTTTTAGGATACGACGAAGTCATCTGTTGATGAAGACTTGTAGGCGCCCTGTGATGAATTGGGTGACTTTCCATGTTTCGCAACCGTACAATAGTACTGCCTTCACGTTGGAGTTGAACAGCCGCAATTTGGTGTTAGTTGAGATCTCCGTTGACCTCCATATGCGGAACAGGCATGCATATGCGCCTCGTGCTTTATTTATTCTGGAACTGACATCTTCTTCTGCACCGCCATTTTCGGTAATAATACTACCGAGGTAGCAGAATTTATCGACCTGTTCCACGTCACAGTTATTCAGCGCAGTCCGTTCAATGGTGTTTGCATGTATCAGCATTTCTTTAGTTTTAGTTGGATTTAGCCTTAAGCCTGCTGGACTACTTTCTGTTGCCAAATTGTTAATCATGTTTTTGAGGTCCTGGTGTCTGTGGGCCAGCAAACAGATATCATCTGCGTAGTCAAGATCCTTAAGGCGATCTAACAAACCCCATTGTATGCCGCCTGTTCTACTATCTAGAGCGCCGACAAGGATGTCATTTATTACTATAAGAAGTAGTAAAGCCGAGAGTAGGCATCCTTGTCGTACTCCTGAGCTCACCTGGAAGCTGTCGGATAATTTTCCATTATGGAGAACTCTGCATTTGGAGTTGTTATATAGGGCTTTTATCAATTCTATTATTTTATCAGGCAGTCCACGTCGCCGTAGTGACTGCCATATAAAGCTCCTATTGACCGAGTCGAACGCTTTCTCATAATCTACGAAAGCAAGGTAAAGGGGGGATCGGAATTCAGTAGACTGCTCCACTATTATTCGTTAGGTGTTGATATGATCAATACAGGAGCGACCCTTCCTGAATCCGGCCTGCTGCCTCCTAAGCATTCGGTCTACTGCCTCACTTATCCTAGATAGTAATATATGGGACAAAATTTTGCCCACAGTAGATAGTAAACAGATGCCTCTCCAGTTGTCGCATATTGTTAGGTCCCCCTTTTTTGGTATTTTGACTATGATACCTTCCGTCCAATCCTCCGGAAAGGTACAGGTGTTCCATGCTATTTTTAAGATTGGCTGAAGCGCATCTGGCAGATGGCAGGATGCCATCTTTCCCAGCTGCTTTACCATTGGCCATCGCATGAATTGCGGTTACTATTTCCGTCTTGGATGGGGCCCGGGTGGTGATTCTTATAGGCTGTGCATTGTTGCTGGTTTCCTGAAGTTCCTGTGTAAATGAACCATTCAGGGCGGCGAAGAAGTAATCTCTCCATCTTTGGAGCTGCTCCTCGTCGCTGCACAGCAGCCTTCCATCCGCACTCTTAACGGCATGCTTTTTAGTAGAGTGCTTTCCCGTGAGCTGTTTAGTAATTTGGTACAGCACCTTACTGTTGCCTGTGTTTGCCGCGTTTTCCGCTTTTTCTGCGAGCTCATTTATCTGCTGCCTTTTATCACGCCGGACACTTCTCTTTACCTCCCGGTGTAATTGGGAGTATTCCCTTTCCAGTTGGTAACGTCTTTCAGGGTCGCTTGTAGAGCTTACGTTATATTTTAGGTCTCTCCTGCGTTCTATTTTTTGCCAGGTTGTGTCCGAGATCCAGTGTTGCTGGTTTCTCTGGACATAACCGATGCTCGTTTCCGCAGCCGTCAATATTGCGCCCTTTATCCTACTCCACAGCTCTTCAATATTTGTGCTGTCAGAAACGTTGTGCTGGTTTAATATTTGTTGTAAGTTTCCAGCAAATTCCCGCTTTTTAACGCTCTCCCGCAGAAGATCTACGTTGAACCGTCTACGGTTTATAGCATCGCGTTGTACGTTTCTGATTGCGGCGATTTTAAGGCGAATAGTTGCTACTACCAAATGGTGGTCGCTTCCAGTGTCTGAGATTTTTTTCCAGACCTTTTTTCGTCTGTGAATTCTCTTTTCTTCTACCATTCCCTGTCCATCTCATCTCGTGGATGGCAGTAGTGTCAGCTGTATACTTTGACAAGGCATCGGCTAGATGTGGTGTACATATGTAGCTCGAATTCTGCATTCCATGAGAAAATTCGTAAATCGTTTTGCCTTTTTCGTTGCTGTGATTGTCGTCGTTGATTCCAATATTCAAGGCATGTAGCTCTTTCCGTAATAATTACTTTTTCCGAGTGAGGTTATTAGCCTTACGCCATCTTTCTTTTCTTAATTGACTGAGCCGCACTTAAGGGAATGAAAATAAATATCTAGTTAAAACAATAGTTAGTTTTTAAGGAATACTTTTTCGAGATAATGAATTTCCTGAATAATTTTTACTAATGAAACATATTTTGACATTATAAATTGGAAATATTTCTCAGAACTTGTATCTGAAGATCGTGAATTTTGTAACAAGGGACGAAGTTTATCCTTTATCAAAAACAGTGACCCTGCTTCAACGAATTGTTGTAAGTTCGGTTTTATATGTTCGGTACCCCAAAAGAAAAATATTTATAAATGATTTTCATAATATTTCCCTAAAGGTCGAAAGCTGTAGGAGTGTGTTTTACCAAAATAATCTTTTAAGAAATGCTCTATTTGCTATCCAATATCTTGAAAGATATAAATAATTTCTCATAATTTAAAAGCCAAAATGGTAAATTTGCAAAACAAATCCATGAACCTTTTTCAGAAGGGATGGGACAAGAAAGGTAAATTGCTCTACAAGGCTCCTATTTCCCCTCCCTGACGGGGATCCCTCTTACCAACAGTTAATATCAAGCTCATTAGGGGTTATTTGCCCTTAAACTTTGCGTTCCTCTCCCGAAGAACGAGAAACGTAACGGAAGGGAAAATAATAAGCCCTGACTGTCGCTTGTACATTTCAGAGACGCTCAAGACAAACTAATTACTTACATCAAGCAAAACAATAGGCCAGCAACACTCGTACTTTCCCCTTGTGTGGTTCAGAAGTTGACTTCTACGCTCTTGTTTTCAACCCTGATGCAGTAAATGCTAGCAAGGGAGGAAAAGTTAAATTTTATGAGCCCTTTTTCACAACGGTCTCACCAGATAAAGGCTTTTAAGTAGAGGAAGAAAATTCTCCGGCGTATAGCCCTTCGCTTTCAGGGATATATCTATGAATAATGAATTTGGAATACACTTTTTCGGTAAACATGTCTGGCATATTAAATTTCTCATGTCCTGAGCCCATCCGCAAACTCTTTGCTGGGCGTTGTCCTTCCTCAACCTTCCTAAAGTGCTGGCCTTAAAGCAAATGTTTGAAAACTCAACTGCATCAAAAGTCAGAATGGAATGGACTGGCTTAGGGCTGAGGAAGTATAATATTATAACGAGCTAACAAAGAGAAGCTCTATGGCCTGCAAACTGAAGGATGCCATTGTACAAAATGGGCTGGGATTGAGTTTAAAGCAAATTTGTTGGTTGTTGATATTAGGAAAAAACTGAAAACGGGTTCAACGCTTCCCATGATCCTGGAGGTAAAGTGACCGGAACAGGATTCCGATGTTAAGCTGAAAGTTATGAAATTGTGGGTTTTAAAAAAAATTGTTTGTGTCTATGTTTGGTCGTGTAACATTCCATATGTCAAATTTTTAGGCTGTAGCACTGTTCAGGACAGCACCACCCGATATAAAATTGTTTAATAAAAATAATGGTATCGTTATTATTAATTTACAAATAGGAAAAGTACCTGGAGCTTCCGGCTGTAAGTGAAATCATGAACCTCATCACAGAGAAGCCCCAATTTTTATTTGTTTTGTTTTGTAATATTTATCATTTGATTAAACATGCCCGCTTTTCCAGCATTATGAGAAACCCTAGTCACACCTGTTTCTGATTTAGATCGATTTCAGTTGATTGGGTATATTTTAGTGACCGCCGACCATAATCCCTATGATAACGACTGAAATTTTTAAATTGGGAATGTATAAATGTACTTAAAGACTATAGAGGGTACGCTGCGGGAAGGAGTCCCCTCGTCTTAAGTATATTAAGTTGAGAAACTCGTGCAATTCCATCATCATATAGCTAAATTATCATTTATCGACAATCGGGAATGCAAAAATTATGGCGGTATTAGCCTCGTTTCGATCGTCGGCAAAGTATTTACAAAAATCATACAGTAGAGGCTACAGAAACATCGAAAGCCGGAAAGAACAACACCACATCGAGGATGTATTGATCAAATATACGCATTCCGTCAGCTAATGGAAGAAATAATTCGTTGGGGCAAACAAACTGTCGTCTTTTTCATCGATTTCAAATCCGCAACCATTGGAACAGCTTGTGGATAGTCTTGGAAACTGATCACGTGCTATTGAGAATCATCCAACTTTTCCAAGAGTCGTAAGATGGCTCAACCAGCAGCGATCGCATACGAAGCGACTTTTCCGAAGAGTTCCCAATTCAAACGGGTGTCCGACAGGGAGACGTCACTTCACCACTTCTCTTCAACGTTGTGATCGACGCGATTATGCGTGAAGCATTTGTTCAGCCCACAGTGATCCTAAAAATAGAATTCTAGAAAAAAAACGGATCATATTTAAAAAATAAAATAAAAATACATAATTATATGTATATTGAAACTATAAATACTTATAAATAGCTAAACTTATAAATACTTAAAACTAGAAATATACATAAATTAACCTAAATGAATTATAAATAATTATAAATAAATACATTTGAAATATATACATATATAAATCTTAAAAATCTACTTAGAATTAAAACAGCAGCTACGAATCTGAAAATAAACAATTGTTAACTCAGCCCAGATAAAAATTTTGATACATCATATTTACCTGCTTCCATGATGAATCGCACCTAAAACGAAAACAGAATTAGTACATATACAAATATAAACAACGATACTATACTAACCTGTTTTCCATTACGACTTCAAATCTGAAAGGAAAAAATTTACATGAGTAAAGTCTTACCATCTCATAAATAGTCTAGTTACATTCTCACAATATAAACTGGAAATAAAAGACATGAATTAATAAATTAAGTACATAATAAATTGTTTTGATGCTCAAATCCCAATAAATAGGCAACAAATTGAGCGTTAAAAACAACATAAGAATTTACATGAAAAAACAACAACAACAACCTGTCAAACTAAAACATGCATAAAACCCACTAAATAACATGATTTACCGACATATCATGCAACATAACATTAAAGCGCATCACAATTAACATATATTATGCTCTGAAACATATTTCAGTTGACAAATAATAGTCAAATTAATGCATGCAAAAATGTAAACAACATAACCTACCTTTGTAAAAAGTTTCATCCTGCGCCTGAGAAAATCACAAAACAACACATTATTCACAAGTAAAACCAATACTACAGCCACTAAAACGTCACTTAACCACACACACGTACCTGAACGTGCGAATCAGGTGTAAATACGCGAAATAAACCGCGACGCCGCGAACAACTTGTGACAGCGCGGAAATGTCAAACTTTAGCACATACATACTATGATACATCAAATTGATGTAGAATTTAATGCGCTTTTGATTGGTGGTGCCAGAAAGGCAAAATTATGCAGGAACAAAAAGATATTTGAAATAATATGTTTTTACATAAGATTATGTAAGAGGGAAAGAGGAGTGCAAGGAGCAGGAAGTAAAAGGGATGGAAATAGTTTCGTAAAATGGAGGAAATAAATTGTTCGTCGCCATTTTTATGAGGAAAAATTAAAATGCAAAAAAACATGAATGTTACTTGCAAATAAATATGAAATTACATCTGAAAAATCATGCATGAATTTTTACAGTCTAATTATGCTGTCAAGGGACGCTTATCCCTTGAATTATTAATAATTGAAAAATGTTCATATGCCGACAGTGCAGTTCGGCTACTTCCGTTTTTTCGAGCCTATATAAACAGAGCATCTCCAAAGGCTCGCTCTCTCTTCTTTTGACCACTTTCGAGGAACTTTCGACGGAAGATCATGGTATGCTTAAGGCTAGTGTGATCTCAGGTGTTAGTTCAGCGGAGAGATAATTTGGGTAAGTACATACTACAAACAGTAGAGAACCATAATATGCCTGAAGGTTAAATTTGGTTCTATATACGTTTGCTCCAAAATATTAAAAATAAAACAAAACAAAAAAAAAAAAAAAACAAACAGTAGGGAGCCATAATATGCCTGACGGTTAAATATGGTTCTATATGCGTTTGCAACTTTATAATAAATAAAATTTCAACGTGGGAATCTTCGCCGCAGCTAGCACCAGGACATCACACGACGGCTATTTTTTTATATATATATTTTTTTGTGAATGAATTTTTATTACTTTTACGAATAAAGCAAAACAAGTTTGAATTATTAACCGAGTGTTATTATTTTTCTTTGCTACCCAACTCCTCAAATTTGTATTTCAGAGGTACATCAATTTGGGCCTGGGTATTAATCGTTCAGCTGATATTCTATATCACATAGGCGATTAAACGTTTTTGATCGTTCAGCTGATACTCTATATCACATAGGCGATTAAACGTTTTGATCGTTCAGCTGATATTCTATATCACATAGGCGATTAAACAGCATTCGATGGACGACTCGGAGTACGATACGCCAACAATTTCGTAACCAACTTAATGCTCGCCGACGACAGCGCGGTTTTCGCCCACACCGATACTGAACCAAGGGACATCTTATACGACATGTCCCGCATCGCCCAGTCATACGGGTTAAAAATCAATGCAGAAAAGACCAAAGTGCTCACAACCCACTTTGTGTGGAACCCAAAACGAACCGGTTCCGATGTTCAGATATTTGGGATCATTGGTTGAGGAAACGAAAGTGGCATCGACGGCTGACGTTCACAGTCGAATCGGCCAGGCGACAGCGACATTCGGTCAGGTGGTGCATATGAAAACAAACAAATATTACCATCAAAATAAAAGTATGCCTTTAGCGAACGTTCATCCTTTAGATTCTTCTTTATGGATCTGAAACGTGGAAACTGCTCAAACAGGACGTTAAGAAGCTCGAGGTCTTCCAACTGTGATGCTTGAGGCAGATCCTCGGTGTCTCACTTTGCGATCGCTTTCCAAACGAGACAGTAGACAAAGATGCGATCAGCAGACACTGATCGAAGAAGAAATGCAAAAACGTCGACTTCAGTGGTTTGGACATGTTTTTCGAATGGACTATAACAGCTTGCCACGACCGTACCGCAGACTGGAGAATCCATCGATCGGCACCGAAGAAAACCTGGCTAAAGAATATCGAGGGTGACCTAAAGCACCAATGGTTATCAGTTACCGAGGCTCGAGACTTCACCAAAAACCGGCAAGAATGGAAACGAATCGTGAATAGAGTTCGAGATCCCGCGGCACCTACAGCAGCATATCCGTTGCGGGGACGTCCCGCTAGGACCGTCAGCTAACGGATCAAAGAAGAAGAAGAAATTATCATTTAGTGACAGGTTAAGAAGTAAAATTCTAAATACTACCAGTTGCAGTAAAAATTCTCGTCCTTGTAAACTTACATCAACAAAAACTTCACCCCACATTTCATCAATGGAGTTTTCTATATAACTCGCGAACTCAAAGAACTTTACGTGGCTCTCCTTTTGCCAAACCTCTGGGCTGTTTTTTGACTATTAAATCACTATTGTTTTCGAGATAGTGCATTGAAAGTTTTATTTCCAATTTAATCAAGATTATGTTTGATGGTGTCGAACCTAAACCCCACACAATTTCTGTCGATCTTCTCGGGAGTCAATACTATCTTATCCTAATCTTTCTTGGATGTCCTGTTCTCAATCCCCTTCAACCCACTTCACAGCTTCGTCGATGATGTTACTCCGCCTAAAGGCACAAACAAATTGCGGTGGCGCGGCGGCGGCCTGCTGCCGAATTCCACATACATAGGTAGATTTAATTTCTGCGTCCCGCCTGCCGTTTGTGGTGGCACATACGGTGGATCGTGTACAAGAACATTTAGAACAACATCTTTTTAAATGTTTTTTCCGTCACCGTCGCCGCCATTGTGGTTTTACTCCTACGCTTTCGACAATATAAGTCAAATGCGTGCCAGTCTTCTTCATCGTAAACTGATTGGTCAAATTATAGAGCATTTGCGAAGCTGTCTGTTAAACCGAAATTTTTTGAATCAATTATCTGTTCTGCAATCGTTCCTGTCTGCAAGAGGCTGGTTTCAACGAATCAACATAGTTTTGCAACTTGTTCCACTTCCACCAATCTTCTCAAGTTCACTTCTCATGCTGTCGAGGGCTTCGTTTCTGGTTATCAAACTGATTGAGTTTACACTGACTTAAGTAAGGTATTTGACAAGCTCTCCCATTCCGTTATAATTCTCAATTTAAGAATGTTAGACTTTCGGCAAGCCCTTCTAGTATGGTTCCAGTGTTACTCAGTTGACCGAACCTACAAAGTTCTTTTTCGTGGATCTAAATCAGTAACCATTGAAGCGTCATTCGGTGTCCCTCAAGGGGGCCTCGGTAGTCTAGGGTTAAGGCGCCTGACTACTATCCCCAGAGGTCCCGGGTTCGATTCCCGGCGGTGCCACGGTCCTAGCCTTTCCCAATTTCCCGCCTACATAACTTTCCTTCTTACTTCTTCCCTCTTTGCATTCCTGATTCCTCCTGTCATAGCCTTCACTAGTTCTCTTCCCCGCTCCACCAAGCCCATGTCATCGGTTGGTTGATGAGATTCAACCCGTTTCAGGAGGCATAACACTCCAGCGAGTTGTTCTCGATGCCCCGATGTCAGAGTCGCAAAAATAATTGGGAGTAGGTGAAATAAAATACCGCAGCTAGGTTGTGACAGTTCTTTCCTTCACTTCTCTCTATCTTCCGACTAGAGCTGCTGTTCGATATTTCAAAAATAAATACATGGTCGACAGTTCAAAGGGGCCTACCCTAAGTCTCTAGTGTGTCACATAAAAAAAAAGCTAACTTGGCCCGCTACTCTTTATTCTATCAATTGATGACATTGTTCCCTTGCTAAGACACTGTAGAATATTGATTTACGCTTAATTGTATATATGTATACTGTTTATTTTAAAACGTTAGTTCTTATTTATTTTAGTAAAAACTTACATTAAAACTTCAGGGTAGAAAAAGCCCTCTCAACACTGACTTAAGTTGCCGGAACAGCTAACAAGACCTTCAAACAATAGAGGTGCATTATTTTTTTGCTCCCAATTCTGAGAAATATGAAATTTTAATTTCTAAACGCTGCACACTTAAGGTGCCTGGTAATATATCTGAAAAATATGGCCCGGCAATATTTTTGAAAATCTTTGGCCAAGCTACTCTAATCTCAGCTGTTGTTGAATTCATAGTTCCAAGAATGCGGAGGATCCACTAACTTAAACCATTGTAGATCCCGAATTTCATCAGGGCCATCTAGATGCTGGCATTGATTAAAGCGCTACTTGATCTGGTACGGTGTCAATCGATTTTCCTTTACAATATACGTGCTCTGTTATTGGATTTATAAGGTACATAACCAACATGTGTTCTAGGGTCTAAAGGATACCGGATGAGGATCGGATCAGCAGAATTGAAGAAAAATACCAACTATTGCTGGGAGACGGCATGGCCTTAGTGAAGGCCTACCCTAAATGGGAAGTGAAGTGAAGTTAAGTACCATTGCATATGAATGTATGAGTGAGACCAAAATGGAAGTAGAAGTAAAATTTCTAAAAATTTCTAAAAGTCATTTAGAAAAGTAACCGTGCACCATAAGTAAACAAAAGTTTAGAAAGTAAGGTTGTTCATTTGCTACACTTCTTATGAACCTTTTATTTTGGTTTATATGTCAATTTCGAAAGAAGTTACGTTTACTTCACTTCTAGTTCACTTCTGCATTACTTTTCATTTAAGGTATATTGTAGATTTGTGATAATCCTTTTGAAAAGGGAACACGATTGCAATTAAAATTTCAATCTTTCTCCATTAAAACGTGTTTGTGATCAATATGACACGAAAAATGATTTAAAATCACGTGAAAACAGCTTAAAGCGAAAATCACATACATGAATATACGAAACACAGTATATCCTGGATGTAATAAAACTTTTACTTATATAGAACACGCCACTTTCCTTCAGTACATACTTTCTGAATCCTTACGTCAATCTGCTTTCAGACGTCCTATCCCTTCTAACATTTCCCCGCAACATAATAATCACAATGAAAGCTGCTCCGACTGTTAACCGAAAGCGAGTACATACACATAAGCGCCACCCATTTGTTGTCACTTCGTTTTCCTAAATTAAGAGCTCGAAATGCTTTTTAAATGAATACTTTGGCTGCTCCTGATGAGCTCAGTTAATAGTCCTCAACGGATTCCTTGCGAATGTTTTCATCATCATCAGCAGATCTAGCTATGGTGAAACTTCCACCAGTTCCATTCAATCCTATTTAATTGTGTGCTCATCAGGTTTTACGGTGTACTTTTCAGCCTTTGTGTCATTTTCATGGCCTCAAAATGGTTTCAGCGTTGTCTAGGACAAAAGGGACGAAGCTTCGCCGCAAAACAGAATCCTTCGCCGCCAGAGATTTTGTATGGCCGCAAAGAGGTGTGGCAGCGTGCGCTCCTATAAAACCACATAAATTTAATTTACTTGAAATTTTCCTTTGAATCCTTGGTGTATACTCATCTCGCCTGCATGTGGGTGTGCGTTGTGTATCCCATTATCCTAATATGATCCTCTTGTCAAAATCATAAATCTCTTATCGCCGTACATAATTTTGATGCTTTTCAGGATTCAATGTCGCTCCGTGTATAGAGCTCCCTATGCTGGCATCGGGGCCCGTTTACGGAAATAGGAGCGGGGCCACTCACACTCAGTCAGTATTCTCGTGCGCCAGGATCATTGTACGAATTCATAGGCACGCGGAAAAGAATTTTCCATAAGAGCTTTCATACACGTGAATGGAAAATACTTTTCCTCGATTTCAGCTTCAGCATTCGCGCCTAACGCACAGCATTCATGCCGTGTAGTTAACAATAAATTTTCTGCTTCAGCGGGCGCTTGGCTTCCGATTTAGCATGAAATGCCGTCAAAAAGTCAAAAAAATGGGGCCTATGTGTGCTTATAGAGCCATTCTCTAAATATTGTTCCTGCAAAAAGAGGAAGCAAAACACTCCCAAAAGAGCCTTGAACACGACGCCTAATATTCCGTCTGATGTCAGCGGAGAAAGAGTTTCGCGAGCACCTGACAAATTACAACCCCGTCTTCACCTCATGCTCCACGTCTGCTGGTAATAGAATTTTTAATACCAAAACATATTACCAGGACGCTGCATTTGCGGGGACTCTTATCCTACAGTTACAACAGTAGGCACTTAAGACCTATTTGAGATCGCAAGTGGGTTTTTTTATTGCATTGTATTTTTGTGTTTACGAGAAATTTATATCGAGGAACTGACGAAGATTTTTAACACTTTGCATACATACCTGCACTCATTCAAGTTTTCCTACTTCATGAGAAGTATTGCTAATCCTGCGATCTTTAGATTCAACTTGGTATTTTATGGCCAATTGGTGTTCTGCGACCCCTTGTATATATTGGCTTTGGGAGAAAATACGATGACACAATAATCACAACCTAACAACAACGTATTTCTCTTGTCGTAAGGGAGTAGGGGTGTAGGCTGGAGAACGCATAAGGGAGAGGCACTGTACCTCGCTAATTTAAGTTATAATACACGAGAGCTAGCAGGAAAACTAGGTTTGACTCCGCTGCGAAAATTCCCACGCCCTTTGTGTCGTCAATCTTCGACTAGTGCCCGAAAATATGTACATACCTTTAGCTGGCACTGGTAGTCCAATCAATCTACGGATTCGCAATGTTAATTTCCAGACAATTGAAGGCAGGAAAAAAAATATGGGCGTGTAGAACACTTAATTTGAAGAAAGATAGCATGTTTTTTTTACGGAACTGCATTGGCGAACTTAACCTAAAAAATTCGTAAAAGTAAAAAAAACGGGTTTTCGCCAATAAAACAAAAAGTTGAGCTCAGATCCGAAAAAGTTAAATGAGAAAGTTATAGGTATTAAAATTATCTTTCAATTGATGTGGTACAAAATATTGGTTAGTGTCTTATACATGGAGAAAAATGCTAAAAACCGTTAAAAATCGCGTCTTTTTCATTTATTTTTTGCTTTTTATTGATGCGACTTAGAAACTTTTTACTTGGTAAAAATGTTGCTTTTGGCAATCTGAAAACTCATTATTTTTTTTGGCTTGAAATTTTGCAAAATATGGGTGAAATTTTGATTTTTGTAAAAAAAAGGCGTTTTCGTATCCTTCGTCTACAGCTCCTCGACCTCGTCGGACATTTTTTCGAAGCTCTTTTTCTTCGTTAAGAGTTGTACTATTATGCACTATTATTTAAAATTTGAGTTTTTCAATTTTATATACAAAAAACTCCACAGCAAAAAAGACAAGTTTTTTGCCGCAAAAAAGACAAGTTTTTTATTTCATTATTTTTCGACTCTAAACTACTATTTAATAAAAGTTTATATTCTTTTTACTAATTTAAAAATAAAAAAATTAACCGTACGACCGTCAACAGCGAAGACATTTTTTTAAATTACGGAGCCATTTTCCATCGTTAAATACCTGTGAATTTGAGACATATTGTTGTTCAATACTTACTGTACTACATACATACAAGTTGTTATTGACGTCTCAACAGCACGGATCATGTGCAATTTCATCTTTTCTTCTTCTTCGATGGCTCTACAGCCCAATTCGAGCCTTGGCCCCCATCAGCTTCTTCCTCCAGACGTCTCTCTGCTCCGCAGCTTGTCTCCAGTTTCTTGTGTTGAGCAGTTTTGCTGCATCGGCCTTAACATTATCTTCCCACCTTAACCGTGGTTTGCCAACTGGTCTTTTGCCATCTGGTAGTAGATACAGGGCTTTTTTTGGTATCCTTGAGTCATCCATTCTTTGGACATGGCCGGCTCAACGTAAACGTAGTAGTTTGGCATGGGTCGAAAGTTTACATTCTTTGTATAATTCGTACAATTCGTGATTGTAGCGTATTCTCCATGCATTGTCTTCATTGACCGGGCCGTATATCCTTCGGAGAACCTTCCTCTCAAATATATCCAGCTTGTCTGCGGATTTCTGGGAGATACTCCATTTCATCTTTTACGTAGAATGTTTACTTGGTGAGCGGCCACTTCTAACTTTCGCGCTGTAGTAATTTCTGGTTGTTCGGATCAATTTTTATTATATAAACTAGCTGGGACCCGGGGCGCCTATGCTGCACCCATAAGCCAATAGTAGTAATCAGGTGAAGCATTTTAATATACCGTAAGGGGGTTTGAAAAAGGCAATTTTTTTGGTATTTTTGATTCCAAATAACAAAATGTGAAACTATTAGGGATCTGACATGTTGATCGCGACAATAAAAACCATCAATTGTAATATCACTTTTCGAGATATGAATTTTCATACACAGATGCAGCGTCGCAATGAACTGCTTATTTTCTGTATTTTGGATAGCTAGGACCCAGTGCGCCTCGCTGCAGCTAACGTTTAAAATCAATTCAAAGCTTCTAAATTCAACGTTTATCAACCAATAATGAAAAACCAACTATTCCTATAAAAGTTGGAGTCATTAGATTCAAAATACATTTATTTGAACTATGACCAAAATTGCCTGTGTATTC